>CAUJNA010002990.1:342302-549802 GCA_963377175.1 Effrenium voratum | reverse complement strand
ATTTCCCGAGAAAGTGCACCCCTTTTGTGTCGCAACGGGTCTGCAAGGACTGGGCGCGTCTGAAACACTGCACTGCCTATGCTCGTTTTAGCTTCTCGCTGCAGCGAAACGCGACATTTGGTGAATCGCGTTCCCCCCTCGGAGTTTTCGAAGCCTTTTTGGACCAACATCCTTCAACACCGCAGTCCGTTGCGCATGCCCTGACAAGCCACATCAACCAATAATAATGGTCGACCATGCTTTTAAAAGCCGCTTCAGGCTGCAAGTTGTGTGTGGCGGTGTGCCTGGCATGTGGCCAGCATAGGCTGCAGTTCCCAGCGTGCACAGTATGCGTTTGTGTGCCCAGCCGCTGGCGCCGATGGATTTCTTCCATTTGCTGAATATGCTTTATCTAGGTTCCCCAGTCGTGCCCTTTTGCCCGTTTTTGGGGGAGGGTTCCCTTACCAAAATAGACTACAGAACAAAGGGTACCTTTATTCTAACCTCTCTACTGGAGGACCTAGTTTGTTCTCCCTTGGAATCTCTCCCCTGCTGGACGTGTTGATTTTTGCCTGGGGGTTTTGGTCAACTGCCTGGAAACCTCGTAGGAGACCGACGCCTCGACCAAGCTCAGCGAGTGCGTCGCCTGAGCGGCCCGAAGCGCGAAGCGGAAAAGCCTGGAGTGTTCCTCTGGGTGTCTCACAGTGAGTCCCATGCATCTTCACTTTTGAGTGTTAAAAAGAAAAAGTCATCACGGGAACGTGTTTTTGGGGTTCAAAGGGAAACCAAAATGAAAAACCCGGTCCCCTAAAGGCACCCATTTCCTTTCAGGTTGATGCTCAGTTTCCTTTAGATGTTATCTACAAACTGCTCTTTAGGGTAGCTCATTTCCTGTGACAGATTTGTCTTGCGCTCTGGGGCCAGAGCTGTGAGATTTGTTCTGGCATTGAATTGCTCTTTTGATCCGATGCTCATGTCCTGTTGTGGACTTGATTTGTTGTTTTGGTCAGATGGGAAATTTTGTTTGTGTTTATTTGCCCTCTAGGTTAGATGCTTATGGCCCCGTTCTAAAGATTTGGTTTGCCCCTTCAGTTAGAGGTTCGTTTCCTGTGACGGGCATTCAAAATTGGGGTACCTCAACTTCTTCTTGCTTTGCATTGATTTTGATTTGCTTTCCTGTGCAATTTTCCGTTGCTCTACACAATCTATCAACATACACTTGCTTCTTGTTTTTTCCCTTGGACTTCTCTCTATGTCATTTCCCTTCAATTCTCCTTGCTTGCATTTGTCTGCAGCCCTGCCATCGCTGTTGGCTCAGACTTCGGGGCCGCCCTCAGCCTGCGGCCTGCGCGTTAGCACCCCCTTTGGGGTGTCTTTTTGCTTGAAGAATCGGCCGTCACGGACGAGGTCCTGTTTGGTTGGATTATCACTTAGATGAACCGATCTATACTTGTTTGACTGTCAGAAATACTTTGTAGCAGAAAGAAAACGTACATGTCTATACTTACATGACTGTCAGACATACCCTTGTAGCAGAAAAAGAAAACATAATTGATGTAGAATCGTTTTGCAAAACACCTTGGATTGGGCAGTGGGAAGAGATCGTTGCAGAGGTTTGTGCCGACCATGCCTTCCATGCTGACATCTCCTGCTACAGTTGCGGAGCAGGCGCGAAGCCAAGTAACCTACTACAGAATCTTATCAATTTCTCTAGTCCCAACATACCCCGGGCATGTTTCATGTTTCAGATACTGTTGTTTGCTTGCTTTCTTGTTTGCTTGCTTGCCTTTTCTTGCTTACGAGCTTGTTTGCTTGTTTGCTCAATTTGTTTGTTTGTTTGTTTGGTTGGCGGCTGGTTGGTTTGTTTTTTGAGTTGTTTACTTGTTTGGTTGTTTCCTGGTTGTTTGTTTGTTTGCTTGTTTGTTTGTTTGTTCATGTATTTGGTTGTTTGTTTTTTGTTTGTTTGTTTGTTTGTTTGTTTGTGTGTGTGTGGGTGGGTGTTTGTGATTGCGTTGTTGCTTGTTCTGTTGTGTTGTGTGGTGTTTTGTTTTGGCATGTTTTGTTTTTTCGTGTTGTCTTGTCTTGGTTTTAGTGGGTGCCTGTATGCTTGTTTGTTGTTTGGTTGGCTTTTTGCTTGCTTGCTTGTTTTTTGTTTGCTTGTTTGATTGTTTCTCTGATTGTTTGTTTGTTTGGTTGTTTGTTTGCTTAGTTGTTTGATTGTTTCTCTGATTATTTCTTTCTTTCTTTCCTTCTTGCTTTGTTGGTTTGTTTGTTTGATTGTTTGTTTGTTTGTTTGTTTGTTGGATTGTTTCTCTGATTGTTTCTTTCTTTATTTCTTTCTTTCTTTCTTTGTTTGTTTGTTTGATTGTTTCTCTGATTGTTTCTTTCTTTCTTTCTTTCTTTGTTTATTTGTTTGTTTAATTAATTGATTGATTGATTCATTGATTGTTTTTTTGTTTGTTTGTTTGATTGTTTGTTTGTTTGTTTGATTGTTTCTCTGACCGTTTCTTTTTGTTTGTTGCTTCTGTGCTTGTTTCTTTGTTTGTTTCTTGCTTGTTTTCTTTCTTGCTGTCTTGCTTTCTTGCTTGCTTGCTTGCCTGCCTGCCTGCCTGCTTGCTTGCTTGCTCCTGTTGATTTTGTTTGGTTTGTTTGTTTTGTTTGCTTGTTTGTTTGTTTGTTTGTTTGTCTGTTCGTTCGTTCGTTTGTTTGTTCGGTTCGTTTGCGTCTTTGTTTGTTTGTTTGGTTGGTTGGTTGGTTGCCGGGTTGGTTTGTTTCTTTGCTTGGTTTGTTTCTTTGCTTGGTTGCTTGGTTGCTTGGTTGCTTGGTTGCTTGGTTGCTTGGTTGCTTGGTTGGTTGGTTGGTTGCTTGGTTGCTTGGTTGCTTGGTTGCTTGGTTGCTTGGTTGCTTGGTTGCTTGGTTGCTTGGTTGCTTGGTTGCTTGGTTGGTTTCTTGGTTTCTTGGTTGCTTGGTTGGTTTCTTGGTTGCTTGGTTGCTTGATTGGTTGGTTGCTTGGTTGGTTGCTTGGTCGGTTGCTTGGTTGGTTTCGTGGTTGCTTGGTTGCTTGATTGGTTGGTTGCTTGGTTGGTTGCTTGGTCGGTTGGTTGGTTGTTTGGTTGGTTGGTTGATTGTCTTCAAACAAATAAAGTTGTTTGTTGTTGTCGTATTGTTGTTCCGCCTTTCACATTGGTTTCTGGGACTGCCAGCAGCTTTCTTGCTGCAACCTTGTTTTGTATAGCTGGCTTGTAGCACGCAACAGTACTTGCTGACCAGGCTGTCCTTTTCTTTCAGGTTACCAGAAAAAAAGGGTGTGTCTTCTCACAAGAGACAAGAGGGTGTGTCTTCTTACGGGCCCCCCGAAATTGGCTAGGGTTTCCTTTTCGTGTCCCTTGCAAACCAACAAAATCTAGGGGTTGATTCCCCAGGCTTTTCAGCCATTGTTCTTTTCAAAGTCCAGCCATTTCCCCAGGGTTTTTGGCGGTTCTAGGAAGATCCGGATCCCTGGGTTCAGAATGGAATTGGAAGGTACCCCTAGAATTCCGGCCCCTTTTTGAAGTGCAGCTGATTCATGGGGTCGGAATCAAATTCACGTACCCCCAACAAGGGTACCCCCCAAAGAGCAAAAAGCCACGCACACCTGGATGCCTCCGGCGAAAAAACAAGCTCGACGGGCTGAGGCCTTTGACCCGCGCTGCGGGGAGCTGGTGGCGTTTCTGGAGCAGCTGGCGAAGCTTCGGCTGCCAGGCGAGAGTCGGCGCAAACCGGAGGCAAAGGGAGAGATGGTTCCGATGTCCCATTTGAAACTAGGTCCCCCAGCTAGGCGCCCTTTCTCACCCACTTTTTGGGGGGGAGGGTTCCCCGTGTCTAAAAATGGACTACAGAAAAAAAGGTACCCATATTCTAGGCTCTCTACTGGACACCAAAAAGCTTCAAGAGAAACCAGAATGCCCCATGCAAAGCCCTGACAACCTAAAGCAGGAACATAGGGCACACCATGGCCTTGAAGGGACAGAAAGAACGTTCACTGGGAGCCCGAGTCGTCCAGTCAGAGATCGATCATTGCTCACGGCCGAAAGGGAAGGGGAGGAGTCCAAACCAATGGGCTAACTTTTCCCAGGTGGTTTCATTCGTCATCTTAACCATGGTGGTTTCCCTGGTGGTTTCCCTGTCACCCCCATGTTTTACGGAGCTTTTGGTCAATCCTCCAGGGTTAGTTTCTGCGGTTCGTGCAGGCTGGGAGCTCCGGCCATTCGGCTCCTATGTGTCAGGCCAGGGGCCCAGCGGGTCTTTAAGTCGCTTAGCTTCTATGTACTGAATATTTTTGTATTTTCCCCTGTTGGCTTTAAAAGGAGCCTACTGCTGGACATATTTTTCTTTTTTTCTGGGAGGCTCAAGCAAGTGGAGGTTAGGCATCCTTCTGTCCAGAGCAAAAAGCCCAAAGACCCGCGTAAGTGGAACTTTTTGCAAAGGATGAGACAGAATTCGACATCAACGCCTAGAAGGGGCTTCTCACATGAAATCATTTTACATTTTGTCCGCTACATGTGGTTGCCGGAGTCTGAAGGAACTTTTCTGCTGAGGCTCTTGAGCTGAGGTAGAGGGGGGATACACCCACCGCGACGAGGGTGATATTTCAAATAATTTCCGGAACAGGGCAATCTCCATTTTCAGGTGCGCCACAATCAAAACCCGGGTAGATGAAGGTTAGTAAGGGACAATCCCAACCATACATAGCTGCGGATATCCGCCTTCTTGAGCATTTCATACCGGGTTTTGATTATGACTCAGGTGAGGCGTCACGAGTCTTGTGACCACCTTCAGGTATCTGCTCCTCCGCGGTTGCAGCGTACAAAATGATCATATGGCTGTGAGTACCATTTTGGGGTAGGTGCACCACCCATTTTAGTCTATTTTAGTGGGGATTGGGATGTTCACTGGGGGTACGGGATTTTGACCCATGGCCATATGGGTATGGCTCAAAATTGAACAGGCGGGGTTGCGCAGGTGTTGGTCCATGTTTCCGCTTAGGGTTCTATTTTGGGTACCGGTTTTTTGAGCCACAGCTATATGGGTGGCTCGTCTTTCTTTTTTTTTGGAACCCTCAACAGTCAAGTTGGATTTCCTTGCGGTTTCGCAAAACAAAAACGAACCAAGGGGGTACCAACTCCAAGCATGGGCCTGACTGGCAAAGTGGGGTTCATAGGGAACCCGGCAAAAATATCCTGGTTTCTGCCTATGTATTTTCTGTTCGAGCTCACCAATTCGAGGATACAACGAGCTTAAACCATGATAAAGGTCCTTTACTTGAAGATTCCTTACTTCAGACGTTGAACATATTGTACAATGTGCAGTTTGTTTCGTTGCAATATTCAGGGAATCCGCATCTATCATTTGCCAAGCCACAAGAAGATGAATGGAGCCACAACCAAACCCAGGGTAGATTGGTTAGTAGCGAACAGCCCGTGAAAAGCGGCAGGGGGCTTGCCCAACACAAAACGGGGATAGTGCATAGATTGCTGCCCGCCAATGGTTCAAGCCCCTCGTAGCGAAGGATTCCTTTTAAAGGCGTCGCCACTTTTCTCACAGGTGGCAAAAAGACCCCACTGCTTGAAAGTATTTTTCTTGGTGGCTCCCAGCCATCCGGTTCCTTAGCCTTTTAGCTTTTTCGTGTTTTAGTGGTTGGATTTCCCATGTAGCCCACTAAAAGTTCGTCACTTTGAGCGGGGGATCCGAAAACGGGCAGCCCAGTCTTGGGGTCCGTGCGCATTTTGCGCTTCGCATCGGTCTCGATCGGTTGAAGGGGAGTCCCCCGTCCTCCAGTTTCTTGGGGAGGAGGTGAGGCACAATCACCCTGGGCAATTGGAGGGTAAGGGGTAATGGGGTAACCGCAGCCAGAAACGCCTGGGTTTCTGCCAGTTTCTTGGACCCCTCCCAATAGTCTGTCTGGATATATGCTGGTTGAAACATGCTGTGGATGGAGAAAAACCCTGCACCACCTCAGAACCATGGTTGAAACCATGAGGTTTGTTGGTATTTACGTTCGGGAATCGAAGATCATTCCAGGGGTTTCTGAACGGTGCGAGAAGCGGATTTTGCCACCGATCCGCAAAACGAAAAGCCATGCCGACGCAAGGCACTGGCATCGCCCCGGCGATCCTCGACCTGGCTCTCTGCTGCAAAACGGAGAGGCCGCCGCTTTCTCGGCTGCACGCGCGGTGCGTTCTGCGTTTGGATTTTTCCTTTTAATCCAAGCAACAAACATGGCACATCGTTTCATGTGCTGAAATGAAGATGTGTTTTTGTTCCACCTCTTGGTTTCAAAGGGAAACTATTGCACTATTGGACATGCTTCTATGTTTGTTTTTCACGGGGTGAAGAAGCAAACGGACGTTTGCCAACACGGCGAACCAAAAAGGCCCAAGAATGCACCTACACCTCAAGGTTTTTGTTGCCAACCAACTTGATGTTGGGGGGGACTATTGCTTTAGGGAACCCCTCAAAAACAAAGAACAGCAACAACAGCACTATATATATATATATGTATTATATATATATATATGTACGTCAGGTTGGTGTCCCTTGAAAGCAACCACAACGGCTTCCAGTAGACTCTACTGGACATATTATTTTTATTTCTCCAGCGGACTTTAGCAAATGGAAGGTGTTCATGGACTTTAGTGACCTTTTGGGTTCGGACCATTTTAGTGGAAACCAAGTTGGTTTTTTGTTTGGCCAGTCTACTCAGGAAGTGAGCCATATCTACTCAGTGCTTCCAACCCTTTCACACTTGCTCATGTTTCCGGGTGCCAATCTGCCAATCTAAGTCTAGCCTCCACCGCTTTGGAAGACTTAGTTCCGTTTACCTTGGTCTCTCGCTGGTGCTCAGCAGGGAACGATACATGGAATGAAACTTATAAACCATCCAACTGGTGGTTTCCGTGAAGGGGAATCCCCTTCTGGTTCATTCCATGTCTCATTCCCTATCTAGGTCCCCCAGTAGTGCCCTTTTACCCTTATTTTGGGGAGGGTTCCCCTACTAAAATAGACTACAGAAACAAAATTGGGTACCAACTTATTCTAACCTCTCTGGAGGACCTGGCTATCGCAGCGATGGCAAGTTCTGGAAGCTTCCACCGGATGTATCACAAGTCCGCCAGGCCGCAGCCGCCCCCGGGGCTCTCGGAGCAGAGCGTTGCAGCTGCCCCAGCAAGCGAAAATGTGTCTTTGACCGCCCGGGAAAGCCGGGGTCTTCGGTTCCCGAACAAAGGGGGGGGGAGGGGTGCCGGGTCCTGAAAATGGGTGGGTGGGTGGGGGGCTCAAAATTGGTTCCCCTTGTTTGATGTTTTGTTGCTTTTTGGGCTTTTGGGTCCCCTTTGTTTTCCACTAGCCAGGCAACAACAACTAGTTTTTCGCTGGTGTCCGAATTCTAGCCAAGAAGGGCTCGTGATGTGCGTCACCAGCTGTAGGGGCGAAGCCGGGGGAAGGGGGGATTTTGGCGGGCAGCTCGGGGCACGTGACGTTTAGCAACGGCAGGGGCCTCCGAATGACCCCCCCGAATCAGTTCTCAACCAAACCCTCCAACACACGACGGCCCGCCGCCAGCCCGGTTAACAAAACAAGTTCGCAACAGCAAATGGTTGTTGCCTCGATTCCCGGGTATCAAAGGGATAAGCAAGTAGCAGAGTAACACAACAACACAGCTCCGCCACGCCTGGCACACAGGCGCGCTCACCAAGCCCGAACTCCTGGCAAAACCTTTGCAAATTGTTTCTGCACAGGCGGTCGAATCTGCGTCACCCGTCACCCGTCACTGGCGCTCAGCTGCCTCGGCAGGCAACACTGGCAAAGCAGCCGCCAAGACCCTTGCGTTTGCAACGCCAAAAGCAAAAGCGTGAGTGACACGGACACGCAAATCCTCAAATACCGGCACCCCAACCGCCAACCGCCGCTCAAGTTGCAAATTTGCTTGTTTCTCTTGCCAAAAGCTCCACGTCGCAACGCAGGCAACGCAGCCTAGTTTGTCAGGCTTGCCACGCACGCAAGTTCGTCAAAAGCCTGCCATTGCTCTGGCAAGAAGAGTCGCACGCCGTGCAATAGCTGCAGTGTTTGAAATGCAACATTTAACATCCGATAGTCGAACATGAAGGTGAGATGTTTGCGCTCCAACTCCAAATGCCGGCGATCTTAAAATCTTGGGATTGCTGGCCGACTTTAGTTGAACTCTAGCTTTTGCTGGCCAGCCACAGCCAAGCCGACAGTTCACTCCACGAAGGGTCCTACAGTCCTACACCTACCTACTGGATACAAGCACAAGGCCCTCTAGCTCATCCGCCTCTGAAAACAATCTGGCAAAGAAAGCACAACATCTCCTTCTGTCCTTGCAATTGTTGTAGTTCTACACTCTACGCAGAATGCCCCAGGGCTTCCAAGACCAAGGCAAAGGGGCCAAGGAAAAAGGCGAGCAAGTTTAGAGTTCCAGTTCCGGCATAATGAGGGTGCTGCCTATGCTCCCTGGGAATCATAATGTTGAAGCACCAAAAGTCAGTCAAAGGGTCAAAGGTCCCTGTTTTGAGATGTCGGGGTTGCCTGTACCAAACATGATTCTTTAGAGTGGCTATAGCTGTGGCAGCGCAGCATGGGAATGCAGTGGGTGGAATGAATTAGGGAAGCATTCTACGGATTGTGAGGCGCCGGCTCGTCTATTCCCACACTGCACAACACTGGAAGAGACTGGAAGACCATGGACAATGCGCCATGCTGCACAAATGGACACAAGGCGACGAGCCACGCGCTCAGGAGCTTGCCACTTGGCAAGCATGACGGTCACATGCGTCACTTCAACAAGTGCGCACCCTTCGCAGCTTTCATCGCGGCTGCTTTGTCGCCCTTTTTCTCTTCGAGTTTTCTCTTCTTTTTGGTGGCGGCTGTCTCTTCGCCTTTCGCCTCTAGCTCGTGCAAGCGAATCTCCCACGCTGCTGCCATCCCAACAGAGACAGCCTTGCCGTGCGCAGAGGTATCCTTCTTCTGCTTTGAGGCTTTCGCTGCAACCTCTGCTGCCGTCATTGCTCGCGCCAAAGAAACCGGCGCCGCAGACGGTGTCTCCATCTCCAAGGTCGAAAGCCTCATGGACTCATGGCGCAACATCTCCAATCTTCAATCATCGAATGGGAACAAAAAAGGGCATTCCGCTTGCGCTTGTCGAATTAAAGGCTTCGCCCCATCTTGGCCCGCCAGGGTATCTGCTCACTAACAGGCGGCTGCAATTGCCACAGTCAGACAATTAGAACAAATATGCTGGGGGGAAGAAAAGAAAAATGTGGTTGCTTGGGAAAACGTTGTTTATCATTGCGTTGCCTACCACAATAATCAAGGCACGTGTGCAAAGTCAGGCGGAACGTGGCAAACTTGTTGACAATCTCGCCGCTCGTGCCCTTCTTACCCTCACCGGCACCCATGTCAGCTTTGTCAGCTTTGCTCTGGCCAGCCACGCTGCCCGACTGAACATCAGCCGGATCTTGACGCACCCCTTCAAAAGCTGACTCCGGCACTGGAACTGTTGGCTGAGCTGGCTTGACGCCAGACTCGTTGGACTCATTGGCGCGAGCCAAATCCACAGCCGCAGCCGTCTCTTCGACAGACTTGGCAGCCTTGGCAGCCTCTGCTTTCTGGGTGTTTGCTGGCTTGTCCTGGCCTGGGTTCTGCTCGGCCATGTTGAGCTTCTCTGCGTGGGCAGCCGCAACTTGCTGTGACAGCTTTTGCACTTCAGACTTCAGGAACTCGTTCTGACGCTCCAGCTCCCGCGTGTTCTCCCGCAAGGTCTCAATAGCCACAGGAGGCGAAATCGAAACAAGGCCCTGCGAAGTCACGAACGCGTCCATGCCAACCTCCTCCGCCTTGAGAGTCACGTTCTCCTTTTTGGGGGTCGGTTTGGCAAGCCACGCTGGTACCAGGACTTCGCCGCTTGGTGGGGTCGGTGCAGGGTGCACAAAAAAGTCAACTCCTCCAATGCGGGCAATGTTCTTTGCCTGTGGGGATGACATTGTGGTAGACACTGGCCCGACATAGCACAAGTCAAGGCCAGCTGGGGCGTTCACAAGAGCAACTTTGTCCTTGATGCCTGAGACAGCAGAGTCGGCCACAAACAAGACGTACTTGTCGGTGTGGGCGCTGGATTCAGCCAGTACGCCCCAGAGGAGACTTTCAAGAGATCGCTCAACAATCTTCACCCACTGCGCAGCCATGGAAATGCCAAGTTCTTTCTCCAGCTTGTTCTTCTCCCGCACGCGAGAGCCGTCATCATCGCTGCAGGCAGACAAGAAGACGGAGTGCAAGTCTTTGGCAACGATCAGAGGCTTCTGCAAAGCCGCAAAGGCGGACTCAGGCTCGGCATCTTCTTCAGGTTGGCCCGCGTCAGACTCCAAATCAACATCTTCGCCGCCTGCGTCACCCGAGCCCGAGTCCTGCAACTTGAAGACATGAGATGGCAGCACGCTGAAAAACGGCGAACACGAAACATCACGGACCGACCATCCATTCATCCAACACGGCAACATGCTGAACAAGAAATGCTACGACTCACTACGACTGTCCAAGAATCCAAGGACCTTCCTTCCACGCCAACCGGCCACAAATTCAAAGGTGAGGAGTGAGGTACCCTTGTCCAAATTGTCCCCCTTGGTCATAAAAAGGGTGTTGTTGAGCTGAGTTGCTGAGTCAGTGAGTCTAACAAGCAAACAATCGAGTAGCAACCGCTGCGCGGTGTCCTGGAACTTCGCGGACTTCACCGACTGAGCGAGGGCCGCAAAATGCTCTTTCTCTGCGCTCGCTCCTCTTGGCACTGCTGCAGGCGCTGACTGCGACAGCTGTGTCTTCTGCTGAGTCTGAATGCCAAGCAGGTCTCTGGCTGCTTTTGGAACATCTGACACCGCCGCGCAGCTTGTCAAAAGCTGCGACCACTTGCTGCTCCAACCCTCATCTCCTTGCTGAGCCAATTCCTCGGATAAACGAAAAGACAGACCACCCAACGCACTGAAATGGATTCCGGATTTGGGAACGGCAGCAGCAGGCTGACTTGAAGCAATTAAAAAATCGCGGCGAGATCGCTCACCAATTTCTGGGTGTGAACAAGTAGGACCAACTGCAGTTTGACTAGAATCCCTTGCCACCGCCACAATTGCGGACACAGGAAAGCACTGGAAAGCACTATGAAGAACGAAGAACCAACTCAGAGTAACTAAGAGGCGATACAATTTGTTTACTTCATTGCGCAGGTCAGCATTGCGTTGCGCAAAATCAATCATTGCACTATCAGCCTATCAGCTATCATGAGTCACAGTCACAGAAGGTGTGTGGCAAAAAAACATGAACAAACATGCGTTGCTTGACACAAGCAAGCCCCCCCGCCCCCCTCCCAAAGTCAGACAAGCAACCGAGTCAAACGCAGCAAGCACAGGGATGATGTCGCCCTGGCCATCCATCAAGGTCATGTCAAGCGGTGGAATGGACTCGACCTCTGAAGCTAAAGACGCCACCAAGCTGAAGACAGCGGGGGCCCCCTTGAGCACCCTCATGGTGACCAAGTCCTTCAAGCCCAGAATAATGTACCGGGCCCGCGCAGAGCAGAAGCGACCAAGAATGTCATCTGATGACCGGAAAACCGCAGCAGCACCGTCGGGAAAGCGACCTGTCTGCTTCAGCAGGAAGCCCACGCAAGAGCCATAAATGACCCAAGCCTTCGGCACAGCGTTGACCTCCGCGAACACTTCATGGAAGAACGCAAGCTGCGTGGGAAGATCCGCAATGTCAGCGAACTGGCGCTGTCGCGTGCCCAAAGCCCTGCGAAACACAGAAAACTTTTCATGCATAGACTCTGGCAATACCAGCTGGGACTCGACAAAGCTTTTGACAGGGTCCACGTCAAAGCCGCGGACATACCCAAGCATTGCCTCCTCATCCTTGCCACCGTCGGTCTCTTCGTTGGGCTCCGCAGCAGCCTCATGAGGCTGCAAAACAAAAGAGCAAACAAACAAACGCTTTGTTTTTTGACGAATTGGCCCAAGCTGCCAGAACGCAACGTGAAATCCTAGGCTCAGCCCGCAGCCCTCAGCCCTTTTGCTCAATGGCTGTCTAGATCAGAATCAGCCCTTCACTGCACGGGCCACTAAAGACTGACAGCCGAGCTGCTTCGTTGACCATGGACATCAGCTCCTGCGCCAGCACTAGCGGGTCATAGGACTTTTCGCCCACGTGCAGCTTCTGGTGGGCGGCGTAAAACACGCGCTGGCACTCCTCTCGGAAGGCGTAGTAAGTTTTGAAGGTCTTGCCGTTCACCGCGACGGAGCACGCCCACGCAAGTTCCAGAAACAAACTGGTCAGGAACTTCTTGGTCCGGACAGCTTCCTCATCCGAAATGCTGGCCCGGAGATTGGAGCGGGCAAAGCTCAAGGCGCACAAGAAGTCGTCCAGGGCATGCTTGACTCTGGACTCCGGCGGCTTGGTCCTGGTGGAAATAGTCTCGATAAACTCCTTGGCCTCGTCAAGGCCTTTGTTGGGTTTGTCGGGCATCTGCTCTTCGCTGCGGCAAGCATCTGCCTTGGCCTTCTTTTTGCTGGCCTCTCTCTTCTTCTTCTTCGCAATCTTCTTCTCGCGCTTTGCCTGTTTCGCGGACTGGAGACCGTGCAAGATCTCATCAACGTCTGGCTGCTTCTCCTCCTCCTCCTCATCCTCTTCGCCTCCGCTGGAGTGACCTGGACCCTCCTGCTGCTGATCTGTTTGCTCCTGCTCCAGCTTCTTCTCTATAGCTAGGTCTTCCTCCTGCTCAGCCTGCGCGCCGCTGGAAGGAGGAACCGGAAAACCAGCTTGTGAACCTGTGACCATGGCATCATTGATCTTAGACAGAACATGACAAATGACTCCGACTCAGTGATAGAGCGCCAGCCGTCCACCTAGGCTTCGCTTCACTTCCTTCAATCAACCGAAAACTCAAAGCAGTTTGGCTCTGCGAATTGACTTGGGTCGCAAACACAAACTCGGGGACATTACCTCGAACCAAATTCGACACCCTGGCCCGAGCTCACTTCTTGCGGCCAAGCACAATGGAAACGCGAGCAGGCAGTAGGCAGCGTGGCGAGGCAAAACAGCGGAAGCAGCGAAGCCTCGAGAATGAAGCGTTGAAGCTCTGGAGGCCAGAGCGGCAGGAGGAAAGAGCACAGGCAGCAAAGGAGACAAATGAGACGTGAACAGCAGGCGAGGGAAACGAAAAGCGAGCGGACACTGGAAAGAACAGCGAGCCAACGAGGCTCGCGCCAAGCAGCGCCAAGCAGGCACGCGCCCAAGCAGAGGCAACCAAACGGCAAACGGCAAACGGCAAACCGAGGATCGCAGGCTCAAGCAAGGCAGCAAACATGAAAGGGCGAGGGCGAGGTAGGTAGGTGCTCCAGCCTTGCATTTGAGCAGCTTCTTGAATGTCACGGATTCGCCCATGGGCGTCATGATGTTTGCCATCATAGCACGGTCCTCCTTCCGCTCGAAGACGAAGGGGATATGCCGGTGGGACCCGCTTCCAAGAGACGGAACCTTAGCTGGGCACACACGCACGCTCTAGCAGGCAATGCTTCAACTCTTCCAGATGAGTCTTCAGTCTTCAGTCATTTGGTCTGCAAGTTTGCTGAGTTTGCCAGCTGCGTGCCAGGTCGTTCGCTCAAACACTTGCCCTCATGGTTCGGAAAATGCGCTCAGGAATTCTCAACTGCCAACCCACACACAACCCCTCAAACAAACCAAAGACACAAACTCTACCATCTTCTTCAGCCTCAAACACTCAACCGCTTTACATCCCAAGAAGAAAGGTTGGCCAGGATGGGTACTGGGCAAGCATCCAGCATGGCAATTTGGTTTTCGTCTCCCCAAATTACGTGGCTGCCCCAACCTGCCCCGCATACGTGGCCCCCCACCTAGCCAAGCTGCGCAAAACTTCATTGCCTCTGCAAGAACAACGCGAATTTCTGGCTTTGGGTGGAAGCTTCTCAAGCCTTTGACGATGACATTGGCCATCGCGTTCATTGTCGAAAGCGCAGACATAGGGTTGAAGCCGCACAGAAAGTCGCCATGCGCCAGGTGCCAGTCCTGCGACGCAGGAAAGATAAACGTTTGGCTCTTGCCAAACACCATTCCACGACGCTGACACGTGAATTCAACCCAAAAAGGTCGGTCTGAGTCGGTCTGGCTTTGGCGTTTGAGTGTTGCCTTGATAAGCTCAACCGTTCCTCTGCATGTGAAAGGAAACCTGATAAACAAAGCCGATCGCAGAATGCCCTTGTTTACGAAAAATACCGGACCGAAACATTGTATACATTGGCAATACCTTGGTCGCATGGTTGCGACCAACCCAAAGCCCAACGCCTTAAAATGCTTAGAGCCCGCCGACAAAAATCTAGAACCAGACAGGCGGCTTAAGCGCCACCTTGCCCCGCCACGCCGCGGCCCGGCCTGAAATTCTGAATACACATCGTAGAATTCAAGCGTGTGTGCCAAAGATTTGGCATCTCCGAAAGCCGTCACAGTCTCTTTGAAAGCCTCAGAGTGAGTTCTGACGAAGGCGTCGTACAACTTCTGGTAGTTCGGGTTTCGAGCGGTGATGCCCTCCAACGCACAGCGCTTTTTCCAGGAGGCTTCCACTTTGAGGCTTTCGCCCAAGAGCCCGCAGACTGTCTCACCACTTCCTTGATGGTGGCGATTGTGCTCTGAGCAGAGCCACTCGACTACGAAGTTCGGCGTGTCTTTGCCAAGCACTCGGGCCCGCCGCAAACCATGCTGAAGGGCTTGTTGGACCATTGGGTGCTGCGGATCTCTGGAATAGGCGTTGTAAAAGGCCTGACGCCTGTGGTTGTAGCTCAAGCACAGGAGCGGGTAGTTGCGCGCCTTCGCGCCTTTCCCCCAGCGCAGCCATGGCAAACCTGACACTGACACACTTTCACCGAAACCAGAAACTTCATATTTTCAGGAGACCGGCAAACTATTCTGAAGCACCTAAAGTTAGAAGCGCAGCCCTAACATCGTTGAAGGAAAAAGTAAATTCATGAGTCTGCTTGGCGCCTACTTGCCTGCAAAGCACTACTGCGCCACCAAGCCACCTGCGCAATCGTCAGCAAGGCCCGAAGCAAACAGCCGTTGCTCGTACTCGGCTACAGTCGAGAGCTGCAAGGGTCGGTTCAATGGGTCAGCAATCAGATTCGGCTTGCCGTCTTCATCGAACCAGGGGATGTCAACGTACTCATTCTTTGGCTCCCCGAAAATCTCAAAGATGCGCTCAATCCTCAGGGCCCCCACGCATTCCTCGCCAAAGAGCTCCTCAATGGACTGAGCCTCCTTCGCGCTTTTAGACTTCTTGCCATCCCCCGCGCCAGGCTCAGAAACAGCCTTGAATCTCCTCTTTTTCTCGGTGTTGCGGGGGCTGGGCATTGCGCCAGCAGTGCCACCAGTGCTTCCTTCATCGCTGGCCTGAGGCGCAAGCTGCCTTGCAGACCGCTTTGACATGCTTTGCAAGCCACGCCCACACGTGGCGGAAAGGTGAAGGTTGCCGGTTTGCCAAAAAAGTTGAAAGGGTGCCAGGCCCAAGTGACGAGCCAAGCAAACTCTGACGAACTTGTGGGCTCGCCTCGAGCCGAGTCTGGCAGAATCCATGCAACTCTCAAAGTCTGCAGTCGCACAACGTCTACACGGAGTCTACACGGTGTCCCGTACCACATGGTCGACTTCAACCAAATCGCGAATGAGCGACAAGCCAAAACACTGATGAAAAGTATCTAACAACAATGAACAATCTTCCCGCCCGCCCGAAAACAGAACCGGATATCTGCGCAGTCACAAGCGCAACTAGTCACCCCAAAAAGCATGCGGCACGAAGAGTCACGGGTGGCGAATGTCAAAACAAAGCTCAAGCTGTAAAGCGAACCTCTCAGCTCAACACCGGGGTCAGCCAGCGCCCGAGGCCCCAGCCACAATCTCAGGATCTGCCGAACTGGACTTCCAGCGTTGCGCCTGTCACGGAAGGGCGCCACACAAACCCAAACCTGCTAACCTGCGCTAACATGCCAAAAACCCAACATCCGAACGGCCGCCTTTTCCCCGACAATCAGACCATAAGACCATAGGGCCTTTGGGCGCAGTGCAAAAATATCAGTTTTCAGTCTTCAGTTCACCCGGCCCCATTTTTTCTCGACGCTTCACCTTTCAGCCTTGGGCGGGCCAATCTGTCCAGTGGAAAATGAGCCCTGCAATCCGAAGTTGCTGAGACATGATGAGTTGCGTTGCTGAGTTGAGTTGCACAAAGGAAGCCGGCCTGCCTACGCAGCGGCTCCGAAATATAGCACATCATTTGCAGCATCTGATAGCCCGCGCCACTGAAGCAAACAACTCGACAAAATAACGAAGGGGTAGTCTGAGTTTGCATCGGTCTGGTAACAACGGTAACAGGCCAAGTGTTCTAACAAGTCGTGGACTTTCAGGTGGCGACAACTGCCGATTGCTGCGCTGCTTCGGAAGTTCAACCTGCCCAAAGCAGCGCCAAAAGTCGCGCCGAAGCAAGAGCGCAGCAGCAGCAACGCAAGCCAGCGAGTCAGTGAGTCAGCGATGACTTAACTTTACAGCGTCATTGACTGGGGAAACGCAAGAAATTCACGAATGTTGAAAGCTTGGATTGCAAAGCTGGCATCATGACTCATGACTGCTGCTCCATCCCACATAGCAGTCACATAGCAAGGTCTGGCTGGCTTTGGGCACCGCCGGTTGCGCATCGCAATTCCAAAACATGTGCGGGAAAAGCACGTAGGCTCGCTCACCTCAGACTCGTCAACGGCGAAGGGGCGAAGGGGCGCTTTTCCCGCGCTTCCGCTTTTTCGGGCCTTCTGGCGCACGAAGAGACGCTACTGCCCGAGCTGCCTCTGCCGCTGCAGCCAAGTGTTCTTGTTGGGCAACATGGGCCGCGTGTTGCTGCTGCATGCAGGCATCCCGGAACAGAGACACCTCCGCCACAATCCTGCGGGAAGGAAGGCTATTGGTGGCCCAAACTGCAACGCTATTGCGCAACTCAGAAATGTAAGAAGTTGCACTTGTTCGCAACTCACCCTCAAATCCGGTGATAACTTAACAGCTTGCTTGCTTGCTTGCTTGCTTGCTTGCTTGCTTGCTTGCTTGCTTGCTTGCTTGCTGGCTCGCTCGCTCGGTCGCTCGCTCGCTCGCTCGCTCGCTCGCTCGCTTGCTTGCTTGCTTGCTTGCTTGCTTGCTTGCTTCTAGTTACCCAGGCGGCAGAAAGAACCATTGCACCGTAACATCAACATCACGACCAATTTTCAACACAGCAGAGAGCCAAGTGACAAGGGCTAGCAAGCAAGCAAGCAAGCAAGCAAGCAAGCAGGCAGGCAGGCAGGCAGGCAGGCAGGCAGGCAGGCAGGCAGGCAGCAGTCAAGCAGGCAAGCTGGAAGGCTGGGTTCGCGTTCTAAGCTGGCCAAACAACAAGTTTCAAATCTTAGTTAGCAGGGGCAGGGTCCTCAGGCCTCATCAGGATGCAGTTGAAACTGAAATGAGGGCCCGCGGCTCAACCTAATTGCCAATCAACTATCAACACAAGTTTGTGTGGAGGACCGAACCCCCGCCCCCCTCCTTCAAGACTCGTCACCGTCACCCATTCAAAAAGCGTGTGAAAACAAGCGCGCAACAGCTACAACAATAGCAAGACTGGGAAGCGTTCGGCAAGTTTGCAAAAGCACAAGCTCAAGAAGTCAAGGGCTTCCAACTCGTCCTGTCAGTAGCTGCCGCTGCTCGCCAGCAAGCTGCAGAATGCAGCACGCAAATGTAGGGGCAAATCACGTTCATGCTGTTGCCTGCTTGGGAGCAAGCCTGCCGCGGTTTTCGGGCTTCGCGAGGGAAATTGAAGCAGCTGATTCGGAAATCAGCGTGCAGGCCAGGGTGGACCGGGAAGCACTGCGACAACAAGCATTCAGTTGCAAAGAGCCACCGCGACGCTGCCCGCTGATTGCCAGGGAAGTTGACCGGGCAAATGTACGGGTCGACGCTCAAGACATCATCGACCCAGATCCTTACAGTAAGGGAGGCCTCCTCTGACACCCCGGTGAATCAAGTGACCCAAGTGCGCTTAAACTCTGTCGGTTTGCTTTTTTGTGCGAGTGTTATCTCAATTGGTCTCAAATTGTCTCCATCAAGCCCATCAAGTTCACATCAGGACGCAGGACAAGACACCTCTACAGCCTCTACGACTGAGTTAGGCGCAGTTAAGCGCCAACAAGCCTCATCTTGACTTACTTGCCAAAGAGGAAAAGCGCAACTGCAACTCCCAGCACGCAGAACGCAGGACGCACGGCCGCGCAGCCAAAGAATCCAAAGAACAAAGAACTGCAAAAAAAACACAGGCGATTGTCAACTTGGCAACTTGGAAAGAACAATATTCTGAACACTGAACACTGCAATCTTAACGCCGATCAGAATCAACCCAAGGTTGTGGATCAAGGTGTGCAACCACAAGTCCGTAGACCGCATCCCGTGGCCCTTTGCTGGGTTCTGGTTCAATTGCCATGCCTGTGCTGGAAAACGCTCCGAGTATTTTGATCTCATCTCAACCTCAGTGACATTCAGGGCCGCGAGGAAAGGCTGCTTAGCCGGACCGCCCGCGCTGACAATCGCATCCTGCGCGACGGACTGACAGATATAAGGCTGGAATTCGCTACTAGTAACTAGTAGATTGTTTTTTCTGCGACAACGCGCAGGGGTGCAAGACCCCAACGCAAGATCCATTGACAAATGACACAAAGTAATTACCCCCCAGCACTGCACTAAGTACCCCTACACTCTTGACCTGCCCAACACTTCAACACGTCTGACAAATTTCCCGGTTTTCCAGTCATGCGTCAATCAATTTGTCAATCAACCAAGACAGCAACTGGATGTTGAGTCATGTTGAGTGTAGCAGCTGCCACACTGTCAGTAGAGTCAATGAATCTGCCTTTTGGCCGTGCAAAGCAACTGCGGAGGCTCGCCTTGGCAGCAGAAACCCTGTCCACGCCATAGTGCTTGATGATCGTGTCCAAGGCAGAGGCAGCGGCCTCCTTTTCGTCACCAAACGCGTGGGTCATGCTCAAAGAGCGCGAGGAGGCCCATTGAAGTTCACGCTCGTACTCGTTCTGCAAGACGCCATCCTTGAACATATGCTGAAACAGCAACTCCCGCCATGACCACATAGCAGCTCGCTGGAACCGTTGTTGGAACCGCGCAAGTGGGGAGACCTCTTGCACGGCAACGGCTCGATGCCGGAGCCGATGGTACTTTCGCACTCTGGCGCACGGCATCCTGGCGGTGGGGTTCTTGCTGCGAGCAACGGAGCTGAGCAACTGGCAAAAAGAAAAGGGAGCCTAGCCTAGGAGTTGCAACCGGCAGTTTGCAATTCATCGCAATGAGGCTATGATGAGGCTTTGCCTCGCTTGAGAAGAAAAAAGGTCTTGCAAAAACTGCTCTGCTGTGCTGCCCAAGTTCCCAAACATTCTTGGATCCATGACCTGCGACTCTATCACGTAGTACTTGCCCAGGAGCCGCTCCAGAATGTGAGATGGGAAGCTCTCAACGTTCTCCAAACTTATTTCATACTCCTGCACCTCCAGCCTCAGTCCGATCCACGCTAAAAGGTGAAGCACATTGGGGTCTGCCAGCCCCAACTGCTTCCCTTGTTTGCTGTGGGCAGTGCAACTGCTTCCTGCCGTGTGCATTCTTGCTGTGCCAATGAAGCATAGCTTGCTGTGGCGCGCGCAGTGCGCCTTCCTCCGCATGGCGCTTTGGGCAGCCAAGAGTGGGCTGAGAACTTCCACAGCCATCGACGGCTTCTTCTTCAACTCTTCAAGCACTTCGTAGAGCTCTGGGCGGAAAAACTGGGCAATGTCAGTGAAAATGCACGTGTTCTGCTCGATGCCGCAAGCAAGCGTCTCCAACTCAGCTTGGCATTCTGTGTTCCATTCGCAAAAGCTCAGCAACTTGGGGAGCGCCACCTGCAGGAAGAACAACCAGGCCACACCACAAGCAAAAGCTCGGGGTTTAAACCGCTTCGAGCCGACATTAGAAAGCTTTTTCCGGCTTTTCCCGCAGAAAGAAAGCCGTGGACTCAACATTGAACATGAGCACAGCGAACACCTGAACGCTGCACCATGTGCAATCCAGGGTCCAGGGTTGGGCCTACAGCCTACAGCAACTAGAAGGATGCTCGGCTGATAACTGAAAAACAGGTAGCATTTGAAATTGGACACGTGAGAATCATGAGGGCAAATTGCAATTGGATAGCGTTTTCGGTTGGAAACGAGCTCTCTGCGAATGGTCTTGCAGTCGCTTAGCATCTCTTGGGTCAGGGTCAGCCCCCAGCCCACGGCAGTGCCTTTCGCTTAGGCAAGCGGGCTTGAAGCGCGTGATGAAAACCTAAAAGCGCAGTCTCGGGCGCCGCAATTCCTGAAAAAGCAGAGCTGTGCGTTGCGTCTTCCAGCCAGTCGGCCAATGAATCTAGAGAGCAGCGAGCTGGGTCATATCTCCTACCAGGGCTTGAAGACGGAAGTTCATCTTCTGAAGCGGCCACCACTTCATCCAGAAAGGATTCGTAGAACAGCACCGCCTCTTTCAAAGATCGTGTTGCCTTTTCGTTGCCGGCGCCTTGGAATTCGCATCTGGTCAGCCCCATATCCCGGGCTGCAGCAGCCAGCTCCTCGTCGCCAAACTTCCCTTCTTCACCTTCCACATCCACAGCAGCTGCTAGCTCAGCCACTTTGGCGCCTTCTGGGCCTTGCGCTGCACGATCTGCGCGGCTGGGCACCGGTGCCGGATCTGGCTGCTTCGACTTTGGCTGCGTGAAAGCGCTCAACTTGGTTTGGCGTTGCGCTGCCGGAAGCTGCGGCTTTCCTGCGTTCACTGGAGACTGAAGGGGCGCACAAGCATAACACCAAACGCTCAAGACACGAACGCTGGAAAGACAACCTGCGCCCTGCACTGTTCTGCCACTGTCTGCTATTTAACCTGCTCTACGACTCTACCTCTACAGCCCTACGGCTCTGCTGCACTACGTACTACCTTGTTGCTTCGATCCCGTATATACCGGTCCAGCATCTTCACTCATGACTCATGCCACTAAATCTGTCACCTGGTCTTTCAATCCAGCAGCTCGTTGGCCTGTGAAAACTGTGAAAGCCTCTCAAGTTTGTCCCCCTACCGGACATTACCAGATGCATTCTAGCAAAAAGCACTGCACATGCTACACGCTGCGCGTCGCAACTGCCAAAATACCACTCAGACTCAGCACGATAGTAGAACTTCAAGAACATTCAAAAACGAAGAGTAGTGGAAAAGCAATGAGCTATGAAGCGCAACTCCAAACTGAGCGTCACAACGGTCACAGCTGCGTGGGACAATGTGCGCAACACAGCACGGCAACACGGTTTCGCCCAAGCTTCGCGCCCGTGCTCCTGCGTTCTGCGATTGGCTCACCCGGCTTTCCCGCAACTCCTGAAGCAACTCCTCCGCCAGTTGAGCAGCAACGTCAACGTCGTTGCTGCCCGCAATGGCAGTCTCTGCGGACTTGGCCGAGGCCGCCAATGGGATGAGATCATCCTTGTTCTCGAAAGTGTCTTCCCAACGAAACTTGTACCAAATCTCCTCTGGCAAATCTGGAGAAATCTGAAAAGTAACAAGAAACAGGCATTGTTGGATTATTTAGAAGAAGGGTTTCAGCTTACGGCGTTGGTTCGTTGGGTTTACAAATGTTGGCTAGCAGTTGCACATGTTGCAAGTTGAAAGCGCCAGTCCCTGTCAACCTACGACCGCCCGCCAACCAAGTCCCGCTAACCAAGTCCTGCGACGACAAGGGCAAATACCGAGGGGGCTGCAGCTGACTCCGAAGGCGTATCTTCCAAGCAATGCATCCACCTGCGTCTTTCTTCCAATTAGCTCGCATGGCCGCATAGTCTTGTGGATGGACGAGGTGGTAGTCAAAGAACTTATCAAACGTCGCATGTTGCACAAAAGTGTTCCCTTCGAACACAGCTATTCCCGCAACTTGGCAACAACACTGCCCGAAAGAATTTCTCCTCTCCTCTTTCGGAAGAATCCGCAGCAAATAGAACTCTGCCCCGGCCTGGAGGATGCGGCAGTGCGAGTTCCGAATCTCCCAAGTCTTCTGCCCTGCCAAGATTTTGTCCATTGGCCCCGACCGGATGAGCAATCCCCGCAATGGCGGACGCACCACGCTGGAGCTTGTCGATGGGTGCCTTTGGCGATGCGCAAGGCAAGCGTGCAGAACCACTGACTCAATTGCCAAGAGTATTTGAGGTAGCATGTTGAGCATTCTGTTCAAGTTACCGGAAAAAGTCAGCCACTTTAACAGCGCCACCACAAGGATCATGAAGTTGTCAGAAAGGCCACCCAATGGTCACCAAGTTGCCCAAGGTGTTGCTACGCGTTGTTAAGAATCAGATTACTCTCTCGCAACAAAGGTTGTTCCTGCACGAAACAGTTGCGCAAGTTGCGCTCAGCAAAGGAAAAAAAGGCAAAACATTGGGGCCACCCCATTCACCCGAATGGCAGGGGGGAAGCCCCCCATTCGGGGCAGGACCCTTGAATGGGGGGGCCCCCCCCCCCCATTCGGGGCAGGACCCCTGAATGGGGGGGGGGACCCCCCCCGCATTCGGGGCAGGACCCCTGAATGGGGGGGCCCCCCCCCCCCTATTCGGGGCAGGAGCCCTGAATGGGGGGGGGGTACCCCCCGCATTCGGGGCAGGACCCCTGAATGGGGGGGGGGCCCCCCCCCCCTATTCGGGGCAGGAGCCCTGAATGGGGGGGGGGACCCCCCCTATTCAGGGCAGGACCCTCGAATCGGGGGGGGGGGGGGTTTAAAGGGGGGGGTGCGCCAGGAAAGGAGCAAAGCAAAAGAAAAGGGTGGGAATCATGAAGAAAGGTGAAGAAAGCTTTGAAACCTCACACTTTGCGCGCGCGCTTCGGGCAGCAAAGCGCAGATTTGTTTTGCTTGCAGCATTTGCAGCTGCGTGTTTAATCATCAAAAACACAGCAACACCAGCAGCACCCCCACCACGCCGCAGCAACACCAGCAAAACCACTCTGGGCAGTCGTTTGTTCGCGCGAAAGCCTTGCCTCGATTCCTGGTGGTAGTCATAGTAGTCACGTGTGTTGTTTCAGGCGACGCTGTCAACGCACTGGCTTCTGCTCTCGCCTCCCCGCCCCCTGCCCCCTCCGCGCAACAACTGTAAGAATTTGCGTGCTCAAAAGGCAACCTATTGTTCACCGGATTGCTCGAGTTGAAAAATTGGCGGGCGGAGTGGAGTGTTCCGCATTTCGGGGCATGCACAAATGCAAGCCCTGTCTCACATTGAATATCGTCTATGAGCCTACTTCCTTGCAAGCCTTCCCCCTTGCGCGCGGCCCGCAAAGTAACAAACCAAGGCTGACTCAAGTCCTGAAAGCAACAACATCTCATTCAGCCCAACCACTGCCCCAATAACTTGAAAACGCAACAACCCCAAACCACCCCCCCTCTTCCCGCAACAGTCCTTTCCCCAAAGTCACCAGCCCCAGGCACCGTTTGAACATAAAACCGGGGCTCCAACAAGACAGTGACTTGATTTATCCCTCCGCCCTTGTCCCTGTCACAATGACCCACAAGAATTTCTCGTTTCTGGCATGTTCCAAGCATCCTGCGTTGCACATCTTGCCTACCGCAAGCTGTGCGTATAAGGCAAGGTGCTGCAAGCCTTCAGCGGGCTCCACGGCCGTCATGGCGCCAACGGTTGCGCAGAGCCGCCGATCGCCAATCGAATTGGCACTTGGTTGCATTGCGGACACAAAAGTTAAGACAGGTTGTCCGGTTGTCCCAAGCAGTGTTTCAGCTTCGGCGCCCGCGCGCTGCGCCTGTTGCAAGAGCCAAAACAAGCCCAGCGGTGCACGCGATGCTTCAAGGGGCCCGCAAGTCTTACAAGTGTTACAAGTGTCTTACAAGGGCCTCAACTTCTCAAGCCGAGCAAAACGGGGCAAACACCCAGGCTCCAGGCCTTCAAGCTGGCCGTGGCCACCATCGTCCGGTGGCGAACTCGCTTGGGAGCCTGGGGCTGGTTGGGAGGCGCAGCAAGTAATCAAACTGAAATCTGCAATCTGCTCACAAAAAACTCTCTCTCTCTCTCTCTCTCTCTCTCGCTCTCTCTTACAGTGAAAGCCAAGCCTGGCCTCCAACTCCACGGTATTCTTCTCGTGTAGCGCTGAACACCTCCTGCCATAGGTGTCTTTCTGTCCAGCAATTAAGCAGCCTTTCCAAACAACCGAGCACCTGCTATCAAGGGACGGGTCTTGGGGGTGGAACTTGAAATTGAACAATTCTTGGCAACTTGTTCCGAACAAGAAGGTGTGGTGAAGTCACACGGCGACTCAGGTACGTCGGACACGCTCGCGCACTCGGTCGCATTGATCAGGCAAAAAGCGCTCTTCAAAAAGAGGGACACACTTCCCGTTGCGGAACCCAACAAGACAAGTCTTTTGAGTTCACTTGCAACTAGGAACTCTCCCTGGGACGAACGGACAAACTAGCCTGTAGTGGGACTCAAGTATATTGTAAAAAAACTATCAAAGACCGCACGAGCTAGGACCACCCAAGCCAGCACGAGTCCCAAGCCTCGCCACGCACTTGTTGGCGATGTTGGTGGCTCACGCTGGCAAGCCGCGCCTCAGGTCGCAAGCAAGCGGCGGCAGCGTTGACTGACGACAAAAGTTGCAGTTGCAGCTGCACTTTTGCACCAACCTCAAGGCAACTCAATGAAGAGCATCGCATTAGCCACATTCACATAGGCAACAAAAACTGAACAACAACATTGGCGTGCGCAATCACAAACTCACAGCTCTTGTCGCGCCAGCATTCTTGTCAGACTCGCCGTGCAGACGCAAGGCACGCTGCTAAGCCATGCAACAACCCACATCATGGCCCGAACTATTGACTTGTTGACGCTACTGTCATTGGGCAAAAAGGCTCTGGTCCAGACCAGAGCGGCTCTGGTCATCTGGTCATGCCTGAACTTTCTCGTCCCAAATTTGCAAAAGGAGGACACTTGAAACAACCTTCGTCAGCTCTAACAAACAAGCGACACGATCAACACAAACAAACTCCCTTGTCCCTTGACCTGACCCAAGCTTTCTAGCTCACACTCAAAAGCGAGCCCTGTCAACGCGCGCACTGCTGTACAAGCGCGCAATGTCAGAGCAAGTTTGAGCAAATGGCAACAAATCATTGGACTGGTCAAGTTGGTCAAGTTGATCTGCGCTTCTTCAGTGGCCGCGCCGCCGAACTGCCAGCCACCAACTCAAGGCTGTCCCCCTCTTCACACTCACAGTCAACCTCGACATCCAGCGCGGCAATGTTGGTGTTGGCATGGTGGCTGCGGCTGGCGTCTTGGCCAGGGTAGTGGTGATGATGATGGATGTGGAGGTGGAAATGGGTTGAGTGGCTGTGGCTACTGAAGTTCGAGTTGTGTGAATTGTGAGTGGTGTTGAAGTGGAAGTTGTCGCTCGTAAATCGCTGATAGTATTTGTGGTAGTAGTGGTGGTGGTGGTGGTAGTGGCAAACTGCAGAGGTTGGCGGCGAGTCAAGGATGGCGCCACACGGGCCACGATGTGGCGCAGGCGCAGGAGCATCGTCTGAACCTTCATCTTCTTCGCCAGTGACTGTGTCTTCGCTTGGGCCACTAGGAGAAGCCAAAGACTCCGGCAAGCTGAAGTGGTTCCGGTGTACAAGAAACGTCTTGTCTGTCACCTTTGTCCAACCTGAGTCACATCTGACAGAACCCTGTGAGGCCTGTGAGTCGTCCTCCTCTGGGCGACGAGCAGGCTCTGGCTCAGAAGCGCCAGCTGCAAAGTTGGTGTCTTGGGACAAGGAGTTCCAGGGTGACCCTGACTCTGCAGAATCCGGACAGCTCGTGGCGGGCATGTTGCCGAAATTGAAGAAATGAGGACACTGGCTTGACCAAAAACTTTGCGGCGAGGCATTGTAAAAATTGACGCGACCCTGTCTCTCGTTCAATGAATCCTGCACAGTCAACTGATCTTCTTGGGTGTCCATCAACCCTACTGCCACTACTACTAGTACTAGTACTAGTACTAGTACCAGTACTAGTACTAGTAGTACTACTACTACTACTACTACTACTACTACTACTACTACTACTACAACCACTGCCACTACTAGTCACTACTACTACTCCTACTACCATTACCACAACCACTACTAACTACTCTACTACTACTACTACTGCTACTACTACTACTACTACCACCAGCCTGACTGACTGCTTCTGACAAAAAATAACAACCACAACCACAACCACAACCACAACCACCAACCACTACCACTAACCACAACAACCACAACAACCGCAACAACCACAACAACCACAACAACCACAACAACCACAACAACCACAGCAACAACAACAACGACAACTACTACAACAACAACAACAACAACTACTACTACTACTACTACTACTACTACTACTACTACTTCTACTGCTACTGCTACTGCTACCACTACTACTACTACTACTGCTGCTACTACTACTACTACTACTACTGCGACAACTCGTGCTACTACTACTACTACTACTACAACGACCAGTACAACTATTCTGCTGACTGCTGACTACTACTACTATTTCTATTACTACTAGTGCTACTACTGCTACTGCTATTGCGACTACTACTGCTACTACTACTGCTACTACTACTACTACTTGTACTACTTGCTACTACTACCTACGGCCGCTACTACTGCTACTACTCCTCCTACTACCTCTACGACTCTAGTACTGACTACCTCCCACTGCCACCACCACCACCACTCACCACCAACACGACCTACTACTACTACCACTACTACTACTACTGATACTACTACTTACTACAACTACAACTGACTGCTACTACTACTACTACTACTACTACTACTAGTATACTACTACAGCTACTGTTTTTCTTCTTCTTCCACTCCTACCACTGCCACTGCTACTACGACTATTGCCACTACCTGCTGCAACTGCTACTGCGACTACTACTACTACTACTACTACTACTACTACTACTACTACTACTACTACTACCTCTGACAACAACAACTACTACTACTGCTACTGCTACTGCTACGGCCCTGCTACGGCTACTGCTTCTACTACTACTACAACGACCAGTACTACTAAGTACTACTTGTACTACTTCTACTACCGCTGGTCACTATCACTATTCTCCTACCACTAACTACTACAAACACAACACTGCTAGTACTACTACTACTACTACTACTACTACTACTGCAAATGGCTACTACTACAACCACTCGTCCTGCTAGTGCTACTACTACTACAAATACTACTACTACTACTACCACTACTTCTCCTACTACTTACTACTACAAATACTACTAATACTACTAATACTACTACTACTAGTTACAAGTGCAAATGCTACTACTACTACTGCTGCTACGACTACTACTACTACTACTAATACTACTACTATTACTAGTTACTACTACTACTACTACCACTACTACTATTACTACTACTACTTCTACTACTGCTGCGCCCTGCTACTGCTGCTGCCTGTGTCCAAAGACCAATCGGCAAGCCAGACCCTGGGACCAAACCGTTCCAGGGTCCCAGCAGCTTCAGGCTGATGATCACGCTCTTCGTCACGGTCCACACCTACGCCGGCAAAAAAAAAGGAAGCATTCTTCACACTCGCTGGCGCGATGGACCTCCTAAGTATGACGCCGATAAACAAAGCTGTCCTTTGTCCTTTGTCCTATTGTCCTTTATTGATTTAGAATCTGGGGCGGCGTTGTCATTGTTTAAGGGGCCAGTTGGAACTATTTCGCATTTTCAGGCTGGGGAAAATTTAGGGCGTCTACAAAAAACCAACTCCTGAATCTCTTGCCTGCGGGCAAGCTTTCTAGGAGAAATCGCTCCACAGGAAATGCGTGGCTCAAAGTCGCACTGCCCCTGCCTCCAAACTATCGGCGGCCTTTCTGAAGGCCCTAAAGTTCTCACCCAAAGTGACTTTTCCGCAGCTCAGACCCTGCCCATTGTTTGGAGGGGGGTGGGGGAACTTTAGTACCCTTGTGGTTTTTGTGGGTTCAAAGCATTGACGCTCACGTGCAAAGCTTTGACGCTCATGACTCATGACTCAAGCATCAAGTCAAGCTTCCACTTGGCTTTCAACGTTTCGGTTTGTGCTTCGGTGTTGCGTTCACTAGGCTCAGTTGGCATACTGCGCTGCACGCCTGTCCAGCATGAGTGCAAACCGTCAGAAACAGAAACCGTCGACGCTTTGCCAGTACCAGGAATTCCCATGCGTCGGCGCCAGTCGCCACCGAAAAAATCACACGCCAGCCAGTCACTGTGGTAGCAGTCTCCATGGACTGGGTCTGTTTCTCAACAAGACTGACTAGTGATGGTTGACATTTTGGGAAACCTGGTCAACACAATGTGTTAGGTGCTGCAAGAGAAGTCTTTTTCTACGGCGAGCAAGTCAGTCAGTGAGTCAGTGAGTGAGTCAGTGAGTCAGTCAGTCAGTCAGTGAGTCAATCAATCGGTCTGTCTGTCTGTCTGTCTGTCTGTCTGTTTGAGTGAATGCCTGAATGCCGGACGCGACGGTTGTGCACTCGTCATTTGTTGCGCACTCGTCATTGGCTCATCTCGCAAACAATCAAAAAAAGGCGCAGAAAATTCTTTGCCCTGCTTTCCAAGTTCCAAGCCCGCAGCCCCTGCCTGCCTCTAGAAGAAGACAGCTGAGCAAGCGGGCCGGCCGCGTTCTCCACCACGCACCCTGGCACGTTGCGTGGCTAGTCACTGGTAACAAAGCTTCATTCCTCCCTCATTCGCTTCTTCCTTGAAAAGGCACACTTCTTGTCAAAGCTGGGTCAACACTCAAGCGAACTGAGAAGCTACGCGCTACCCAAACCCTCGGTCTGCAGGGCTACGATTTGGAGAAAAGGGTTGGGCTAGGGAGGCACTAGCTGCTTTGCCAATGCAAGGCAATGAAACAATGACCAGGCACTAGGCACTCAAGCTACCCTTCCAGGTCGCCTTCAACATCCTCTTCCGCAGCCAAGTCGGGAAAGGCAAAGGCCACGCAGGCTTTGCACAGCATCCTTGGTCCAGCAACCAACGAGCTGCGTCCAAAACACGAAGCCGAGAGACGCCAACATTGGCCCCGGATCGTGGACACAGTGGACACTTGCCCTACTTGGCATAAAGCCACAGCCAAACGCCAAACGCATCGAAAACGCGAGCCGCTGCAATTTCCGCTCGGCCACACATTGTCACCGAAGTTTAGCTACCTACTTTTCCAACCTTAAACTCATCGAGTTCAAAGGAGATCAGAACATCCTGGTAAAATCAAATGCAATTATGACATCGGACATGGGCCTGGAAAAAGGCTAACTCGTGTCTTCTGACTTTTCGGGAGTCCGCAGCTACTTTGTCAAAAAGCCAAACATGGCAATAGGAACTAGGATTACCTTCACCTCCCTCGTCAACCACGCCAAGCGTTTGGCCGATTGGTTTATGGCAAGCGCAAATTCCACCGCTCCCGGAAAAATGCAACAATCAAAGCCCTGCTACTACGTCAAGCCACACAGCTCCAAGTTGCCTACACAAGGTCTTCAACTCCTGGACATGTTACCTACCTGACCAACTGACTCCGTCAGATTTAGATCCGACTGGCGGAGCTAGTTAGCAAACACAAACAGCTGCAAAGCTGGAGAAACAAAATTCCCGGCAAAAATCAACCTGCTCTCCGGCGACTGGCACTTGCAGCCAAGAAGCGGTTGTCGCTGGACATCCGGCTTTTCAAAAACATCGGGCGCTTCCAACGAAGCCACGTCTAGCCCATCTGGAAATGAGCAACCGTGACGGTTTCCGAACTCGACCACACAAGTGCAGCATTGTGGGTGTGATGGAAGCAAGCAAAGTGGACACACGCGGGCAGCTGGCTGTTGCTGCAACTCATCTGGCAGCCCGAGGCCCGCGTCAGCAGTCTCAGACCTCTTGCAGATGTAGCACGGCTCGAAACTTGATATGTTGTCCCTGCTGACTAAGGCAGCTTGCCAAATGCGATACACCCGCATCACATCTTCGGGCACCTGCGGCCGACTTTGCCCTTTCCAGCCCCGAATCCTTTCCATCCTCACGCCGATTGCGGGATGGACTATTGCAACCTGGCGATAATCACGGGGGTCGCGAAGGGACCCTGTGGCTACAATACACTTGACCCTGTTCGCTGCGTCCAAGCTGGCAGGACGTCCATAGTCGCTTGACTTGAAGCTCCAATGCACCCAGAAAACACTCTCGGAGGAGTCAGAGGTGTCAGCAGCCGGGTTGGCAGCGGTGCCAGAACCAGAACCAGCATCAGGCTTTGGCTCTCCAGCAATGTTTCCTCTAACAAGCGAAAGCTCTCCATTCTGACCCACTGTCTTTTCCTGGAGGGCCTGGCAGCGAGATTGAAGAGCTTTGATTGAGTTGCAGCATTCGTCCTGCCAGCGATTGAAAGCGTCAGCAATTGCTGCTAATCTGGCTGCCCCATCTGCGCTTTCGGCGGTTTCAGGCTCATCGGCTCCAATTTGAGCAGTGACATCATCAGCTCCCGCATCACCAAACATTTCCTCGTTGCCAAGCAGCTGCGAATTGTTGAGAATTGCCTCCACTGCAGCATCTTCAGGCTCCATGCCTGCCTGCACAAAACTGCTCATAGCTGCAGCCACATTGCTTTCCAACAATGGTGATTTCGAAACGCTTGGCCTGCTCATCTTGGCAAAATTTTGGCAAGCACGCTCCATCAACTTGGCCTCCTTCTGAGCAAGGGCGTCTAAGCCAGACTCCCTACTGAGCTCCTCAATGTCCTTTGCTTCCCCCGCCTCTAGGTCATCCACTGCCTCGCGCTCAGAGCTTACAAACTGCCTGCTCAGCGCAAATGACTGTTGCACCAAAGACCGTGCTGCAGCTTGAATGTCGCCTGAACCCTTAATAGCTCTACGACCGCGGCTCTCGCTGCCATCACCAGGGTCGAAAGAAAATTGCTTGTCTGTTGCCGCCTGCTTCAGGTCAGGCTCTGGCGGCTCTGGATCTTTGGGTTGGAGGCTGTCCAACAGTTCGCTTAGCCAAGCAAGGCCAGTCGGATCAGGGTCAGCGGTTTTTGAAGCTTGCTTGCGCGGTTTTCTGGAAGTTGGCGCAGCTTCAGTCTGAGTCTGAGTCTCAATCTCCCCCTCACTGTCGCTGGCAGGACTGAGTTCCACCTCTCCTGTTGGGCCAAGACACGATTCCACTGCAGCTTCAACGTCAGAGGTTGGCCTGGCCAGAATGTGGACCTCAGCAGCAGCGACAACTTGCATCGTTGAATCGTTGACCAAATTGAAAATAGTGGCTTCGCAGCATATGTCATTTTAACTTATAGGTTCTCAACCCAACGCACAGTTGGCTCGGCAATCGTTTTCAGTTGTCTTGAAGCTCATGTCCTACCAACTGCAAATAACGCAAACTGCAAAGAGTAACTACAAACAACGACCCCGGGACCCCGGAGTTGCTGTAGCTCAGGCAAGGCTCTGTCTCCGTCTTCAAGTCCGCCTTCGCATCCGGCGAGTCCAGTTTTCTTGAGCGCAAACAACCTTCAATTCCAGAACGCGCCGCAACAAGCAAATCCTGCTGCTCACGAAGATCGCCTGACGGCCGCCAGGAATTTGGAAAAGCAACGATCGACACAGGAGCGCAGCCGTCTGTCATGTCCTGCACGGTTTCCACGAACAAATCCACGGCCCACAAAAACTCCCACGGGCGCTTCAGAATGACCCTGTGGTCCCTCCACTCCGCTCTCAATAGACGAGCTGATCTGTTGACTACTTCTCCGCAAACAAACATAGCATGCCCATTTGAAAGCTTGGGGCGCCCTTCTGGCACCAAGGCAATCACAGCGCACGTTGGCTGTTGGAGGGTGGAGCTAGAAGTCCCAGACCAAAACCGACACAGTTTCTGGTTAGCTGCTGCAGCGAGCAGTCGGCTGGTCGACTGCTTGACGGGCTTTGTCCGAGGATCCAGTTCGGCCATGCACTGATGCACAAGGTCTGGCGATGGGCACCAAGAGGGGGCGAAGGTTTCGCAGAAGCGGTCCGCAGCCCCTTGCACCTTTATGCTTTCCTGCCAGTGATCCAAGCACTTGTCCAACACTGCTCCTGCAAGTGGGCGAAGCTGTGACCACTTCCTGGTGAGCGGCTGAGTGGACGACGGGTTGTCTCCAATCGCGTGCTCGCCCGCCGCGCCCAAATTGTACCTGAGCTGCAGGAAAGTTGGGCGGCGACGGGGAGGCTTTTCACTCTGGAATCGACTCACCACAGCAAACCTGCAAATCTGCAAACGAGACAAAGACATGACAAATGTTTGGTTTGAACCCCAGACTCCAGCTCACCAAATATGACTGAATTACGCCTCAGTGCTTTAAGGCCAGGCGTGAAGAAACCAAGTCGAGCGAGCTATTCGGAGACCTTTCTCCAAGAAGCTTCAAGGTTTTGTTCAATCCTTCATTCGGCCGAACATCGCATCGCCACATACGCCGAAGAGCCTTCAAAGCAACGAAAAGCCGCAAGCCGGTCCGACCATTGCAAGCTGCAAGATGTATGTCATCTTTGAAAGCCCGAACGATTTTCATGGAGCTGACATCAAGGGCATTTGCTGCAGCTGCTGCCAACAATCGGGAAGCCGTCTGCTGTCTGCGCTGACACGGCAAGTCGTGACGCACCTTGCCCATGCCCAGAATGGCCAAAGGAAAGGTGCTGAGCGGGCGCACAATCCGTCTCTCAAAGGAGCACGCATTCTGAATAAGCATCGATGCAAACAAGTTCCAAGCAAATTGCTGATCGTCTGGGTCTAAACTAGCCCAGTCAGCATGCAGTTGCATATGCCTCACTCCAGCTGCGTCTGAATGGAAAATGTGCTCAAATTCAAGCGCGATAGACTGCGCCTTGCCGTCCACCAACTGAGCTGTGGTGTTGCCGAGGCGGTCGAGATCATTGTCGGAGATGCGAGCCTTGAGGAAAGCCTTGCGAGACCAACGTCGCAGCGCGCAAAATGAGTAAATCGTGCCAAAGCCTGTCAAGGCGGCAACGCAAACCTAAACCGTCACACAATCGCAAGTTGGACCACGAGTCGCCACCAATGTCAGTAACCCAGCCTGTCAACCCACTGTCCGGGGATATTGAAAAATTCGGAGAATTTTCGGGATTTCCCGGACGACGCAGCACTCACAGCCAGCCGGCGGAGAAATGACGGAGAATTGACGCCGAAGCGACGGAGAATTGACGGAGGATTGATCCAACACTTGTCACTTGGGGGGCCTTAAGTCTTAAGCTTCTTTCCCAACTGCGCGCTCACACAACGCTAACGCAGCTCACATGAGGCTCACATGGTTTGTCTGTCTTATTCAATTCCCTTGACTAGCAAGATGCAAATTGGCAAGAGGCCATGAAATTCTTGAACGGCCCTTGAAAAAAGTCTAGAGTCTACAGGCCAAAAGCAGGCGGCCGTCATGGTCGGCAAGTCGAGACATGAGCTGCAATCCCTCGATTCGAAACGGCTCAATTGTTGCCATGTGGCTGATAAATGAAGAACTGGTGACCGGGCAGTGCGCATGGCTTCTGCTGTAACCCACCACAAGCTGTCCGAAGCGCAAGCCAAAGTCTTGGACCGCCATTGGCCCATCTGTTGCTTGAACCTCTTCATCTCCTCAAAGCCTATTTCGTCAACCCGTCCAGCAGATTGGTCGGTCTGGGGGCGATCCTTGGCAGCCTTGCTTGCGAGCACCTTCCGCAAGACAGGCTCAAGCATGCAACGCCCACCAACTTCTCGCATGCGCGTCTCGACGTCGCTGCACGAGTTCCACCTGCCGCCGATGCATTTCGGCCAAAGTTTCTTAGCACACTTGATGCCAGAGACATCCCCATGAGTTTCGCACCACTGTTGAAAGATCAATTTGCTGGCATCACGCAATGTGTGGGAGCTGGTTGCTAAGCTGGAAAAATACTTCCAGCTCCGCCCATGCCGCTCCAAAAGCGCATCAGCCAGCTTCAGTGACTGCAACGAAATCAAATGCCCAGCGTGCTCATAGCAGTCTGTGGATAGGCACACTACTTCAGGGGAGCTGCGGGAGAGGACTAACCACATCTTGCGCGCCAGAACCTCATTGGCCCCGCGGTCGGTGGTCATCACAAAGAAGTGGACGTTCTCCTTGCAATTCCTTACGTCAGTTTGACCAGTTGACACCACCAAAGGCGCCAAAGAACATGTTGAAAAAGACAAGCGAAAGGGCGAAAAGGGTCGCAATATCAAGGGTGGTCAAGGTACGTAGGGCTTCAAGTTCAACTGTCAATCGTCAAACGTGCTTCGGGCTTTCAGAGCCAGGAGCAAAAAGCCGCTGAACCCTTGGACATTCTTGCCTGTTTGCCTGCTTGCTGGCACGCACGCACGCCTGCTTGCTTGCGCCTTTTGCTTCTTTGCTTGTCGTTTGCTTGTTTGCTTGTGTTTGCTTGGCTCATTTGCTTGCTTGCTTGCTGCTTTGCTGCTTGCTTGCTTGCTTTGCTTTGCTTTGCTTTGCTTTGCGTGCTTCTTGCCTGCTTGCTTGCTTGCTTGCTTGCTTGCTTGCTTGCTTGCTTGCTTGCCTACCTGCCTGCCTGCCTGCCTGCCTGCTTGCGCTTGCTCGCTCGCTTGCCTGGTTGCTTGCTTGCTTGCTTGTTTGCTCGCTTCGTTGGCTGCTAGCTTGCTAGCTTGCTAGTTTGCTAGTTTGCTAAGCTGCTAGTTTGCTTGTTTGTGTTTTTGCGCGTGTGTTTTTTGTTCATGTGTTTGCGTAGTGTGCAGTTGTGTGTGTGTGCTTTTGCGCGCGTGTGTTTGCATGTGTGAGAGTTTGTGTGCGTTTGTGGGGCGCCTGCGCCAGCTACAGCAAGGTTCAATAAGCGGGGTCAGCCCTGATATCTTGTCATAACTAGCTGATGAGTGACTTGGGATGCGTAAACTACGATGGATTTGGGGCCTAGGGCCTGAGTCAACTCGAACCCTAACCCGTCAAATTGCAGCTATCACAACTCAAAATTGCAAGTCTGCAGGCTTTGCCGCAGGACAGTGATGAGCAAGCTTCTAAGATACGCCAACAAACTTCCTTTGCAGCGGGGTTTGACCTTGTTACTTGTTCGATTCATGGACGGGCAAACAAATTCAAATGTGAATCTTGGCTTGCCGAGAGAGATGTTTCGAATCAAGTTTAATTTCGGCCACTAATGGGCAAAGCCCAAGTTTATAAAGATGCACAGTGCAGCGCCTGAAAGAAAATATTCCTGGGACCGGTCGCCCTTGCAACTAATCCACTGACAAGGAAACTCTTGCGACAAACACGACGGCCTAACAGGCCTTCCAACTGTCAGCTGGCAATAGAATCACAGCATTGGCCACAACTCACAATGTGGAACAAGCATGAAAAAAGCCGTCCAAGTTGCTGAGCAGTGGAGTGTGGAGCAGGGCCTGATTCTGCTGGCAGTCGGTAGCGAGCAGACAGCGTCTTTGCTGTTGGGCAGCCAAGGCTTTCCAACATCTTGGTGGTCAGACCTACGCTTCCAGCGCCCGTGCCATCTGAGACTTGCTGCACATCCGCAACACACTGCAGGGAGCTGAACATTCCGCGCCAGTTCCAAACAAAGTGAGCAGCAGGGTCTGGCGGAGAAACCAAATACGCGGAGTGCAAAATCAAAGCGCACAACTTGCGCTTCTGCCAAATGGCAGAATTGGTTGCATCTTGAGTGATCATATGAATAGACAAGGCATCCGCGGAAGAAAACTCCTCCTGCATGTCTCTGTGAAAACTGCGCGCAGAAGCTATAAGCGCCGCCCCACTCTGAACCTCACTTCTCGCAATGGTCCATCTGCTTGCTTCGTCAAGCAAGATTAGCGACACATCCCCGCAGGCAGCGTTGCTCAAATTCCTGCGAATTGCCAAGGACACGCGGCTGGGGACAGTCAAGTACCGACCTGTTCCGCAATGCCCAGTTCTCTCTATAGCCATTCTCCTCTCAAGGTGGCCAGGTTGCGCTGAGGCGGACGATGACAACAGTTTCGCTTGTTTGGCTTTGGCTTTGGCTGCAAGCTTGTGTTTTGCCCCCGTCACGCGTCTCAGCTGTTGCTGCTGCAGTTTGAGCCGCTTTTTGCTTGCCTCGGCTTCGGCTTCTTTTCGCTTTCGGCTTGACCGCTCCGATTGCAACTGCTCGTCTCGAAGCATGATCTCCTGGAGCAAATCATCGCGCGAAGAACCGTCAAACATGCGTTGATACTCATCCAGACTCCTGGCTGGCGGGCACTTTCGCCGTTTGCCCCGAGAGCTGGCAGCCTCTGTGTGCGCTCCATCAGTGGAAGTAGCAGCCTCTCCCACGCTGCCAGCAGAGGCGGCTTCAAACTCCAAACCAGAAGCAGGAGAAGCTGCAGGATCTGAAGGACTAGGCAAAGAAACCATCTGCAAAGCACCTCCGGCGCCCGAGCCCGTCTCCCCCAACGCTCCTGACAAATCAGAAAGGGTAGACTGGGAACCTCCCATGCTCACGCTGCGTTGGGCGTTGCTTGGCCTCGCACGCTGCTTCATTTGGTCCTGAATCCACCCCCATTTCCTGCCACCTCCAATCAGGTTCATGGAAAAGTTGCTGAAAATCACAGGGAGCACTGTCAGCATGTACTGGCAATTGTCAGCAGCAAGAGTTTGCTGCGCTGCTGGCTGCTGCAAAACGCGCCCGAGTTTCCTGGACAGCGTAGCTCGAGAGCACGTCGGCCCAAACCTCTCCAAGCAATCCAAAATGCCACATCTGCTGACCCACGCATTGCCCTGGTTGTTTGCCCGGGAGCAAGACAACTGTAGGAAGGACAGCAGCGCTCCCGGGCTCACTTCAATCGCAGCCATCGCCGCTCTGACCACGCTGAAGCACTCACAGCAGGGCCTGCAAACAAAGGTCCGGGGCCCACTTCAATCGCAGCCATCGTTGCTCCGGCCATACCCAAGCACTCATGGCGCGGCCATCAAGAACTTGCGCGCAGACAAAGCTGCTTTGCCTTAACGTCAAACAAACTGAAGCGTGTCCTGCTTCGCCAAGCTCAGGCGAGAGTGGCTGAGTTAGTCACACACAATTCTCAAAAACAACACGACACATCCACGCAAACGTCTAAGCAACACTGGCATTCGAAGAGGCTTGCTTCAAGGCTGACATCCGCAAAAACAGCATCCAGGCCGGCGTTCCATGCAAAATTCCTGGCACAAGCAACGTATGGCCCTCTGTGCGCCCCTGAGTCAACTAACGCCTTTGCAAGGACTTAACAAACGCCCTTGGCCCCACCTCAATCTTTCCAAACAGTCTGTTCTCAACGTTGCTGCGCATGGGCGCTCGCAAAATCACACTGCTTGCGAGAAAACACACGTGCCCTGTGGCCAAACAACAAATTCTCAAGCTGGCAAATGCAATCTGAATGATGACCCTGGAAAAAAAACACATGTCTTTGATCCGCAACTGACAAAGGCGCCGCCATCCTAGAGATCTTGACCGGGGCCCCACGAACCTGCTGTCGGGGCCAGGGACCTTCCATCGCGTCACGTGCCCCGAATCCTGTGGGACAATTCCCGGCTTCACGCCGCAACCCCTGGACGCACGTTACGAAAGAAGGGCACAACTTCATTTTCTCGATTTGCTTCCTTTGAGGGAAGTGCAAGTCACGGGATATGTGGGAGTTTCTCAAACATGCGATCCGTTTTGTGGATGGTTGAAGTTGGAAAAAGCAGTCGGAGGGTGGTCCGGGCTGGTCCACAAGACGAAGTCGAGCGATTCCGCGGGGGGAAGGAGCATGACGGTTCCTTCCCTGACGGGAATTGTATCAATCCCTGGGTCAAGAACGGGCCATTGGAAGGACGATACGACCAAAAAAATGTGATATCTGAGGATGCTTTCGGTTCCCAAAAGCAAGTCTTTGGAAAGGCGAATCAGAAAGTGACTTCTATTCGTCTGGAAAATTGGAATCTTAGAAAGGTTTCTGCAGATTCATGATCGCGGTGCTAAACCAGGAGTACCACTGTGTCGTAGCCCCTCACCCTGGTGAAGTTTAGACTAGATAACAAAAAGGGCCGTCGTGTGCAAACACTCGACCACATTTGTTTGACAGTGGCGACCTTTTCGCTTTTTTAGCTCCTTTGCTGCAGTTCGTGGCAGTTAGTTCAATGGTCTGAATCTGAGACGTTCAATGCATCACGCCGAAATCCAACTGCTGGACCGCCAGCTCCGAAGCACTCGCTGGCGGTGAGGTTGAGGTCTTCATTTCGGAGCTTCGGCCGTTGCGGGGCTTTCACGTGCTCAACTTTGACCCGGAGGGCCCGGTGAGGAGCACGGGTGAGGGGGTGTGCGTGTGCAGGTGCCGGGTGGGCCGATCATGGTTGTGGTTGGGAGACATTCTTTACATTTTTTGGCTTCTTGTGGTTTAGTGGTTGAAATCCAACCACTTCACTGCCAACATTTTCAGTTTCTTTTGCTCCCCTCCCCACGTCAACCAAGCGATTACCACGGATGGCCATGTAGTTCTCTCCGGGGTTTACTTCCCCTACCCAAGGCTCTCGGTCCAAATCCAGAAGCGCCCCCGTGGTTGCACCTAGGGTTGTTCAAGATCCATCTTTGGCCGGGCGGCTTTTGGTTTCTTGGCTTGGCGGCTTTAAGAGGGAGACATCTACGCAGTGGTTTTGGCAAAGCGCGTGAAGTTCATGCAGCGTTTCTCGTCGCCGGGAAAGTCTAGGTCGGGAGCCTTGCTTTTGTAAGAGGGACATACATGCGGTGGTTTTTGCAAAGTGCCAAAAGGAGAGCCGCGTTTCTCGTCGCATAGGAAAGGTTTGAGGGCTTCAAGGTGTGGTCATCACAACTTCTGACCCTAATGCCGAACCCGGAAGCCAACTGGTGGCCGGGGGACGGAGGTCAGCTGAGCTGTCCCTTGCGCAGGGGCACGAAAAGAGATACCTGAGACTCTGAGAGATGATTTTGAGGGAAGCAGTGGTGTTTGTCCAAAGCTGATGCATCACCGCATGGCAGCCAGGGATTCCGCTTGCTTCTGGAACCGAGGGGGACTCAACCAACACGAAGGGGTGCCTACTTGCCTTTCAAACCTCAGGACCGGGCGGTTCTCAAAACGCGCCCGGGAGTAAAAGCCGAGGCACGCTTTGGTTGGTCCGTTTTGCCTTTTCACCTTTCAACCTCTTGGAAAACCTTTGTTTCCCAGAGGCAGTTCTATATCCACTAGGTCCCCCAGTAGTGTCCTCTTACCCTTTCTTTGGGGAGGGTTCCCCGACTAAAATAGACTACAGAAAAAAAGGGTACCCTTATTCTAACCTCTCTACTGGAGGACCTAGTCCAGCTTTGTGTGTGTGTGTGTGTTTGCAAAAGACCAGTCTTTGGCCATCCGACGTCTTTTTTTCTCCCCTGAACGGAAAGTGTGTCTAAACTTTCTGGGGTTCTTGCGGTAAGAGTACCCTATGTCAACAAGGAACCGTTCGACGTTCGGGAAATGGTCCTTTTGACAGGAACGTGGTCCAAGCTTAAAGGGTCCCCGAACGTCGAACGGTTCCATGTTACTTGGTGGCGGGCCGTTTTTTTTTTTTTTGGGTGCGTATTTTCTCCGCCTCCTTTTTTTGAAGACCCCCGCTTGGCATGCGGGGCATGCGGGGCATGCGGGGCATGCGGGGCATGCAACGTGCCCCTGCGCCAGGATCAGCGCGGTGAACTTCCTGGACGGTGTGGGGCGGCAGGAGCCGCATGGATTCCGCGGGGGTTTCAACCTTCAAACGGCCCTGGCGGCGGGCGAACTTTGTGACGCGTGGTGACATGGGATGAGCTTCTGTTGTTGGCATGGCTTGAGGGCTGCAACAACTCATTTTTTACCTACCATACTAAGGGTCGGGGAAGCAAGAAGGGTAGCCAAAGTTGGTATACTACGGGTATGAAGAAGGAAGGGCTATCTACTTCCACCATGAGACGCCAGGAGATTCAGCTCTTCGAGGGCGATGCTTCGACGGGCGTCTTGGACTTTGCCCTAAGGCCCTCGGATGTGCGCGGGCAGAAACTGGGGTGTGACACGGGGAACTGGAAGCCGGTGTCAAGCGACCTCGCACAAGGCCCAAATCTTTTCAGCTTCCCTGAGTTCAGTGAATGGGTATATAACCCACCCGGATCAAGGGCCAAAAAAGGGCTCCAAGCGCGTGCTTATTTTTGCAAGTTGCCTAGCAATGGCTGAATTCTAGCAATGTGATGGCTGAATTCTAGGATTCTATCTGAGATGCGTAGCTTCGCAGTGGCGCGGATTTGGTGGTGACCTCGTCTGGTACAAGCGCGTCAGTTAGCCCATACGATGCGATCTGACATGGACCCCCCAAACTGGATCAAGGAGTTTGTGGGGGAGGGCCTTTTACCTACCACAGGGCATGCCTGAGTTCAGATACAATCCCACCAACCAACCAACTTTTCTAATATTTGAACTCAGGCATGCTACCCTCAACCATTGTTACCACCTAAAACCCCAAATCCCAATATCCCAAAATAAACATCCCAAATTTCCTAAAATCCCAAAAATAGAAACCCACATATTTCACAACATGAGTCTTACAATGTTTTTATTGCATAACATTCCTTCCATATTCACTTTCACGAGCAATACAATGCGCACAACATGACATAACATGGCACAACATTCTGTAACGGAATCACTTCCGTTATTTTCCCCAAAAACAGCTCATACATCTCAACAGGCTTGGCCATCCCTACATTGGTTTAGGTGTTCAAAACGGCGTCAGTGAAACCAACCGGTTTTGGGTCAAGTTTCTGAAGCCGTGACCCGCGCTTCCTGGAATTCTCCAGTTGCAAGTTGCAGGCAAGTGCAAGGGAGGTTATGTATCTCAGGGTTTATTCCTCGTTCTCTTCACCCATTGGACCCTTCAAAGCGACAAGGTTGTGGGGATGATGGGAATCAGCCATTCATGATATACTATCTGCAGAAAGGGGACTCTTTTTTGGCAAGCCGGTGAGTGACGTTTTATATATGAGCTTGAGCAAGGGCCCGGCTTCGCTCATACCCACAAAACGTCCGTGGCTTTAATTTCTTCGGCAGCCAGTGTGTGCGGGCGGTTTATGATGCCTTCAACGCCTCCGCAGAAGCATGGAGTGCCGTCTGCAATGTGCTTTACGGGACTGGCCTGGTATGTCTTGGTCAGCCAGGTCTTGTTCCATGATGGCCTGATCCGACTCTTTTGGATGCACTCGTTGGCGCTCCATACCGGGTAGAGTGTAAAAAGCTCACCCGATGCTGAAAGTCATTTAATTACAAGGATTCTGCGTTTCCAGTTTGGGAATAGAAGTTTGCGCAGCCGTGTGGTCTTTTCTGAGGCTGCCGTTTTGTTTTGTTTTTTGTCCAGAGCTCTTTTGCTTTTTCTAAATGGGGAACCAGAGCTTGCCCCTTATTTTGGGCAACCCATGGTCCGCCTCTAAGTGAACGTTTGTGCAGATCATCAAAATGAGTATGTCAAAATAGGGGATCCCCAACCATGACAACTAGTTTCTCCTTTGCTTTCCATTTTTGGAACAGGCGCAAAGGGAAGAAACTCGAAAACCGCGCCACGCCGTGTTGCCAGGAACTTGTTGCCGCGGCAGCCCTTGGCGGTGCCGCTGCTGCTGGCGGTGAAGCGGCTCGGACAGAGATGAGGTCCGCGGGAAGGAGCGCCAGGAAAGGAATTTCTAGGTCCCGCGAGGTGCTCACCGGTGAAAGTACGAGCCGAAACACGGGGGCTGGGAGATTTGAACCTCAGCCCCTTTCGGAAAAGAGCTACAGGAATGGTTTTACAGACTAGGTCCCCCAGCTAGGTGCCCTTTCTCACCCTTTTTTTGGGGGAGGGTTCCCCTACTAACATGGACTACAGAAAAACGGGTACCCTTATTCTAACCGCGGAATGAGAAAAGCCAAGCAAGACTTAGTTCTGGAAATGCTTTCCCCAACTAATGTAACCGCGGGCCTTAGACGCACTCCGGATGTTTTTCCCGCGGTTTTCTTTTCGGAGTCTTTTGAGGGTGCGCGTTTTGGGGTAATGTTCACAGGAAGCCAAACAAGCACTTGCCACTTGTTTCGGGGGTCCTCCATTTCAAGAAGGCAAGGAGGTCTTGAAATGCAAAACACCAGGCGAAGCTGTGGATTTTAGTTTTAGATGTTGGTTTCGGGTGTGGTTTGTGGTTTTAGAAGTTCAGATTGGATGTTGGGTTTGGGCTTTGGTGTTTGCTTTGTGTTGTATCTATGTATATGTATATATACGTACATATTGATTTGTGCATACTTATGATCCTTCAGAAGTGCCTCTGTCTCCTCGCAATGACCCTCCCAACAAGCTACGTTGGCCATTGTGGAAAGACCGTTCTGCTCGTCTTCGCCACCCCGGGCCGCGGGTGACTTTTATGTTTCTTTTGCCATCGTTTTTTGAGTTGTTGCACCACCTGCACCTCATGGACGGATTTCTCGCCCGGTTCTGTTTCAGGGGTTGTCATGTGTTTTTTCCTTTTTAGTGGCAGACAACCTGCTTGGTGAGGTTACTGTAATTGGCTCAGGAAGTGAGTGACAGCTTCGCAAGTGATTGGCAGACCGTGGAGTATGCTTTGCAGAGGGTTTGGGACGAGAAAAGCAAGCGGGTTTTTGTCTTCTCTGTCTTTTTTGGGTTGACCAAACGCAATAGGGAGCATAGTCACAACCATGAATAGGTGCGGCCGCCCTCGCAATTCGTCACATGGTTTTGGGAATGCAGACCCTTTTGTATCAGGTTTTGATTATGACTCGCAGCCCGCACGCCAAGAACAAGGGACCACGTGGCGAACAAACTGAGCAAACAGGAAACCCAGGTTCGACTTTCTCCCGGAAGGGGTCCCTCCCGCATTCCACGATGCCGATTCGTTTGTCAAGCACCCCATGTTCCCGTGGTTTCCCTTTGCCAGGGGCCATAGCAAGCGTGCAACGTCATTGAGTTGCCGGGTTGGCTGAAGCAAAAGGCTCAGCAGGCTTTGCGCACATTGACGCCAGGTGCACCGTTCCAAATGGGTGTGTCCCTTTTTTGGTAGCTTTAAAGGAAAACCAACAGGAACACCATTCTTTTCAATCATCGTTCTTTTCAATCACCTGCCGTTTTCCCTGGGTTTCTGGAGGTGTTCTGGAAAGAAGGATCCCCGGAAAGAACGGAAATGGAAGGTAGCCCCAGAACCTTTGGGTTTCCTCAGACATGGTCACCAATTTTTTACCCAGGTCGGGTGTGGCTACTAAATGAAAGAGCTAGGTACCCTTTCAGTTTATTTTTCCCCCTTTTTTTTTCCGGGCGGGGGGGGTCCGCTGAACAAAGCCGCAACTGTTCTTCGAACGCGTGCGAGGCGTTGGGCATGGAGACGCCAGCTCTTCCCCTCTGGCTGGGTCTGGTTGCCGGGCTGAGAACCAATGGAAGGTTAGGTAGGGGTTGGCCCGCTTTTGGTGAGCCGTCTTTTTGGTTCGGGGAAGCCAAGGGGAAACGGGGAATTTTGGTGGTAAGGGCAAGCCAGAAAGGAGAACAAGTCATTTTGGGGGCGCCCCTATTTTGACATATGCATGGGTTTGCACCTTTCAGGGGGAACTCTCCATGTTTCTTTCAGTTGCTTTTTGCAAAGGAACGCTTCAGGAGCGGCCTTGGGACCTTTGTGGAGACACCCCCCAAAGCAAGTCGCCGCTTGGAGAGATGAATCTGCGAGCCGAGCGTCGAAGGGCGCCTTGGGGTGCCCAAGGGGGTCTTTGCTTCTGTGGGAGCCATGGTTCAACCACATCTTTGGAGCGAAAGGCAGCTGCTGGTTAAAGTACAGCAAGTTGTTGCCCCTGTGAGGACGGGGAACCCCCCTGTATCTCTGCGAATATAGGAACATATGGCTGCCATTCTTTAAGCCGACAGCGCGTACTTTGTGACCCCCGAGCAGACCAGTGCTCCGAGCCGTTCAAAAAAGTGATCCTGGGTGCAACTTGCGCCAGGGGAGAAGCCCTGAAGCTTTGGAAAGTCAATCTGAACACCTGGGGCACGACCCTCGTACAGGTTGTCAGACCACTCAACAAAGCGGTGCGAGGGTTCTGCAATGCAAAGCTTGAGGTCTTGGAAGCTAGGGGCAGGACATCGAGTTGAGCTTTTTCCCACATGGCAAGGGGTTTTGGGCGCCTTGCTCAGGTCTTCAGAGGCTTTTCTTTTCTCTTTTTTTGCAGGCCTCTTCCACTGGACCATCATGACTTTGTTCTTCCTGCAGCAGGAGGGGCTGCTGTCGGGAGCCCAAGCCGGGAGAGAATCAGGTCGAGGAAGTTTTGTCCAGCCTTCACGCTGGAAGGCCCAGACGGGGGCCCCCCAAATGGGCCATGGGTTGCATAACCTATGGCGATCCCATTTTGGGGGGGATGAACATCCATTTGCCACCTGTTTTGATGTTCACCAGGGGTACAAAAGTTTTGACACACAGCCAAATGGATTCCTGATTCCCCTAAGAAGGAGTCCCGTCGGATTCATTTTTTGAGTTCGCCGGTTGGATTTCGCTTGAAGCCAACGCCTAAGACACGACAGACCACAAGCAGCTGGGTATTTTTTATTGTTTGTGGTGAGAGCCAGAGCTCTTGGCAAGCCAGCATAAGATTGGACCCCGCTGTTGCCATTGTCGATGTTCATATAGTTTCCTTGTTTTCCCTGCCTTGCCTTTCCTTCTTTCCTTCTTTGTTTGTTTCTTTCTTTCTTTGTTTCTTTCTTTCTTTCTTTCTTTCTTTCTCTCTTTCTCTCTTTCGTTCTTGTTTTCGCTCTCGCTCTCTCTCTCTCTCTCTCTCTGCAGTGCGCATGTTTCGCTTGGCAACCTTGCAGTCACTTGCATGGCGTCTTCCTTGAAGCATTTGAGGAGCACACGAAGCTGCACATGTGTCAAGCACGAAAGCGGGGGGATACGCATCTCTTGCACTTTGGCAACCTTCGTTCTTTCCTTCAGCTCTCTTTCTGCTCTCTTTCAGCTCTTCCTGCTCTCTTTCAGCTCTGCCTGCCTGCCTGGCTGTCTGGCTAGCTGGCTGTCTGTCTGTCTGTCTGTCTGTCTGCCTGCCTATCAATCTAAGCTAACCTATCTAATCTACTATCCACAATTAGCTGGCTGTCTGGCGAATTGGCTAGCTAGCTTGCTAGCTAGGTTACGTAGCTAGTTAGCTGGCTGCCCCGTTGGCTAGATACCTAGTTAGCGTTCAAAAACGTTAAGCAAACGCTGAGTGTTTGATTGCCGACGCACCGAAACAAAGTGCGCAGGGGGTCACGCGAGTGAAGTGAACATCAAACAGCGCGCACGATATTGTTGAGGTTGCAAAGCAGTGCGCGCGGCCGCTCCAATGGGCCCGTCTTCGCGCCCGCCCCGAACCCGCAAGCGCAGGCCACAGTTTCTGCTCATTTCTATCCCCAAGTTCTTCAGTGCAAACATGTCCATCAGAGAAACACTGCTTCTAGGTCCCCCAGTAGTGCCCTTTGACCAATTTTTTTGGGGAGGGTTTCCCTACTAAACTAGACTACTGAACAAAAATCGGGTACCAACTTATTCTAACCTCTCTACTGGGGGTCATGTCCACTGGTTGCTCACACTGGCTTGTCCAAAAAGGCACTGGGTGGGATGCTTGGCCGCTTCATGCGCCCAGAAGCTGCTGGCTCGAGAGAAGACACGCGATGAAATGGATGAAGACAACATCTGCTCAAGTTAGATCAGCGAATCCCTCCGCAACATTGGAAGAGCCTGTCACGCAGCAGCTGGGCTCTGGCTGTTACCGACTTTCGCGTGACACACCGCTCCAGATCCCACCGAGTGCTTGGCCATGGCTTCTCTGGACTGCTGGGGTGCCAAAGCCTGGCTGCGGCCCGAACCGCCCATTTGGCTGCGAGGCGTGAATTTGTTTGGCTCGTCTTTTTTAGTAGCCGGTTGTTAAGGGAAACCAAACAAAAACCGAAGCAAGCCAGTTTGCGGGGGTCCAGAGGAGACACACACCCACGTCTTTCAATGGACCGAACTCCTGCACCACATTCAATCCATGAGAAACCATAGTTTGTTGGTGGTTACGGGGGAGTCGAATCATTCCATGGCTTCTTCGGTGCAGGATTTCGTCCCACAGTATCTTGGGAACCCCATTCACCAAATTGCGATCTTTGGGCTTTGATAATGCAGACACAAGGCTGTGGGTCAAAAACAGGCACCTGACATGGAACCCTGCTCAATGGAGACTCGGACTAAAACCTGCGGTCCATATCCTAGCGGTTTCATTTTGACCCATACCCAAATGGAAGCCCAACCACTAAGCCAACTGAAAACCTTATGGCTTGGAGCCACCCACAACACAGAGCCCGCCCCAAAAGGGCCGTGCGAAAAGGCCAGCCCGCCCAGAGAAAAAGGGGGCATCCGAAGACAGGTCGGCTCCGCGCGCTTCCGGGCGTCCACCGGCGGCATCCGCGGGTGGGAAGAAGAAGCTCCAGCTCTGGAGGCGACGATTTAGTTGCCATTGCAAAGCATAGGTGTCCTGTTGATGGGTTACTTTGGATAGAAATAGATGGGTTCGTTTAGATGGTATAGAAAGGCATGGTTTAGATGGGTTCGTTTTGACGGGTTCAGTCAACTTGATGGGGTAGTTAGTTTAGATGGGATTTGTTTGATTGCTCAGTTTGGTTCGATGGTTTTCCTCTCATCGGTGGCTTGGAGTGGGGGATTCTGGTTTAGATTGGTTGCATGCCATCCATTTGCAGGATCCCAAAAGAGGGAGTCACAACCATAGTCGACACGTTTGAACATCAAATAATGATACTGCTTTGACAATCGTTTGCATTTGCATACTTCAACTTTTGAACAACGCGAAAGGGGCGGTTTGTTTCAAGAGCAATCCATATGTTTAAACTACATCAACAAACCAAAAATAAGTTGCTTCCAACTACAGTTAACAGTGTGCTTCAACGTTAAGGCACACTAAAGGGACACCTCTATATACTTGACGAATTATCTAAACGCGGCATTGTGGATTCCACGTTACGCAGCAGAGTAATCCTTGCTTTGTTTCAGGTTGGTTTACAGTGGGTGCATGGTTGGTTTACAGTGGGTGTATGGTTGGTTTACTATAGGTTTATGCACGGGGTAGTATAGGCTTATGGTTGGCTTACCATGGGTTTACGGTTGGTGTACTATAGGTTTACTATGGCTATAGGTTTATGGTTGATGGGCATATGGATAGATTACCATGGGTTTATGGATGGTTTACTAAAGGTTTATGGTTGGTTTACTATGGGTTTATGGTTGGTTTGCTATAAGTTTATGAATGGGTTACCATAGGTTTATGGTTGGTTTACTATGGGTTGATGGTCGAATTACAGTGGGTTGATGGTTTGTTTACTATGGTTTATGGTTGGTTTACTATGTGTGTGTGTGTGGTTGGTTTACAATGTGTGTGTTTCCGGATGGTTGACTATGACTGTGAGGCTGGATTACCATGAGATTGTGGTGGGCTTATCAGTTTACTATTGGTTTATGGATGGTTTACATTGGGTTTATGGTTGGTTTGGATGCTTTACTGGGGGTTTATTGTTGATTTACTATGGGTTTATATGGTTGGTTCACCATGGGTTTACGGCTGGTTTACTATGGGTTTCTGGATGGCTTTCTGTGGGTTTATGGCTGGTTTACTATGGAATTACGGATAGATTACCATGGGTGTATGGATGGTTTACTATGGCTATAGGTTTATGGTTGGCTGGTATGGGTTCATGGATGGTTTAGTCTGGGTTTATGGATAGACTACCATGGGTTTTTTGGATTGTCTAGTATATGTTTTTGGTTGGTTTACTATGGCTATGGGTTTATGGTTGGCTTACTATGGGTTTATTGGTAGTTTACTATGACTTTAGGTGTATAGGTGGTTTACTATGGGTTTATGAACGGTTTACCATGGCTATAGGTTTATGGTTGGTTGACTATGGTTTTATGGATGATTTAGCATGGGTCTACGGCTGGTTTACTATGGGTTTATGGATGATTTACACTGGGTTTGTAGTTGGTTTACAATGGCTATAGGTTTGTAGCTGGTGTACTATGGGTTTATGGATGGCTTACTGTGGCTATAGGTTTTTGGTTGGTTTACTATGGGTTTATGGATGGTTTAGAATGGGTTTACGTCTGGTTTACTATGGGTCTATGGATGGTTTACTATGGGTTTATGGTTGGTTTACTATGGCTATAGGTTTATGGTTGGTTTACTACGGGTTTATGGATGGTTTAGCATGGGTATACTGCTGGGTTTTACTATGGGTTTCTGGTTGGTTTCCTATGGGTTGTTGGATGGTTTACCATGGCTATGGGTTTGTGGATGGCTTACCATGGGTTTATGCATGGTTTACTATGGGTTTATGGATAGTTTACAGTGAGTTTATGGACAGATTACCATGGGTTTATGGATGGTTCGCTGTGGGGTTATGGATGGTGTACTTTGGCTGTAGGTTTATAGATGGTTTACTACGGGATTATGGATAGAATACGATGGTTTTATGGATGGTTTACTATGGGTTTTTGGTTGGCTTACTATGGCTTTATGAATGGTCTTGCATGGGTTCATGGATGGTTTAGCATGGGTTTACAGGGATGGTTTACTATGGTTTATGGATGTTTTACTATGGCTAAAGGTTTATGGTTGGTTTACTATGGCTTTATGGATGGTTTAGCATGGGTTCATGGATGGTTTACTATGGGTTTATGGTTGGTTTACTATGGGTTTATGGCCGGTTTACTATGGGTGTATGGATGGTTTGCTATAGGTTCATGGTTGGTTTACTAGGGGCTCATGGATGCTTTACTGTAGATCTATGGATAGTTTACTATGGTATTATGGATGGTTTACTATGGCTCTAGTTGTATGGATGGTTCACTTTGGGTTATGGATGGTTTACTATGGCTATAGGTTTATGGTTGATTTACTATGGGTTTATGGATAAGTTAACATGGGTTTATGGATGGTTTACTATAGGTTTATGGTTGGTTTACTATAGTTTTATGGTTGGTTTACTATAGGTTTATGGTTGGTCTACTATGGCTTTATGGATGGCTTACCACGGTTTACGGTTGGTTTACTTCAGGTGTTTGGTTGGTTCACTGAATGTTTGTGGATGGTTCACATCGCTATGGGTTTGTGGATGGGGTTTACTGTGGGTTTGTGGATGGTTTGCTATGGGATTGCGGATGGTTTACTATGGGTTCATGGTTGGTTTACTACGGGATTATGGATGGATTTCCATGGGATTGCGTTTGGTTTACTATGGCTATAGGTTTATGGATGGTTTACTATGGGTTTATGGTTGCTTTCTTAAGGGCTTATGGATGGTTTGCAATGGGTTATGGACAGATTGCCATTGGTTTTTGGATGGTTTACTATAGGTTTAGTGTTTACAATGGGTTTCTGGAGGGCTTACTATGGCTTTAGGTTCATGGTTGGTTTACTATGGATGTTTTACTATGGATGGTTTACTATGGGTTTATGGATGGTTTACCATGGGTTCACGGCTGGTATACCATAGGTTTATGGTTGGTTTACTATGGGTTTCTGGCTGGTTTTCTATGTTTTCGGATGGTTCACTATGGCGTTCGGTGTATGGATGACTTACAATGAGTTCTTGGATGGTTTACTGAAGGTTTTTGGTTGGTTCACTATAGGTTTATGGATGGTTTACTATGGGTTTATGGTTGCTTTCTCATAGGTTTATGCATGGTTTACAATGGGTTTATGGCTGGTTTGCTATGGGTTTATGGATGGTTTACTCTAGGTTTATGGATGGTTTACTATGGCTATAGATTTATTGTTGGTTCAGTATGGCTTTATGGTTGGTTTACTATGATATATGGTTGGTTTACAATGGCTATAGGTTTAGTGATGGTTTACCATGGGTTTGTTGATGCCTTACTATGGGTTTATGGATGGTTTACTATTGGTTTTTGGGATGGTTTACTTCTTGTTTTTTTGGATGGTTTGCTGTGGGTTTGACATGGTTTACTATGGCTATCGGTTCATGGTTGGTTTACCACAGGGTTGGCTTACTATGGGTATGGTTGGTTTGCTATGGGTTTATGGATGGTTTACCGTAGGATTATGGATGGTTTACTATGGCTATAGGTTTATGGATGGTTTACTATGGGTTTATAGTTGGTTTACTATGGCTGTAGGTTTATGGATGGTTTACCATGGGTTTGTGGATGGTTTACTATGGGTTTATGAATGGTTTACTATAGGTTTATGGATGGTTTACTATGAGATTATGGATGGTTTACTGTGGGGTTATTGATGGTTTACTATGGCTATAGGTTTATGGATGGTTTGCTATGGGTTTATGGATGGTTTACTATAGGTTTATGGATGGTTTACTATGAGATTATGGATGGTTTACTGTGGGGTTATAGACGGTTTGCTATGGCTATAGGTTTATGGATGGTTTACTATAGGTTTACGGCTGGTTTGATATGGGTTCAATGTTTCGTTACTATTGGTTTACGGCTGGTTTGATATGGGTTTATGGATGGTTTACTCTGGGTTTACACTGGGTTTATGGATGGTTTACTATGGCTATAGGTTTATGGTTGGTTTACTACAGGTTTATTGTTGGTTTATTCTGGGTGCATGGATAGATTACTATAAGTCTATGGATGGTTTATGGGTTTATGAATGGTTTACTATGGTTGAACCAGGTTTGTGGTGACCTTCGGCTGCCGGTTTCGCGGCCTCCGGTTTTTGAGGCCGGCGGGACGTCATGGGCTTCGGCGCGCTGGCGGGGGGTCTGATGGGCTGGGCTGGGTGGCTGGGCTCCTCGATGGAGGCGGGGCGCGGTGGCACAGGGCACGGGGAGGGGCGGGGCTGGGTTGCGTCAAAGAAGCCGGGAAGGTGCTGTCTGATTACGCCTGGTTACTACCATTCGAAGAATGCATGCCTAACCTTCCATTTGCTGAAATGAATATTCTGTATTTTCCTTTGGTGTTGAAGGGAATCCATCACTACTGGACATATTTTCAGTTTTCTCAGGCAAATGGAAGTAACTCGAAAGTGGGTTCGTTCTTGGAGGTATGCCAAAGGGGTCCCAAAGCAGTCCCTTCCCACCAGTTTGGCGCCACATGTGAACCTGAAAGAGGTGTCCCTGTTTCTCTTACCCCGCGGTCCACTAACATGGTACCCACCAGGGAAATGGTTCCTTTAAAGGAACATCGTCGAAAAACCAGGATGCATTTCTCAGTCAGGTTCGATGTAAGTGGAGGGTAGGTAGTCCAAACTTAGATGGTCTGGTTAGCTCAATGGCTCATAACCCTTGTTGTAACCCACCAAAGCGATGGTTTTTGAGTCCCTAACCAGGGTTACTAGCCATTTGGCTAATTTAGCTACCCTCCCACCAAACATGGAAGTGCACAGACCCCTGTAGATAGACGAGTCTTTCCTCTTGGAAAGGGCCTTTGTGCACTTCCATGGTAGTTAGTGGGAGGGCAGCTCGTCTGGCCAAGGAAAGCTACGCCCATAGGGCTCCCCATAGTTCTCATGTTGGTCGTTTGCTACATCCCCTAGTTGTGCCAAAGGGAGATGCTCTCGGTGGAGTTTGTTTTTGCTTTTTTTCCTCACTCCCTGAGTTAAGTTGCTGGGCTTTAGTCACTTTTTGGGAAAATTGAAGTTTCCCTTAGATACTCACTTCGTTTGGGTTTGGACCATTTTAGTGGCAAACAACAAGTTCGGTTACTTTCTTTGGCCAGTGGATGAATAATCAGTTTTCATGGTAGTGTGGAACTCCTTTTCAAGGAAGGCTGTTCATTTCAGTGGAAAAGGCACGCACTGAGGCAACGTTTGTTCTCTGCACTCAATGCCGTTGCCCTTCTCTCCAAAATAGTTCCCCGAACTGCCATTGGTTTCTTCCTTGTAAATTTGTGGTTTCCCTTAGATACTCACTTCCTGAGTTCCTGGACTTTGTTCACTTTCTGTGTTTGGGCCATTGGTGGTAAATAACCAGCTTGGTTACTTTTAGGGGCAATCCACTCAGGAAGCGAGTCTTTCTTTTCACCGGAAAGACGAGAGACGCGCATCGGAGTATAATTTTTTGGGGTGCCCTTGAGAAGACACCAAAGTGGTGTGAGCCAAAGTGGGGTGATTTGGGGAATCGCGGATTTGATGGTAAGGGTTGTACCAGCCCACAAGCCACCCCTCCAGATCAGCCGAAGAGCCTTTCCAGACCAGTGTTTCTAGGCGTCAACATGAGATACTCGGCTGAACAAGGCGACAGCCTACCACTTGGGGGGGGGGGTGGCTTTGACAATGCTTGCGCCTTTGGAATAATTATTCTCTAGATGTATATATATATACACATGTGTATGATACTTATGTGGGATGACCATTAGGGAAAACCACTGAACATATGATAGTTCCCTCTAAACGGGAAAAGGTGCCTTTGGTCATTTGGGCGCCAGGAATAAACCCCAGGCAGATCTGTGTACTGAAGAGATGGTGCTACAGCAAGCTCTGGGGACAAAAGCAAGAGCTCTCCCAGGATGCAAGGCCCTAAATATTGGAGATTCCTGAATTTCAGGTTGCTGCACCATAGGCCCGAAGCCCAACGAGTATTGAGGGTGCCCGCGGGGCAAAGGCCATTTGTTTCCCTCTCTAACAGTCAAAATCGTTGCACCTGACAGCGTGGAAGGGATCTCTTCAAGAGGAAACTGATCCCCGTTGCCCTCCTACAGGTGCTGTGGTGAGAGGATAGTGGTAGGACTGACTCTCGATTTTTCCTCCGAGAATCTCCCTCTCTCTCTCTCACTCTCTCTTTTTGTCTCTCCCTCTCTCTGTCTGTTTATCTCTCACTCTCTCTCTCTCTCTCTCTGTCTGTTTGTCTCTCTCGCTCTCTCTTCGAGACAGGTCCGTGCACTACACTTCCAAGTGTTTGTCTTGGGGCGGTACTGTATGACGTTTTCTCTTGTTTTTGTTGTTGTTTTGGCGGTTCATGTTTTTATTGTTCTGTGGTGGTGGTGTTACCAGGCTTAGCTTTCCTTTGCAACTGTTTGGATTTGCTGTTTCCTTCGTTTGTTTTTTCTTCCTTAGTGTTTTTTCATGGGGTCTACCCAGTGCCTTGTGTGTGTGTGTGAGTGCGTGTGTGTGTGTGTGTGTGTGTGTGTGTGGGCATTTTGGTATCCCCCGCCCCTTAAAACATGGAATGGGGTGGCCTAAGTTCCGCGCCAATCGCCCATCTCAGCCCCTTTGGTTAGAGACCAGACCCAGCTTTCCTCTTCCTGGGTCACTGTACCCCAAGCGCTGAACCTGTATGTAGTCAACTTGAAGTAGTTTCCTTCTATGACAGGATGTGGGTTGCAAAGCGCACTTTTTCCTCTGTGTCCATTTGTTGAGAACCTCCCAAAACGTGGGGCGAAATCAAATGGGTGATCTCGGCTGGCAATGGCTCAACCGGGGATTTGTGTTTGTTGGGAGCCTCCAAATGTGGGCGAATTCAAATGGGACCCCAGCTGCCCATGGACCAACTTGGGGAACCCAGCTAGCCACAATCAAAACCGATTCGGGTAGATGAAGCTTAAGGGGTCCCCAGAAATAGTTGCGGATATCCGCCTTGATTCTTGAAGCATGGTTCTGGGATTACCATCTTAATACCGGGTTTTGATTGTGCCTCCCAGTCGCGAGGCCTCCCAGTCGCGGTCCCGGAGCTCGGGCTTCCGGGAGTTGGAGGACGCCACCAGGTGGGAGCTGAGCTTCTTCAAGGAGACGCTGAGGACTGGGTTTTTGCTTTTGTTTTTTTCCAGGGGGGGAGGGGTGGGGGAAATGTGGGTTTTATTTTTCTTAGCAGCGGCTTCTCGCGTAGTACCGGCTCAGGTGGTTGGTTGGTTGGTTGGTTGGTTGGTTGGTTGGTTGGTTGGTTGGTTGGTTGGTTGGTTGGTTGGTTGGTTGGCTGGTTGGCTGGTTGGCTGGTTGGCTGGTTGGCTGGTTGGCTGGTTGGCTGGTTGGCTGGTTCGCTGGTTGGCTGGTTGGCTGGTTCGTTGGTTGGCTGGCTGGTTGGTTGGTTGCTTGGTTGCTCGGTTGCTTGGTTGCTTGGTTGCTTGGTTGCTTGGTGCTTGGTTGCTTGGTTGCTTGGTTGCTCTGGTCGGCGGTGTTGGTTGGCCGGCTACCTGCTTGTTTGGTTGGCGGGACGGCATAGCATATGTTCGTTCGTTCGTTCATGAAGCGAGTCAGTCAGTCAGCCAGCCAGTTAGTCACTCATACACCCACCCACCCAGTGGGTCGCTCAGCTTCTTAGAGCACCTGGTTTGCAATCGCACATTTTCGTCAGTAATATCCTTAGTTGGTTTGTATCGGGGGGGGCTGCAACTTTGTTCGGCTTTGTGATCCTTGTTTATAACCGCACACTTTCTGCCTTGGTTTCTGGATTTGTTTCGCTTTTCGGGGCGGCTTCCCCCCCCCCCCCAAACCCCCCGCTTCTTTACAGGGCCTTTGTTCGGACTGTTGTCCTTGCTTGTAAGCGCGCACTTTCTCCATTAGTGTGTGGATCTGTTTTGCTAATGGGGGGGGGGGGGCTGCGCCCCCTGCTTCTTTGTTCGGCTTGCCAACCCCCCGCTTCTTTCTAGGACCGTTTGTCGGCTTGGTGATCCTGGTTTGCAAGTGCGCACTTTCTCCACTAGTGTTCTATTGGCCCCACTTCTTTACAGGGCCGAAACCAACTCTAAACCCATCCTACACCAGCCCTAAACCACTCTAAACCAACCCCAGCACTGAAGCATCCCAGTACCTAAAGCGCCGCCACCCCCAACTTGCCTCACGTTCCATCTTGCCTCGCCTGCTAACTTGCGGCCCCAGCTCCCGGAGCCGGTGCTAAGCACAGAGCCGGTGCTAAGCAAAAGAAAAACCCTCCGCCCGAGGGGTGCCCCCCCCCCCCCCCCATTTTTTTAAGGTGTGGGCGTTTGGCTTTTGCAACCAACACTTTTCTGTTTCTTTTTGGGGGGAGAAGAGACCCCCCCCAATTTGTTGTGGGTGTGTGTTTTCCTTCGGTTGCCAAAAGGAAGCCACAAAAAAATAGATGGACCTTCTCCCACAATACCCCCGGACTCCGAGACACTGAGACCGGGATGGACTGAAAGGATATGCCTTGGGTTCGAATGGGTGGCAGTGGGTGCTCCTTGAGTGTCCCTTTTCAACAACCCCAAAACGAGGCTGTCCCCAACAAGAGACATATCCAAGTGAGATTCAGAACTGAGGGTGCATGCCCCCTCCGTCAGTTTTCAGCTGCTTGAGTCATTTTACTCCAATCTAGCTTTCCCACTGCCGCCCGGGATCTTTTTTTTGAAATAGTCTACGCCTTTTTCGTTGCAGTGGGTGCCCTAAACAAGACACTACCAGATGGTGGCCAGCGGCCAGACTCAAACATGTCAAATATGGTTGTGAGAGTCGCGGGGTGTCAGGGGCAACAAAACTAAACCTAGGCAAACAAACCTCGACCCAGACGTGCGGCTCTGCAGGTTCACTTTGTTTTGTTCTTTTTCGTGAAAGGCTTCCTTGAAAATCCTTTTCCACCATCTAGGGATCTAAGCCCAGACCCTGTCCACCTGGCCGTGTTCGTCGAGGTATGAGGGGGTCCATCAGACCAACTGGGTCGCACGTGCTAAGCAGCACCAAAGGTTGATTTCTCCGAAGGAAGTTCCAAAATGGCTGTGGTTGTTAACACCAATGGGATCCCATTTTGGTTGGTAGGTGAATTCACCCCCCATTTTAGAACCTATTTTAGTGGTTGGATTGGGATGTTCACTGGGAACGGGGTTTTGACCCATGTCCACAATGAGTCGCGGATGGGCTTTGCCAGACCCGCCGTACCTCAGGAGTGTGGAGGCAATGTGTCCGAGGCCGGGCTTTTGGCTCCAAGTTCTCGGTGAAAGCTTTTGGTTTGAGGATCCTTGGTTGAATGCCACCTCCTCTTCCAAGCAGTTCCTGATGAATGGTATTGGGCTGTGGGCCAAGTTTAGGCAGTGTTTAAACGGGACAGGCTGAGATGGAGCCAATCTCCCGCAAAATGGACCATGGCTATTTGGTAACGGACCTTTGGACTTTAGCTTTTTGGTTGAGACAGGTCGGGTTTTCCGAATTGGACCCACAAAAAGTGAAAAACCAACTGATTGCAGCGGTGTCGTTGCAGCAACCAAGTTTGGAACCCCTCTTGGTTGTTGGTATTACAGGGAAGCCCAAAGCAAACCAATTTTGTGGCCTACGCCCATAGGTAAATCCTGGCAAAGCTGTGGGTCAATTTAGCTGAAATGAATATATTCTAGGGGACACTTCCCCATTCTTTCCAGGGATCCTTCTTTCCAGAAAACCATCAGCGATCGGTTTTTGAAAATAATGAGGGTTGAAGAGAATGGGATCGATTTCACTGGGCATATTTTCTCATTGCAGGCGTTTGACTCGCCAGGAACTCCAGGGTGTTGTACCACTACACCGACCTGGAGAGTGCCAAGGTTGGGATTCGGGATGCAGAGACATTTTGGAAGGAGCTACTCAAAGATGGAACCCCAAAAGCCGAAGATCTAAACATCTGCTTTTGCCCCCCCTTTGTTTGGGTGGTGAACCCCACTCGTCTCTCACAATCTGATTTGGGCCCCCTTTTTTGACTTTGATAACCCCAGAAACAGTCAACATAATTACCCCAGTCCTTGTACTTTAACTTTTTGGTTGAAACCCCTTGTTTACCAGAATGGTTCTGCCTTCTGTTTGCTTTTGCAATTCAGGCCCGCTGGAGAAAAAATAGAGAAATGTGTCCAGTAAATAGTGAAATCCAAACATATTCAGTCCAGCAAATGGACCCACAGCTTTGCTGGGGAAGAATCACCTGTGGGCGTAGACCCCAAACATGGCTTGCTTTGGGCTTCCGTTTAATACCAACAATGCTGCAACGATCCCTCTGAAGCGTTTCACTTTTGGTGGGTCCAATTCGGAAATTCCAGATGAGTTGATTGCTGGGAGCCGACCATTTTCCGTGAGAAACTTTTGACAAGCTTCTCATGGAACCAGCCATCCCACCATCTTGATTTTGAGAGAACTCAAGGGGGTTCTCTCAGCTTTCTGGCTTTGGTAACGGATCTTTGTACTTTAACTCTACCTCAAAACTTCCTAATATCGTATTTATTATTTGAAAGCTTTCGGTTGAAACAGGAGATATATTATTTTTGAAGCCTTCGGTTTTTCTACTCCGCCAGCGTCTAGGAGTAGCTTCCATTTCCATTTCCCGGAATCCGGATCTTTCTAGGAACCCCCCAGAAGCCCCAGGGGAAACGGCGATCGGTTTTTGGAAAGAAGGATGGTTGAAAAGAATGGAAAAGGAATCAACCCCTAGATACTTGATTGAAATTCATGGCCACGTGTGCCCTTCAAACTTCGCCCCACTGAAAGACTAAACAAAGCTTCACACTAATGCAATCCAAACCAATCCAAACCACCAAGGGGGAATCAACCCCTAGAAAACCAAACTCAGTTGAGGATTTTTTTCAATGCCCCCCTTTCCAGGAACCCATGGAATTACCGGAACGACCAACAAAAATAGGTAGGGTCGCTATTTGGAGACAAACCCAGTTGACGCCCAAAGGAGGAAACCCGTTTTTACCAACACTCACGTTCGATCGAGAAGGAGAAACCACTGGACTCAACCCCTAGCTCCGCCTAGCTCGCCATGACCGGCCGGCGCAGGCCATCCTGAAGGGGCACCAAGGCATTCGCCTCTCGCGGGGCGGCTACCGCGGGGGCGGGGTCTTCTTCTCGCGGCGCCGGCCCACGGATGCCGAGGAGGACCCCGAGAAGGCCGGGGCTTCGGGGCTCCGGAACGGATTTGCGAGGGGGCGAGTTCTCTAGGGTACCAACTTATTCTAACCTCTCTGGAGGATCTAGTTGTGTTGGGACAAATGGTAATTTTTCAGGGTATGGACTAAGGTGGTTTGGATCGGTTGCCTATAATTCCGAACCCGTTCCGAAGCCATGTCCACCTGGTCACTTGTGAGGTGGTTTCCTCTAAAAATGTCTGGCCCTTTTCCCGTTTAAAGATTACCAAACGTACATGCAAGCTTGCCTCAAGTGTTGCCCAAGGTCATGCTTAAAACACCACCAGGGAAATAAAGCGAACCATGACTAGGTTTTCCAGGATCGTGCCCTTTCTCACCCCTTTTTGGGGGGAGGGTTCTCCTACAAGTAAGGTCCGGCAGAGCCGGGGGGCGGAAGTTTCAAAGCAGTGAACAACTATAGTTTGGAGAACTGTCCTTGGCCCCTTGCTTCTCTCTCTCTCTCTTTTTCTCTCTTTCTCTCTTTCTCTCTTCTCTTTCTCTTTCTCTTTCTCTTTCTGTTTCTCTGTCTCTTTCTCTCTCTTTCTATCTATCTCTCTAGCTATCTCTATATCTGTTTATTGATCTATCTATCTACCCATCTTTCTCTGCACTTAAAAGTTGCGATGTTCAATCCCCGAAAGTTGACTTCGCGTACTACTTTCGTACTTAAAAGTTGCGATTTTCGAGCCCCAGCTGCGAAACTGGACTTCACGTACTACTTTCGTATTAAAAGTTGCGATTTTCGAGCCCCAGCTACGAAAGTGGACTTCGCGTACTACTTTCGTACTAAAAAGTCGCGATTTTCGAGCCCCAGCTGCGAAAGTGGACTTTGCGTACTACTTTCGTACTTAAAAGTTGCGATTTTCAAGCCCCGGCTGCGAAAGTGGACTTTGCGCACTACTTTCGTACTTAAAAGTTGCGATTTTCAAGCCCCAGCTGCGAAAGTTGACTTCGCGTACTACTTTCGTACTTAAAAGTTGCGATTTATCTATAGATCTACCTATCTATCTACCTCTCTATCTCCTATCTATCTATCTACCTCTCTAGCTATCTCTATATCTGTTTATTGATCTATCTATCTACCCATCTTTCTCTGCACTTAAAAGTTGCGATGTTCAATCCCCGAAAGTTGACTTCGCGTACTACTTTCGTACTTAAAAGTTGCGATTTTCGAGCCCCAGCTGCGAAACTGGACTTCACGTACTACTTTCGTAGTTAAAAGTTGCGATTTTCGAGCCCCAGCTACGAAAGTGGACTTCGCGTACTACTTTCGTACTAAAAAGTCGCGATTTTCGAGCCCCAGCTGCGAAAGTGGACTTTGCGTACTACTTTCGTACTTAAAAGTTGCGATTTTCAAGCCCCGGCTGCGAAAGTGGACTTTGCGCACTACTTTCGTACTTAAAAGTTGCGATTTTCAAGCCCCAGCTGCGAAAGTTGACTTCGCGTACTACTTTCGTACTTAAAAGTTGCGATTTTCGAGCCCCGGCTGCGAAAGTTGACCTTGCAAAAATGCTGCGCCTGCCACCAAATCTGTGCTTGACCTTGCTAAAGTGCTGCGCCTGCCACAAAATCTGTACTTGACCTTGCGAAAGTGCTGCGCGTGCCACGAATTTTGCACTTGACCTTGCGAAAGTGCTGCACCTGCCACAAATTCTGTACTTGACCTTGCGAAAGTGATGCGCCTGCCACGAATTTTGTACTTGACCTTGCGAAAGTGCTGCGCCTGCCACGAAATCGATACTTGACCTTGCGAAAGTGCTGCGCCTGCCACGAAATCTATACTTGACCTTGCGAAAGTGCTGCGCCTGCCACGCAATTCAAACCTTGCGAAACCTTCGCGCGGCCGTGCCAATGGGCCCGTCTCCGAGACCGTTCCGAGACCGCCTCCGTACAGGCGTCGCAGCCGAGGTGGTTTGCGCACAGTCCGGAAGCCCAATTCACGCACAGCGCCAACGTTTTCTGCATCTTGCCATCCCCCAGCTCGCAGAGAGTGGACGCAGCACCTTGCGAAAGTGCTGCGCCTGCCACGAAATCGATACTTGACCTTGCGAAAGTGCTGCGCCTGCCACGAAATCTATACTTGACCTTGCGAAAGTGCTGCGCCTGCCACGAAATCTATACTTGACCTTGCGAAAGTGCTGCGCCTGCCACGCAATTCAAACCTTGCGAAACCTTCGCGCGGCCGTGCCAATGGGCCCGTCTCCGAACCCGTTCCGAGACCGTTCCGAGACCGTTCCGAGACCGCCTCCGTACAGGCGTCGCAGCCGAGGTGGTTTGCGCACAGTCCGGAAGCCCAATTCACGCACAGCGCCAACGTTTTCTGCATCTTGCCATCCCCCAGCTCGCAGAGAGTGGACGCAGCACCTTGCGAAAGTGCTGCGCCTGCCACGAAATCGATACTTGACCTTGCGAAAGTGCTGCGCCTGCCACGAAATCTATACTTGACCTTGCGAAAGTGCTGCGCCTGCCACGAAATCTATACTTGACCTTGCGAAAGTGCTGCGCCTGCCACGCAATTCAAACCTTGCGAAACCTTCGCGCGGCCGTGCCAATGGGCCCGTCTCCGAGACCGTTCCGAACCGTTCCGAGACCGTTCCGAGACCGTTCCGAGACCGCCTCCGTACAGGCGTCGCAGCCGAGGTGGTTTGCGCACAGTCCGGAAGCCCAATTCACGCACAGCGCCAACGTTTTCTGCATCTTGCCATCCCCCAGCTCGCAGAGAGTGCTTGCGAAAGTGCTGCGCCTGCCACGAAATCTATACTTGAGAAAGCTATCTACGTGTTAAGCTGGCTATATGTCAAAGCTATCTATCTGTCATGCAAGCCTATTGGAAAGCTATCTATCTGTCAAGCTAGCTATATGTCAAAGCTATCTATCTGTCATGCAAGCCTATTGGAAAGCTATCTATCTGTCAAGCTAGCTATATGTCAAAGCTATCTATTTGTCATGCAAGCCTATTGGAAAGCTATCTATCTGTCAAGCTAGCTATATGTCAAAGCTATCTATTTGTCATGCTAGCTACCTGTCATAGCTATATGTCAAAGCAGCTAGCTCATTTAGTTCCAGTACTACGGAAGTTTCTTGTTAAACTTCCTTTGACTAAAATAGACTGCAGACAAAAGTCGGGTACCAACTTATTCTAACCTCTCTGGAGGACCTAGCTGAAAGAGCGGCAAAAAATGGCGCTCCATCTTTTAGCCTGGGGTCTCAGAAAAACTCCAAGCCTTTCCCCCCCTCCCCCCCACACCCCAGAAAACAAAAACCACCTGAGCTTTGCGTCAAATCAAAGGATCGTTTTTGTTGGTCTTTTTGGCCTAGGTGTTTTTTTCTTAAAAACTCTGGTGTCCGGTGGCTTCTCACCAAGCAGTCTTGCAGAGGTCACGTTTTGGTTGGCTCCTTTGGGCCAGGAGTTGTTTTTTTTTCATACAAAAATAAAATAAAAATAAAATAACAAAGTATTACGTAAGTTCAATTCAAGGAAATCGACAAACAACAAGTTTCTTTACATAGGGTTCAGCTGCATCTCTTGCTTTTGCGTTTTTGTTTTTGTACATCCATTTGGCCATGGGTCAAAAGCCCGTACCACCATTGAACATCCCAATCCCCACTAAAATAGGTTCTAAAACGGGTGGTGAATTCACCTACCAACCAAAATGGGATCCCAAAACGGTTTTGACAACTACGGCCAAATGTCCACTTCCTCAGCAGAGAAACGATCCCCGTGTCGAAAATAAATAAACAGACAAAACCACATAATAAACCACATTTCCGGGGGAAAAAAAACACAATTGCCTTATACAGGGTCAAACTGCATCTGTTTTTTGGTACATCCTTTTTGAGCGTCCGGAGGCCAAGAAGCTCTGGGGCAAGATCTTCCCCCTCTTCCGGGCTGCCCAGCTGCGCGCCAACTACGGGAAGGACTTCCAGGGCCGGGAGCGCCAGGCGGACGCGGTGCTGGTCTGCTTCGCCCCGCATTCCATGGTGGAGGCGCCGGGGCCACGGGGGGGGGGGAGGAAGGGAAGGGTGCCGAAATGTGCCGAAAGCTGGGAGATTTGAACCTCAGCTGTGAAAAGAGCTACAGGAATGATCTTATAGACTAGGTTTTATCAGCTAGGTGCCCTTTCTTTTACCCTTTTTTGGGGGAGGGTTCCCATACTAAAATAGACTACAGAAAAAAGGGTACCCTTACTCTAACCTCTCTACTGGAGGACCTAGCCGGGAAGGGGGGGGAGGTATACGGGAAAAAAAACACGTTGGATAAGGGGCAAATCACTTGTTGACCCCACATAGAGTTTTTCGACCAACCAGGCTATTCTGAGAGTGCTTTTGGCTTTTTGAAAAGTGGTCTGATTCCCCACATTTCGCCCAGAATCGGATGGTCGATTCCTCTGGGGTTAAATATGATACGGCGAAAACAAATAAACAAAACGGAGGGAAAACACGGGGGCCAGGGGATGTCATGAGGTGCTCCCCGGTGAAACCAAGGCGAAACACGGGGGGCCTCAACCCTGGGAGAAGAGCTACAGGAATGAGTTTATAGACTAGGTCCCGCAGCTAGGTGCCCGACCTCTCACCCCTTTTTTGGTTGGGAGGGGTCCCCTACTAAAATAGACAGAGAAAAAATCGGGCACCAACTTATTCTATCCTCTCTACTGGAGGACCTAGTAGATGTTACAAGGTTCCATCGAGATGTCTTCCTTGAACCTCAATCGTGATGTGGCCGGCTGAACATGGAGACAAAGAGACCCCTGAACGAATTGCGAACATGAGTTTTCCCCGTGGGAATGACTTCAGTTTGCCCCCAAACACTACCTACTGGGGTAGACTTTGGATACATTTCGCATTTTACCAGTGACTCAAAGGGAAGCAAACAATAGAATATACATTCTACAACTGACCCTAAGTCAAATCATGACTATTTAGGCCCTGTTGACCGATTGGTTCGGGATGGAGCCCACAAAACGCGGGCTGAACGAACTCATTGCTTCCCCAATCCCGGACCCCCCACAAACAACAAACAGAAAATAATCTTTATGGCCCTGTTTTGTTCTTGCGTTTCCAAAAGCACTCCTTACTTTAAACTTCCCCCTTCTTTTTGTCACTTGCTGAGTTCCGTAATTCGAACCTGATGCTCTTCGGGTTTGGACCATTTTTAGTGGCAACCACACAGTTTGTGGGGGACTTTGACAATTTGTTCGTCCTGTCCAGTCCAGGGTTCGGCCGCTCGCTCGCTCGAATCCTCCGCGAGAACGCAGGACTTGGACCTGATCGACCGCTCGGGCGCCAGCTTCATTTCTCTGGAGCGCTTCGAGACCTTCGACGCGGCTCGGCGAATCGACCGGAGCTGACCTCTGGGGTTGCCCATGTTACGGGCCCCTCTTTTTTAGGGAGGGTTGTAACCACAAAGAAAACACTTGGCCAAGACAGCGTGCAGCGTTGCATCAACTAGTTTCAGCAAAGACAAGCCCGACAAGAAGGCTTATAGAAAGGAACAAAAAGGCTTTAGAAAAGAAAAAGAAGGCTTGTAGGAAGGAGGAAGGAATGCTCATATTTTCCTTTCTTTAAGCCTTCTTATTTCTTTGTAATCCTTCTTATTCCTTTCTATAAGCCTTCTGATTCCTTTCTGTAGGCCTTCTTGTTCCTTTCTATTGGCTTTCTTATTGCTTCCTTTTTTCTTGCTTGTCTTGAGGCTTATCGCTGTAACTTGCTTTCTGCCGTGGCAATTTGTCTTGGTTGCACCCCCGCCCCTCTTTGGTCCATTTTTCGTCACCTCAGAAGGTTCACCTTTTCTTTCTGGGTTTTCTAAGGGGCAACCGGGAAACGAGACGCCTGAAGTGGCCTTCTTCGGTTGTGCGGTGGCTTCCGCTTCGAATGCTCATAGGGTCGAGGCAGTTTTTGGGATGAAAGCGCGGGGGTGTTCTTTTCCATGTCCCGTAGCTGCTTCAAGAATCACGTGAGCCAGGGATGTACGAGGACATCTAAGAACACGCTGAGATAGTTCAAAGAGGGTTAGGAGAAGCAACGAGGGTTTAGTTGTGGCAGACCTGATTTTTCCTCAGGTGACATCCAGGGCTGTGAATTTCAATAAGGGACCCTTTGGTATGCATCATTTACGTGGCGGTTTGTGTCGGCAAACCTTATATTTGAGGGTCACCCCTTCACGCAAGCGGTAGCATTCGGAATCCTTTTGCCAAGCTTCTTGCCGGATGAATCAACAGGGCTCCTTAAAAGATACATTTTGCCCATTAGAAACATGGCTTTTCTGCACCAAAATAAAGGGACACCGCCATTTACAAGGCAGTGTTCAGGTGTATAATGTAAGGATTGATGAGAAACCCATGGTTGATTTTGATCGGGGGGTGTCCAATTCCTTTTAGTGGGGGATTCAGACCACTTTTGGAGGGAACTCCCCCCCAACAACGGGACGGGTTTATTAATCCTGGGTCAACATAAAGTGGGAAACTGACCCAACTGACAACCACCAATCCAAGCCACCAGTTCGAGGGAAGCCGACAGCAAAGAAACAACAGTTGTTGGCCTTTCCCAATTTTCACTGCAGGAGTCTGACCGAAGAAAAAAAAGAAGGGTTTCCATTCGAGGGCCCTCGCCTCAGTGTTGCCTCGGCCTCCGCCGAGGCGGAGTACTTTGCCATCCGAAACATTCCGAGGGCTTACCGCCTGGCGCCGGCACCTTCCTGAGGGAGAAACCCACAGACCGGCCTTTCCGACCGGCCTTAGGTTGCGCCCGCCTTTAGCGGGCGAGAGTTCCGGCGAGCACCCGAAGCGCATCACGGAGGGGTGTTCCACGAATCTAGGGGTTGATTCCTTTTCCATCCTTTTCGACCATCGTTCTTTCCAAAATCCGGCCGTTTCCGCTGGGTTGCCGGAGGTTTCCTAGAAAGAAGGATCCCTGGCAAGAAACGGAAGGTCCCCCTAGAACTCAAGTTGAATCACCCGGTTCAACCATCGGTGGGGCGGGGGGAGTCCATTGCGGAGAGCATGCAGTTGAAGCGGGGGTGTTGGGATCCGACCTTTCACCGGGCCATAAAGGCGGAGTTCACCCCACAGAACCCCTCTAGAAGCAAGCGACTACCGTGGATGGACGAAATCCGTTCGCACCACCTTAGAAAGCATCCCATGTTTGTTGGTATTTTCAGGGGGATCGAATTTCGAATCATTCCAGGGTTTCTTGAATGGTGCTGGATTTCGCCCATCCACAGCAAGAAGCAACTATGTAGATAACCTGCTTTGCAGTGGAAGCACAAAGTGCCTCGCAACGAATCGGTTTTTCGCCCTTTTGCGAGAAAGAAAAAGGCCTCGGTTTGCAGCGAATCGGGACGCGGCGCTTGCCTGAATCTCATGACCAGAAAAGAGTCCGGAGAGAAGTCTTCCCATCTTCCTGGGCGTATCATAATTCATGAGCTCACCAATTCGGGGAGAACACAGCAGACTTTCTCCGTGAAGGTCCTCTACTTGGGCCATTCCTGTTTGGAAGAACCACACAAAGGGGTATTGTTCCCCACCAATTCACTTGGATTCATTCTGACCGAAAGTTTCTGGCAGACCATGAACTCCTTAAAAAACAAAAAAAACTGAATGAATCCATGTGTTTCTGGCAGACCATGAACTCCTCTTTAAAAACACCTGTCAGAATGAATCCATGTAGTCCAACAAAACTTGACGTCCGAGCCGCCCAGCTTCGCCGAGGCCGCCGCTCCGAAGCCTGCCAGCAGGCGGGCGATGGCCTGTGCTAGGTGCCCTCTTTAAGCCCGTTTTGGGACGGGAGGGTTCCGCTACTAAAATAGACTACAGAAAAAAAAGGGGAACAAAAAGAGGAAAACAAACGGGTACCAACTTATTCTAACCTCTACTGGAGGCACCTAGTGTGATACAACAGAAAGGGCTTCCCAAAGTCTAGCCCACCCTTAAAAAAGGGAGATTTGCTTGTATCAGAGTGGTGGTTGGAGAAACCGATTTCCCTGATCCCACAGCCCTGGTAGGGAATTAAACCCTAAACCTTAAACCCGAACCCCGAACCCCTAACCCCTGAACCTTCAAAACGTTAAACCCTAGACCCTAAAGCCTTAAACCTGCGACATGCTCGATTTCCTCGAGTGCCTTGGCTGGGGCATGGAGGCGCAGCGTTTGCTGGAGCTGCAGGGCATTCCGCCACCGTGGGCGGACCCTTTGGGTGTGTGGTTGGAGGAAATCAGTTATCCCGAGCCTGAAGATCAAGATGCCTGGCCGGAAAATGAGTGGACAGAAGGCGCGTGCTTTGTGGCAGGCTGTTTCCCGGCGCCTTCAGTCAGACAGACGCTCAGTAATGCGGATAGGAGCAAATCACGCGGCCTCTCTTTGCCGAGGTTGATGAAGCCTGACGGGACAGAGTCTGAATGAACCGGACTTGGGGATTCCCTCGAAGGAAGCCACAAGGGGACGGTTTTTCTTGGTCATTCCATTTTTCATTCCCCAAGAACCAGCCAGTTTTCTTGAGGCAGCTGAAAGCGATTTGGGGGTCGAAATCGGGACATCGTCCCAGTTTGGGTTGCAGCTTTCTGAGTTTCGCCCGAGGGCTCAAAGAAGTCCGAGGAGTTGCTTCAGTTGGGCATGGCTCGACCAACAACATTTTTGACCAAGCCCGGGGCACGCATCCCTTTTCCCATGGCCCTTTCGGGGGTTCGGCGCAGCCACAATCAAAGCACGGATAAAAATGAAGGTGGGCAAGGGAGAAAATCCCAGCCATACAGATGGGTGCGGATCTCGGCGGCTTATTTGTTGGTTCTTTGCATGGTTTTGGGATTGCGGCCATTTGAGTACCAGACTTTGTTTAAAAGGTTTTGGGTGGGCCATTTGGGTGGTTTTGGGTGGGGTAGGCCATGCTAAGATACCGAGCGGTTTTGACGCAGCTGGGGATTCCGTTCTCAGGTTTCCGGCGCACTCCCTTGAGCTCAGGTCAGAAAGACACCCGAGGTGCACGTGAGGCAGCCCCTGACACCCGCACGAAGGGGAAATCATATGCGTGTAGCGTCCTAGCTATTTGTTAGTTTTCCCTTCCATTTGATCAAACACATTCTCTCTCATTTTCCGTTGTTGGCTTTAGAAGATTAGACACTACTGCCGTTTTTTGTTTTTTTTCCCCAGGGGGCGACTCAAAGCGCAAATGGAAGGAACCCCTTTGGGTCACCCAATCAACCCGAGGCTCTTCCCGGCTCTCTCCGTCTTTGTCCGTCGCAGGCCCCGAGTCCTTCCGTGAGGATCCCAGGCGCGGGCGTCAGACTGAGATGTCCAACGGGCGCTTTCTCCGGTCGCCCTTGGTTTGGAGTCGAACGGGGATGTTGAAATCGAATAAACGGAAAGCTGGCCCCTCGCGTAAACCACCAATCAGGGGGAAGCTGAATTTTAGTAGCTTCTAGCTGGTTTGATGGCTTCTAGTAAAACTCACAAGCCTGTATCACCATGTGGGGGGCACCAAAGAGTCAATAAGTTGTGGGCACTGCCCGGGCGAGCCCAATCCGTGCTTCCCGTTGCGCGTCTGGAATGGGCATTTGTTTGCTGCGATGTTTGCTGGGGGTCTGCCACTGATTTCACCCGCCAAGGCTTCCTCTTTCTTGGGGGCCATCGAATCCTCGGGCTTCTGTCAGTATGATTTCACATTTCGAAGGTGCACAACATATTGACCGGCATCTGATGCCGGTCAGTATCGTGCACAATGTGCCATCAAAACATGAGGTGCCTTCAACTCGTAGGTTTGGTCGCTAACATGCGGAATGCGGGGAAAGGACCATCCAAAGATCCGATGAACACCTTCCAGCTTCAGAGAGAGTTCTTGGGGTTTTGGTCATTTGAAGGGGGAAGCACCTGATCCCAAAGCTCCAGCTGGAGATTTGCGCCTCTCAATTTCGGAGTGCCCTTTTACCCTTTTCTTGGGGAAGGTTCCCCTACTAAAATAGACTACAGAAAAAACAAAAACAAAACGGGTACCAACTTATTCTACCCTCTCTACTGGAGGACCTGGGTTTTGTTCGGAAAGCAAGGCCCACCCCTGCGTCTCCCTGGCTTTGGGGTGGCCCTCTCGTTTCGTGGGGATGCGCCGTGGGTTAGCTTCCTGCTCCGTCGCTCTTGATTCGATACGGGGCTCCTTTTGCTGACAGCACTAAAATGGAGCGGTGGCTCCCAAATTTCTTGGTGGCTCCCAGCCATCCTGGTGGCAGTTTCCATTTGACCCACCAGAAGTTCGTCGCTTTTGGCGATCAGAAGTTCGGGGCCGCCGTGGGTATCGGCGCCAGGGACGTGCGCCAGCTGCTGGTGGCCTTTGCCGTCTTCGCGCAGGACGTCTTCTCCAGGCGACGATTTGAGAGACGCGGGCCGCGTGGAGAGACCCGGGGTCTCCGAAGGCGGGTTTTTTGGTGCCCCAGGTGGCTGAAAGCCATGGGGGTTCTAACTTAGAGGGGAAAGTGATTTGCGAGATTGACGGCAGGGTGCTAGGGGGCATGCAGTTTGGGGTGCTGTTTTTCGCAAGCGACGGACGGGTGCTGTGGAAGAGCGGCTTTGCGAGAGTGACGGCCGGGTGCTAGAGCCCTATGCTTCCAAAGCCTATTTAAAAAAATAGGCGTTGCGACAACCCCGGTTTGTTTTGACAAAGACTATTTTTCGACGACGAGCGGCCGCCTCCGTTTTGGACTCGAACAAGGGCTAGGAAAGAGTTGACGCTAAGCCCGCTCCATAGGATCCCAAAGCCGAAGATGTTTACACATATGCGCGCAGTATGTTTTACTATTTGCCAGGCTAATGGTGGCTTCTGTGCCGCTTGTCTTCTTAACATGGCCATGTAGCGCGTGAAGGTGAACCCTCGTCTGACCATTTCTGTCCTTCTTCTGGCCCACCCCCTTGGCCAAACCAAAGAAACAAGAGACAGACAACATCTCTCCCAGCACAGCAACCATTACAGGATGAGGATGTTGATCTTCTGGTTCCCCGGCAAAATTTGCCCGTTCTATTCCACAAAATGGTGGTTCTACGCCCAAAAATAGTGGTTCTATGCCAAAAAAATAGTGGTTCTATGCCAAAAAATGTGTTTCTACGGTTTTTCTACGGTTTGTCTACGGTTTGTCTACGCTCACGTTGTTTTTGCCTTGTTTTTGGACCTGTGTGAAAATTGGAACGGAAAGCAAACACACAATTGCTTGTTGTTCGTGCCACCTGCGCAAATTGCAGAGGACAATTCTACAATTTGCTAGAATGAAGGCTCTGTCTACGCAAAACTTTCAGCAGGTGCGTTGCACAGACACAAAAGGGACCCGAGGACCCTATCAAGAAATAGTAATTGACTTAGCTGGCAGAGAAATATGTGGCTCCCAAGGCTACTTCAGAGGTTACAGTAGCAGGCGTAGTTGGAGGAAAACAAAGCAACAACCCAAATGAACCCTCCAGGCCAATGTCAAAAAATAGGTTGTCAATGCAAAAAATAGGGATTGAACAACCCCTACTTAAAAAAATAGTCGAGGAAGCATAGGGGGAGGGCATGCAGTTTGGGGTGCTGGTGGAGGTGCTGTTTTGCGAGATTGAAGGCTGGGTGCTAGGGGGAATGCAGTTTCAGGAGCTGGTGGAGGTGCTGTTTTGCGAGATTGACGGCCACGTGCTAGGGGGCATGCAGTTTGGGGTGCTTGTGGAGGTTCTGTCTTGATTGTTTTACGAGATCGTCCGTGGCTGGTGTATCAGCATGATGCTGTCAGCGTCATCATGGTGGTGTGAGCATCAGCATGGTGCCGCGGGAACCATTATGATGCTGCGTCATGGTTCGTAGCCATGGTATGCTATTTGGGGTCTATGCTGGTGTTTTGTTCGGTTTGCCTGAAAAGGGACGTCCACCCCAAAAGTGGGGGGGGGGGGAGCGAATTTTCTCACTTCCAGGGTGGATATGTCTATATATAAACAAATGAATACATATATGTATATATCTATATATATATATATATATATTTACTTACCGATATGTATATATATATATATGTACCGATGAAATGTCTTCCCCAGAAGCTTGCTTCCGAGTTCATTTGGTTCACTGCCAGGCCCGGCCTGACCGCCGACATCTGGCAAGGGTGCTGGGTGCAGGCGTCCGGGTCCGGAGTGTTACTTTGGACATTCGCGGAAAGAACCTTCCGTTTGTTTGAGAAGATGTTGTGTTTTCCCTTGTTAGTTTTAAAGGGAGTCTATCACTACTGGACATATGTTGATTTTTCCGGGGGCCTGAAGCAAATGGAAGGAACCCAAGATTTGGGTTCCGTGTTGATCTGCCTGGCTGCTGAACAGTCTGTGCCCTTTTCTTTCGCTGTGGCCTGTCTTACATCCATTCCATGCTAGTCCAGAAAGGAATAAAATCTTATTTGCGCCTACGGTACGCCGACTGTTGCCTTTGACTCAAGTCCCAAAGTGCATGCTACCGTGCTGGTTGCAATGAATCTCTAGACTGGGAGTTCCAAAAAACGGGGCAACACCGTTTTAGACACCTTTTCAGGGCCAAGCAGGGTCTTGCTGAACCAACTGTGACCAGTTGCAACTTGGCAGTCTTGGAGGTTGTCATCCAAGTCATCCTCTCGGGCAGTGAACAAAAGCGGGCATTATTTGTCCCACTTATGGTGAAATCACCAATCACTAAATGGCTCTCTCTCTCTCTCTCTCCTTTTCTCTGTCTCAAGATGGGAACCGGAGAGGTCGACGCCTCGTTTTGACGACATGTCCAAGCGGCTGGATAGGGTTCGTCCTCACACGGGAAAACGTGGTGGTATGCTTTTGTGAGGGTACCCTTTTGGGGTTGGTTTAAAGAGAGACCAGCTGGAGAACCCTCATTCTTGGTTTTCGACTTTTCTTTTGACAGACATGCCCATGGCATAAACAGAACAGTCAGGTTCCCCCCTGTCACAGAAGGCTCACCTTTTCGTTTCTGGGTCCTTAAGGGGTACAGAAATGATCCGCCTGCAGTGACCATGGCAAAATCCCAGAGGCTTTCCAGGGACCAAGGCAACACCACCCATGGCAAAAGACCAGCCATGAACCGCCAGTGGGTCCCACTCGGGCAGGTGGAGCCTTCGGAGGCTGGGCGGGTGACGGCCAAAGAGAAAATTCGGATGCTCTCCCCTCGGTTTTTTTTCCCCCCCCCGTTTTTGTTTTGGGGGTGAACTTGGAACCTGAAAGGAGCTGGCGGTTTTAGAGATGCATCTCCTTTTGGGCCAAACGGAAGGAGTTTCAGCTCCCTTCTGCGAGTTTGTTCATTCAAAATAGAGAAGTGGGGCCAGTTTTCAATTTTTTCCAGGCGGAACCACAGGTCAATCGTGCCTTGGCGCTGCTCCATTCGGGTTTTTGGCAGCCTCCAACCATCATGGAAGCTAAGACTACTTGCCACTCCCATTGTCGGAAAGAGGGCACTTCACCTGCAGCAGGGTTGCTCGGACCCTCAAAATTCCAAGCCCTAGCTACATCGCAAGGTTGGACAATTGGTAGGCCCCTTCTCCATTCCCATGTTCAATGGATATGTGCCGAAATAGGGGTGCTTAAACGCTTTCCTCTTGGTGTCCCTTTTAGCCTGCTGGTAAGGCAAAACGTCAGTTGGCCAGTACAGTTGCCAGTTGATATGCCAATATTGCTGCAGCCCAACAGAAAAAAGGGCTAGGTCCCCCAGTGCCCTTTCTCACCCCTTTTTTGGGCCCTGCTAAAATATACAGACAAAGAAGGAAAAACACATCGGGTACCAACTTATTCTAACCTCTCCACTGGAGGACCTAGAGGGCAACGGAAACTCATACTAACATTTTTGTGCCTCCTGTGTCGCCTGTAGGCCGGAAGAGCTGATGAGCGGGTGATGAAGGCCCGAGGACCTGCGATTTCTTCAGGGTACCCCGCTTTTTTGTCGGTTCTTCGGAAAAATCGAAAAGGGCAAAATCCCATCGTTTTTTCAGGGGACATATTTTTTGGGGGAAGCATAGGAAACAAAAAGGACACCAACCAATTTGGGGGTGGGGGCTTCCCTACATTGAGAAAAATATTATTTGTTGTTCTTTTCGCGGCATGTTCGTGCATGCCCTCAAGACGACATTGGCTTTGGAAGCGCCGGTTGAAAGTTCTACGAAGTAGGTCTGCTTTCTTCAGAGGGCAACTTCTTTGCCACAAGTTGGAAGGAGTGGTCAAGCAAGCGTTTCCCAGACCTCCAGACCTCACGTGCCCGAAGGTTCTCCATGGGCCGGAGGTCTCAGCCTTTGGACTGAGTGATTCATGCGCTCCAGCTCAGGATCTCCCTGACCAGTCGTCGAATTTGTTGCATGGCCATTTTCGTGGGTGGTCTTAACCCCCCCAAAAGCATTGTTGGTTGGCGGTGCATGTTCAGGCATGCCAATCGTTTTTCATCTGGTCCAACTTGAGATGGAACTTGGAGTTAGGGGCACGGTTTTCCTGTAGGCTCAATCACCTTTCGGGCCAATGTGAATTACCTTGCTCGTTTGCCCACCTTTCCGCAGAAAACAACAACACAAAAGCCTGTTTTAAAGGATCTGGCCTTTCGAGAACTTGATGCTGCATTTCAAGGTTCATTAAGCGTCGTTGCCGGAATCAACCATGTGATACTTTTGAAGTAGTTCTGGCGAGCCTCTTCCTGGGTTTGCCTGCAAACAACTTCATAGTTTTAAGATACATCCTCCTTTGTGGTTGGCTTGCTATTCCTCGTTGATTGCTACTAAGACTTCTTTTCAGTCTTTGCTTTGCCCCTCCGCATATTGGTCATTGGCTTCCATTTGCTCAATAATATGTTTTGTTTTGTTTTCCCCTGTTGGTTTTAAAGAGAATCTGTCACTTTCTAAAAAAAAAAAAAAACACAGAATGAGGGGGCGAAACCGCCCATTGGTCATTGGCATTGGTGGATTCGTGGGGTTCACCTTGCAGTGGCTCTATGACCCCAACCAATCTTTCGGCAGGCGCTGAGGCAGCTGCGGGAAGACGCCCTCACTCTGCCGCAGCGGGCTTAGGGCTGAAGGGGGAGGAGACCGTCTGCCACAAATTGCTGCGACTCCGACCACTAGTTCCCCAGTAGTTTTTTAACCCCTTTTTTGGGGGAGGGTTCCCCTACTAAAATAGACCTCCTGAAAAAGTTGGTACCAACTTATTCTAGCCTCTCTACTGGAGGACCTAGACCTTATGAAAAAGTCTTTGTATGTCATTGGGTAGGCCACTTTACCAGGCTTTGCTGACTCAACTCACCAAACCTAGGTCTTCTCTGTTTTTCTCGGTGTACTATGGGGGCGGGTCAGTTTACATGCCAAGCCTTTCACCGGGTTGTTGCTGGACCCGTAGGTTTTCGACAAAAACTTTGACTTTGGATTCCTAAGGGAATCGTGACCGTGACCAGGGTGTCTTAAAATTGGAGGAAACCGCCTATGGGGCGGTTTCCTCTTGCTTTCCCTGACCCGCGAAAAGAAACAAATAGAAAGGTAGAGCTCCTTCGGCGCTTGGCGTGGCCTGAGAAGCAGAGAGCCCGGGAGACCAAAACGATCCATCCGATCGGTTGCCTGGAGAATCCCCAGAACCGGTTCACTCCCCAAAACCCGGAAGCTCATTCCCTGAGTACCAGCAAGACTAGGTTCGTTAGTAGTGCCATTTGACCCTTTTTTTGGGGGGGTTCCCCTGCCAAAATAGACTACGGAAAAAAAGTTGGTACCAACTTGTTCTAGCCCTCTCTACTGGAGGACCTAGAAGATGATACGGCTCAACATTCAGCAACTCGGGTTTTTCGTCGCGGCTGGGGAAGCTGACTGCGGAAGCCAAGCATGTGCGCAGAAGCAGAAGCCCGCGGAAGCCAGCGGAAGCCAGCGGAAGCCTGCGGAAGATCTATGCGCTTGTGTGCGTGGGGCCTTTTTTGAGCGTGCCCCTTTGTTGTGGGGGATGGGTTTTCAAGGTTGCAAAGTCAAAGGAGATCAATCGTTTCCGGGCCCCACTATTGTGACACATTGTGGGCATACCCATGTCGTTTCCAGAAAAACACATTAGACAGCCCAACGGAACTCTTCGATCAGAACCCCCTTTCTAAGAAGGTGGTTAAGAACTCTAGGGGTACCTTCCCCATTCTTTCCAGGGATCCTTCTTTTCTGGACACCATACAAAAACAGCTGGTTTTTGAAAAGAAGGCTGGTTGAAAAGAATGGGGAATCAACCTCTAGAAGAACGCATTGTTCGGGGTTGGGGTTGGAGGCTGCGAGGCGGGTGGTTGCTATTCTTATTTCATGACTTACCTTGGTCTTCCAAGGACCCGCAAAACCAGGGTCCTTAAGATTTTGATCTTGGCTCCAAGTGGAAATTCGGCCGAAGGCCTGCTTTTCCAGGGTCTTGGAAGATCAAGGTTACTAATTTTCAGTTTGTGAGTTGTGGCAAGCGCAGAGAGAGAGAGAGAGAGAGCATGAAATCAGCCACAGCTAGCTTGAGGAGTTTAGGCAGTCACCCAAACCGGGGACGGCCTTTGGGTCTCTGCCCTATGGTTCCCGAACCGAAGTACCGAAGCAGCTCGAAGTGAGCACAAAGCTTTATCCAAGGTTCCAAGGCTGAGGGAAATAAATGCAAATCCCCGAAGTGGAGGATCTGTCAGCTTCGCCACGAAGCACCCGCATGCCACTTGAGGTTGGAGCAGATCGGATTTCCTGCAGGCAAGGAGAAACGGGAGGAAGGCAAAAAGAAGGAAGCTAACACCAACCTGTACAGACCGATTTAATCTGGCATGGCTTGGTTTTCTGGTTGGTGTTCGCCGCCTGATCTCCGTTTCCAGGGGCCCTCCTGATGCTTCATTTGCGTGAAGGAAACCAACAAGAGACAGGCCATTTTGAAGATTATTCACGTCGTTGAACACGAACCCATGGTTTTGTTTGGTACCGGCCTCGAGAAGTGTTTGTATTTTTGTTTTTCTGGGTGCGGGCTGGAGGAAACTGCGCTGGCACACCCAAGCCCCCAAGATGGTGAAATCACCTCAAACCACACGGGGGTTGATGTGAGATAGCCACCACCCTTTGTTCTCCTGGAATAAGTTGGGAGCAGTGGAAACCATAGGTAGCCCTAAAAGAGAAAGGCCTGAATCCACCTCCATCCCAAATCGGCACGCCAAGTCTTGAAACAACCCGACATCCACTCCAAACCCATACTGCATGCCGATTGTGAGAGAAGAACACGAGAGAACGTGTGAAAGAGCGCTTTGTGAGCATCAATACTTAGCAAGTCGGAAATAAGGCATCATGGAATGAAGCGAAGAGTGGATTTGTTATTTGTCAAGTTTGCCCTCCGCCTAAGCCAGGAACTATGGCGGGTCTTTGGTTCCCAATGTCTTTCCACTCTCGCTACGCCCTACGGAAGTAGTACAGGTCACCATGGGGACTCAATGAGTCCCCACATGGTTGTTGTTGGGACACATTTTACATTTTTGCTTGTTGTGGTTTAGTGGGAGGTCCCCACTGAACTGCTAAGATTATCTTTTTTGCTCCCCTTCCAAGGTCAACCAAGCCCAAAGCCCGAGGGTGGGGCTTAGTGGATTCAGAGGTCTGTTTTCTTTTGTTACATTGGGTGACAACACATGGCTGTGGCTCAAATAGATGGAGCCCAAAATAGCCCCCTTGGTACATGGAACCAAAGACTAAAACCTGCGTAACCACAGCTCTTGAATTTTGAGCCACACCCACATTGCATTTTGGCAAGTCATTTACCAGGCCCAAGTGTTCTGCAAGCTTTCTTCCAAGAGGACACCTGGGATTGGCCGAGTCTCCTTTCTTCAGGGTATTCGGAGAATCCCGGCTTTGACTGCCAAGGCACTTCGCGCAGAGGCAGCTCCTGCGGTGTCCGTTGTTTAAGCGTTCTGCCGATGGGTGTGCTTCAAGATGAAACCACAATGTGGCCGTGGGTCAAAAAGTTGGTACCCAAAATGGAACCTGGTAAGTGGCAACATGGACCAAAACCTTTGGTCCCCTGGTGGTTTAATTTTGACCCACACCCATGTTGCAAGGGTGTGCCCATGGGGAGAGGACCCCAACTGTCACCCCAGCGTGGCAGCTGTCCATGGAACAGTGGGTTAGGTTGGCACGGCTGGTCATTTGCGAATGGTGTCACAGAAAAGGGCTCCACTGAAGTGGCACCCCATGGCACCCCTATGTGTTTGGCGGGTTCCCCACTTATGGTCAACGGCGGGGTTCCATGTTGCTAACCCGGGGTCATTCGACTGGGATGCCCCGCTTTACATCGCCAGGCCACAGGGTTGCCTCTGAGCCTAGCTTCAAGTGAGTCGCTATCAAAACCCGGGTACCTGGGTCCTGGACAATCCCCCTTGCCACACATCGGTCCGGATATTTGCAATTTGTTCGTTCTAGGAATACCACCATGTTTCTACCAGGTTTTGATTCTTACTTAAGATAGCTGCGTTGTTTTCCCCTATACAAAGGGAGCGGATGGTTTTTTTTTTGGGGGGGTATCTCTCTTTTTTTCTTTGTTGTTTGATTAACATGTTGCTTTGCTAGATATGGAACATCAAATATTAATTTGGTTGGTAAGCCGAGGTCGGATATATAGTCTCCTTGGCAAAGTCGTCATTGTTTCACTAGATATCGAACATCAAATATTATTTTGGTTGAGTCGAGGTAGTTGTTATACGTAGTCTCCCGCAGGGTTCCACTTTTTGATTTCCCCAAGATAGACTTAAACCCCTTTTTGCGGGGTAATGGACCACCCCTTGGTTTAAGTCTACCCGGCGGGGGTAGTTTTGGTTTTATTGTCCCTTTAAAATAGAACCTGGAAATCCATTGAGTCTACAGCTGGAGCATCCGACGAAACTCGGGCCGTGACAAGGAATCTCGGGGTCGCGTTTCAAAAAAGACCATGGCTTCAGACAGATTGGACTCAAGCGCAACCCAAGCACAGGCAGAAAATAAGCACCTTTCACGAGTCAAAGGCCCGAAAAACACCCGTAGGAAACGTTCCGAAGGAGGCTTCTTAGAAGGCGTCTGGCTATCCCTCTTCGCCAGCAAGGCTTCATCGCTTTCTGGCCCAAATGTCGGGGTGTCAAAACGTTAACTTTAATTCTACAACAAAGTTTGTTTTTGTTTGTTTGGGACAAGTCAAATAGGGTTCCCTCGACTTTTCGACCGACATGTCACAGGGAGTCATCGGAGTGAGCATTCCGCGGAGAAAGTAAGTCCAACCGGCTTGCAGTTCCCATGTAATGGGGGCCCAGCCAAATTTCCCACAAATACCCCAGGAGCCAATTGTCCCATGCTATTTGTGACCATGAAATGGTTTTAAGCGATTTCTGTGTTTCTGCTTGCTTTTTCGTTCTGGGCTCAGACCGAAGCATTCAATCTTTCGGCTGGACGCCGCGTTGCAAACGACTCCAGCCTGGAGATTCATTCTCCATGAATTTCCTGGTAGTTCTCGGCTTTGACTTGCTTTTCGTAAATCTCGATGTCTTTTTCGTGAAGTCGCCTAAAACTACTAAAGCTTCTATATTTTTGTGAGATTTCAGAATTGGTACGGTTTCACGTTTTCCCCGCCCAGAATTACCCGCAAAACGCCCGCAAAAAGCCCGCAAACGCCCGCAAAACCCCGCAAACGCCCGCAAATCAGAAAAAGACGCTCCACTTTTTGACAAGTGCTTCAAGTTATTATAATTGGTTCTCCACATTGGATGTGGACCCCGCAAGGACAAAAACGGACCCCCACAGCCCCCCTCCCCTCATCCCTGATCCCTCCCACCACTCTGCAGGAAGTCCAGGCTTGGCATCGCCAGGCGCGGGTTTCCAAAGTGGGTGCGGCTCAAAATTAAGCAGGAGGGGTTACGCAATGTTTGGTCCATGTTTCCACTTACCAGGGTTCCATTTTGGTACCGGTTTTTTGAGCCACAGCCAAGTATTTCCAGTGGAAACATCTGCTCGGAAAGGGACGGCTGGGAATGGGTGTACCTCTTCGGGGACCATCAAAAGACGACCATCAATCAGACATGGGAACCCAGAAATGTGTTTCAAACTCTGGTTCAAGTCAGAAACTTCTTGTGCTAAATAGGAGGTACACATGGTTCACTTCCCACAATCAATCAATCAATCAGTCGGTCAGTCGGTCAAACAGTCAGTCAACCAACCCGTCAGCCCGCCAGCCAGCCCGCCAGTTAGCCAGCCCGCCAGTTAGCCAGCCCGCCAGTTAGCCAGCCCGCCAGCCAGCCAGCCCGCCAGCCAGCCAGGCAATCAACCGACAAACCAACTAGTCAATCCATCCATCCATCCATCCATCCATCCATCCAGCAAGCAAGCAAGCAAGCAGTCAGTCAGTCAGTCAGTCAGTCAGTCAGTTAGTCAAGCAAGCGAGCGAACGAGCGAGCACGCACGCACGCAAGCAAGCAACCAAGCAACCAAGAAAGCAACCAAGCAACCAAGCAACCAAGCAACCAACTAAGCAACCAAGCAACCAAGCAACCAAGCAAGCAAGCAAGCAACCAAGCAACCAAGCAACCAAGCATCCAGGCAACCAAGCAACCAAGCAACCAAGCAACCAAGCAACCAGGCATCCAAGCAACCAAGCAACCAAGCAACCAAGCAATCAAACAACCAAGCAACCAAGCAAGCAGGCAACCAAGCAACCAAACGAGCGAGCCAAGGATTGATTATGAATCAGCCAACCAGTCAAACAATCAGCAAGCAAGCAAGCAAGCAAGCGATTGAGCGAGCGATTAAGCAATCGATAATCATTATTTTTGACCATGCCATCTCTGCACTCCTTGTTCAGACCTCCAACAATTGGCCAAGATCCAATAGGTGAACAGGAAGAGGTATAGGGTTTATGCCTGAATAGGCTGATCACTGATTGACATCTCCTTTGTGCAAATGACAACATCACAACTCTTCCACCCTGCTTCTCGCAGTGAGGTGTTCCAAAGATGAGGGAGCCCCTTCTTGATCGCTGTTGAGCGAGAAAAGAAACAGGAAACGTAAGGCAAGCTTATGTGGGAAGCAACATAAATGAAAGCTTGTTGCTCCAAAGTGTGAACACAGGAATCTCGTTTGGGCAGACCAGCAGATCCGGAATGCCGCTGAATCAATATGATTTTTTCCAGAGTAATCTGGGGTAAGCTGTTCATACCTCATTCGGCCTTGAGTGTTCAATCATGTGCATGCTGGTATCTATTTTATGTGCGGCTGCCTTGCACCTCTGTGGGTTGAGCTTGCGCCGTTCAACTTGACAAAAGCAATTGTTGCTCTAGATTCGCTCTGCGTGGTAGCTTGCGGATTGCTCCGGCCAATGTCCAGAGATGGATGTTTTCCCCATTGAAGATGAGCCACAATGAAAACCCAAGGAAAGATGAAGGGTAGTAAGGGACAATCCCAATCGTAAATAGCTTCCGCCACCTTAATTCTTTGAAGCATGGTTCTGGGTAGACCCATTTAGATTCCGGGTTTGTATGACGCAAATGACCAAGTTTGTAGCAGGATTGATGGAATGACCCGGACAACTCACCCAGACACTCGACCCTTTGAGGATGGCCAGGTATGTTCCCAAAGTATTGCCCTCGAGCCACAAGGACCTACGGCAACAACGCCTTCCTTGAGGGCGCCGATGATTTTTGTGGGGGGATTTGCGCTTCAAACCAGAAGCTGAAGACCGCCGTTGGGAGTTCCCCTCTTTTGAGACAAGGCCAAGTATGGTAGGGTATGGTTTCACAGTCCTGATATTTCTTGGGGTGCTTCGAAGATCAGAATGATGTGTTTACATGTGCCGGACTGTAGCTGTTTAGATTGGATTTTTAGAGTAACCCTCCAATCCTGAACCCTTTGAACCCGTGGTTTTGGTGTGAATTTGTACGCCTCGAACTCAACCAATCCAAACGTCCAATTGGTTAAGCAATATGTTGCATGTTGCCTTGTTGGTTTCAAAGGGAATCTATCAGTGGATATCTTGTCTTAATTAATTTATTATTTTTCCTAGGGAATCTATCACTTTTTTTGTAAAATACAAATCAGGGGGCCGAAGCAAGTGGAAGCACCCGTCGGCCGATGCCCCGCCCAGACCGCGCTTTCTCCACGCCGCCGCGCGTGGTGCGGGCGCGGGCGCTGGCGCCAGGAGCTGAAGTTCGGGGAGATCCTTCGGGCTGCGAGTCCCGGAGGATTGGTCAAAAGAGTTTTTGTGGTTGATACCAAAGGTGGCTTCTGCCAAAAATGGTTTTGCCGAAAATGGTTTTGCCAAACATGGTTTTGACAAACATGGTTTTGCCAAAACTGGTTTTGCCAAACATGGTTTTGACAAACATGGTTTTGCCAACAATGGTTTTGCCAGAAATGGTTTTGCCAAAAATGGTTTTGCCAGAAATGAGTTTGCCAGAAATGGTTTTGCCAAAAATGGGTTTGCCAGAAATGGTTTTGCCAAAAATGGGTTTGCCAAAAATGGGTTTGCCAAAAATGCTTTTGCCAAAAATGGTTTTGCCAAAAATGGTTTTGCCAAAGATGGTGTTGCCAAAGCTGGTTTTGCCAAAAATGGTTTTGCCAAAAATGGTTTTGCCAAAGATGGTGTTGCCAAAGCTGGTTTTGCCAAAATGGTTTTGTCAAGAATGGTTTTGCCACAGCTGGTTTTGCCAAAAATGGGTTTGCCAAAAATGGTTTTGCCAAAGATGGTGTTGCCAAAGCTGGTTTTGCCAAAAATGGTTTTGCCAACAATGGTTTTGCCAAAAATGGTTTTGACAAAAATGGGTTTGCCAAAAATGGTTTTGCCAAAATGGTTTTGTCAAACATGGTTTTGCCAAAAATGGTTTGCCGAAAATGGTTTTGACAAACATGGTTTTGCCAACAATGGTTTTGCCAGAAATGGTTTTGCCAAAAATGATTTTGCCAGAAATGGTTTTGCCGAAAATGGTTTTGCCAGAAATGAGTTTGCCAGAAATGGTTTTGCCAAAAATTGGTTTGCCAAAAATGGGTTTGCCAAAAATGGTTTTGCCAAAAATGGGTTTGCCAAAAATGGGTTTGCCAAAACTGGGTTTGCCAAAAATGGTGTTTTGCCAAAAATGGTTTTGCCAAACATGGTTTTGTCAAACATGGTTTTGCCAAAAATGATTTTGCCACAAATGGTTTTGCCAAAATTGTTTTTGCCAGAATGGTTTTTGCCAAAAATAGTTTTGCCAAAGTGGTTTTGCCAAAAATGGTGTTGCCAAAGCTGGTTTTGCCAAACATGGTTTTGCCAAAAATGGGTTTGCCAAAAATGGTTTGCCAAAAATGGTTTTGCCAACATAGTTTTGCCAAAAATGGGTCTGCCAAAAATGGGTTTGCCAAAATTGGTGTTTTTGCCAAACATGGTTTTGCCAAAATGGTTTTGCCAAAAATGGGTTAGCCGAAAATGACGGTTTGCCAAAATGGTTTTGCCAACAATGGTTTTGCCAAAAATGGTTTGCCAAAAATGGTTTTGCCAAAAATGGGTTTGCCAAAAATGGTTTTGCCAAACATGGTTTTGCCAAGAATGGTTTTGCCAAAAATGGTTTTGCCAAGAGTGGTTTTGCTAAAATGGTTTTGCCAAAACTGGTTTTGCCAAAGCTGGTTTTGCCAGAAATGGTTTTGCCAAAATGGGTTTGCCAAAGCTGGTTTTGCCAAGAATGGTTGTGCCAAAAATGGTTTTGCCAAAAATGGTTTTGCCAAAAATGGTTTTGTCAAACATGGTTTTGCCAAAAATGGTTTTGCAAAAAAAGGGTTTTGCCAAAATTGGTTTTTCCAAAAATGGTTTTGGCAAAAAATGTTTTTTTTGCCAACCATGGGTTTGCCAAAAATTGTTTTGCCAAAATGGTTTTGCCAAAACTGGTTTTGCCACACATGGTTTTGACAAACATGGTTTTGCCAAAAATGGTTTTGCCAGAAATGGTTTTGCCAACATGGTTTTGCCAAAATGGTTTTGCCAAAAATGGGTTTGCCAAAAATGGTGTTTTGCCAGAAATGGTTTTGTCAAACATGGTTTTGCCAAACATGGTTTTGCCAAAAATGGTTTTGCCAAAATTGGTTTTGCCAAAAATGGTTTTGCCAAACATGGTTTTGCCAACATGGTTTTGCCAGGAATGGTTTTGCCAAACATGGTTTTGCCAAAAATGGTTTTGCCAACAATGGTTTTGCCAAAACTGGTTTTGTCACACATGGTTTTGACAAAATGGTTTTGCCAAAAATGGTTTTGCCAAAAATGGTTTTGCCAAAAATGGTTTGCCAAAAATGGTTTTGCCAACAATGGTTTTGCCAAAAATGGTTTTGACAAAAATGGGTTTGCCAAAAATGGTTTTGCCAAAATGGTTTTGTCAAACATGGTTTTGCCAAAAATGGTTTGCCGAAAATGGTTTTGCCAAACATGGTTTTGGCAAACATGGTTTTGCCAAAATGGTTTTGCCAAATTGGTTTTGCGAAAATGGGTTTGCCAAAAATGGTGTTGCCAAAAATGGTTTTGCCAAAAATGGTTTTGCCAAAATTGGTTTTGCCAAAAATGGTGTTTTGCCAACATGGGTTTGCCAAAATGGTTTTGCCAAAAATTTGTTTTGCCAAAAATGGTTTTGCCAAACATGGTTTTGCCAAAATGGTTTTGCCAAAAATGGGTTTTGCCAAAATGGTTTTGCCAAAAATAGTTTTGCCAAAAAATGGTTTTGCCAAAATGGTGTTGCCAACCATGGTTTTGCCAAAATGGTTTTGCCAAAACTGGTTTTGCCAGAAATAGTTTTGCCCAAAAATGGTTTTGCCAAACATGGTTTTGCCAACATGGTTTTGCCAGGAATGGTTTTGCCAAAAATGGTTTTGCCAAACATGGTTTTGCCAAAAATGGTTTTGCCAAAAATGGTTTTGCCAAAATGGTTTTGGCAAAAGTGTTTTTTTTGCGGTTACCAAAGGTGTTTTTTTTGCCAAACAAGTGTCGGTGTGTATTACTAAACAGTGTCTTTTTCCACATTGACTAGAAGATTTGAGCCACTTGCTCAAAACCTGGATAGATGAAGGTTAGTAAGGGGCAGTCCCAGCCAGAAATAGTTGCGGATATCCGCCTTCTTGATTCTTGAAGCATGGTTCTGGGTCGACCATTTCAATACCGGGCTTTGATTGTGACAAACGCGGTTTTACCAAGGTTTGTATTACTTTAACAAGCAACAACAACAAAAGACGTTTACTATTTTGACAAAACCAACGGTTTTTTGTTTTTGGGTTTTTGAGTTGGTTTGTATCACAAATGGTTTGAGTCTGTATACCGACATTTCATGTCCGGTTTTTGAGTTGGTACCCCTTGGGTGGTGAGAAAGCGGGTTCCTGAAGGAAAACCATACAACTATATATATTATATATATATATTTGGGGGGGGGGATCCGGGGTATTCTCGGATAGATTTTTGCCAACGGGTTGGGGAACGATACACCTGCCAGTGTTGGGCCATGAAATCTGTTTGACGCTGGACGTTTTTGTGAAATGCACCTCGGACAGAGGGTCGGTTTTTGAGTTGGTACCCTTCTTTTTGGGTGGTGATAAAGGGAAGCCTGAAGGAAAACCACATATGTTCTTCTCTTTGTTTTTTTTGGGGGGGTGTCCCTGTAAAGACACATCCATCCTCTTTTCTTTTCTTTTTTTTGGGGGGGGGGGTTGAAACAATGTTTTAGGTTGAGCAAATATGAAGCGGAATCTCCTTTTGTTTGGTGTGCCCTAGGTTGGGCCAAGATTTGTTTACCCATGTGGGAGGGAGATGGGTGGAAATTTCCAAGAAAATGCTGTCGTCCCACATCCAGCGGGGAAGCGGTGTTTTCTTACCTTGCCTCACATGGGGATGCCTCTTATTTTGGGTTTCCTGTTCGGTTGGAAGTCAAAGGAAACACGAAGCCCATTTTTGAGGGTCCCTGCTGTGAGGCAAAGCCACATGTTCTTTTCCTAGCGTTCGACAACAGGCTTCCATTTATAAGAATCGTGCTTGGAATGCCTTTGCATATGGTTGGTGAGTAATTGTGTACAGACACCTGTATGCATGTGCTATCCGCTACATTGGCCCAGCTGAGAAAAGTAATCTTGATGGTAGCGGTCCCAGGTGGCTGTGGCTTAAGGAAGATTAGCTACCGGTGCCGCCCTGGAAAGTTGAGGCGGCAGAGGGGGACTCTTCAGAATAGGAATAAGGCGGTTGGCTTGTTTTGCTCCGCAGGATCGAGCGTCTCCGAGGCGAATCCGCGTGCTGGGCAAATGAACATGATCCACCTAGCGGATTTCGTCCTAAACATGGTGTGTTCCCCTCCAAAGATAGGACGTTTTCTCTGCCAGGATACTTGCGCAGCTGGATGGTTCTCGCTTGCGCCGGACAAAAGGGGTTAGTTGTTGTCCACTCACAATACCGGGTGTTTAACGGTATAGGTTGAACACATGTTTTCCCTTAGTAGACCTTTTGGAAGAAAATTGTTTTCCAGGTGAGGGAGGGCTTAGAGCAACCCAGTTGTCCCGATTTGGAAGTATACCGACGTGGAAGGCACTCTCTCGCAATCGGCCCGTTTACTTCCATACCTTTGGAAGGTCTGTTCTTCTGAAAGCGACGTGGTGGTCCTGCGCACGAAGAATTCTTCGCAACTCTCCCTGTCCCTGCTCTGACTGCAAACTGAAACCCAGCTTCTCGGCTGACAGAGATGATTCGCCACATCCGTGAAGAGTCGCAGATGCTTCTGCCGGTTTGGGCGCAATCAATGGGGGTTTGGGAATGAAGCCGAAAAATATTCAGAGAACCAGGGCCTATTCCACAAATATTTTGAGGCGGTCACCCTTTGCACTTTCCAGTGGCGAAATTCATTTTTGTTGGCAGCTACCCGGATTCTTTGGATGCCCTGCATGTTCGGGAACTGGGGTCTTTCTGCACGCGTGCATGCAGTGGTTTTAGCCCGCCGATGCCGTTCTTGAGTATCTTTTTGGAATCAGACCTCCCTTCAGGATCTTTCGGGGTCTCCTCCAAAACTACTTTGCATTTCAGGATAGACTAAATATAGCACAGAGAGAAGATATGATGTTCCTTGTATCCCAGATATAAACCAATCCCGCAGGATATGCGTGCGTCTTAAACCGCAACATGTTTGGTTTCCCCTCTGGTTTCTCTTTAAGACCACCCAACAAAGGGCGCCGAGACTCAAAAAGACACAGCCATACGGGGGATCCGAGAAAATCCGCGGGGATTCGCTAGATCAGCTGCTCCGAGGGGATTCGCTACATCAGCTGGCAACAGTGCGTTTTTGCTGCCAATATGTATCCCACAAGGGATGCTGTCAAACCAACCTAGACAGGTTGTCCTTTTCCCCGGCCGCTGGGTAAAGCTTGCGTTCACGAATGCGATGCCAATTCTGCCGCGAAATGTGGAGCCAAGAGGCGGTGCTTCAGTTTTCGGGTTTCGGGAAGAAACCGGCGCCGGCCCTGTTTGGTGAACCCGGTTGGGAGGTGAGATGGCTAGTGGGTTGCTGATGTTGGTTTCTCTTGTTTAATGTGTCGGCTAAACGAGGTTTCTTTGGAAAAAAAACGTGCCCGACATTCGAAGGGGTGGCTTCCCTTTGGTCTCCCTTGAAAACAAGCCCAACATGTGGTTTTTCTTTGCCCCCTTGAAATTGCTACAAAACTAACTGCAAACCGGGGACTCTCTTTCCAACCATGCCCTCAAGGCCCTTGGGGCAGGTTTTTGGAAAGCAGTCTTGAAAGGCCCCTTCTTGGCTCCTAATCTTGCAGTTTCAATGGAAAACACCGGTGAGTTGATCAACTGAAGTGAGATCCGGTGGCTTTTGGTCCACTTAAGACAAAGCACCCAAACTTCAAACCCCACTAACCCTACATCCCGCTTGGTGAGCGCGGGTCCGCGAGACTGCCAGGCAAGGGCTTGCTCTGAGTCTGCGGAGAAAAGGACCGCCAGGCCGGGTCAGATGCGTGGCTCGTCTTCTAGAAATCGGACGCCCCAAAATGGCGCAACGGTGTTTTTCCCCCACCCGGCAGGAAGGGGTTGTTAGATTTTATGACGGAACCCGCGTTTGCGATGCTTCGCCAGTATTCGCCAGTGGATCCCGCCAGTATCCCGCCAGAGCAGCTCGCCAGTCTGGTTTGCTTAATGTCCAAAAGGGCCGATGGGAATTTGGAGTCAGAGTCTCTAGGATGCGGAGGAGTTTGTTGTAACGGTCGTAAGCTCGTGAGTGTGGAGGGTGGGGATTGCTCGAAGCGACGTATTTTTTCTTTTTTTGGTTTCCCTCTAAGAAATCACCAACGGGGACCCAAAAAACGACACACCCTATGGGTTTCCCTTGTGGCCCAAACGGGTAGTTTCCCCAAACATGGGCTGAACTTATCAACACCACTACAACTTCTGAAGAGAGCCAAGCCTTGGCTGTTCTCGCCCTCCGGTTCTGGGGTTTTCTGGTTCCGTCTTCCTTGGGTTTCCAATCCGAAGAACCCAGCCAGGGGTACAAACACAAGGGCTAAGGGCTTGAACAGAGATGTGGCGCTTTACCTTGTTTCGCCCTGTGACATCATTTTTGCATGTCCCAGAAATAGCCGGTTTACGTTTCCCGTTGCGTTACTCAACCGGACACACCTTCCGGATAATGGTCCCCGCCCTGCGCGCATGTCAAAGTCGACCCAGATTGCTCAAGTTGGTGGATCAAGGGGGTGCAACCCTCCATGCCTGGCTCATCTCGACCAAATCAGCGAATGTACAAAAACGTTTCCAAAGTGTGGATGTTCCAGGGCGGAACAAGAACATTGGTGGCTCCCAGCCATTCCTTTAGTTTTTTTGTGCTTAGTGGTAGTTTGCACTTAAACCCATTAAAAGTTAGTCACTTTTCAATAGGGATCAGAAAACGGGCAGCCCAGAAACCTTTGTTTTGCGCCAGGTGTTTGGTCAACTGGGTTCATCAGTTGATTTTTTTGGGCGCCAGGTGGCAGGTGGATGCCGATTGGGTGGCCCGCAAGTGGTCAAGCGGACGCTTGCTGCAGGAGGCAACGACTCAGCCGGCCGTGGTCAAGCTTTTCGGTTTTTCCCCTTGGTTCTTGCAGAGGGTAAATGGGCTAGTTTGGATTGGTTTGGGAATTTGAACCCCTGTTGACTGTAGAGGGCAAATGGGGGTGGTTTTGATTGGTTTGGTCCATGGCGTGCGTGTCGCTTTTTGGAGTTGGTCCCCCCTTTCTTGTGGTTTTAAAGAGCCAGCAGAGAGGTCCCCGAAAGGGACGCACCCTGTTCAAGCGTTCGGTTTCCCCTTCCGTATTTGGTCAAGGATCCAAAAGGTGAACCTCCTGCTTGCAGATGAAGCCAATAGGAGGCGATCCTCTTTGTGGATTCACGAAAAGGTACCTGACCTTCCATTTGCCTTATAAATTCCCTTTGAACACCAACAGGGGAAAACAACAATATTCTCAAGCAAATGGAAGTGACTGTTGCAAACTGTTTGGATAGTGTACGCCAAATCCACGCAAAAGGGGCTCCAAGCATTTGTCTAGGTTTTTTTTTTACTTTCCGCTTCCTGCACACATTTATGTTCAATCTATGGGTGGTTTCAGACGGCCAATGTTTTATGTCGACACATCTTGTACAGGACGAAGAAGGCGCTCTCCACTATAGCTACTGCTGCAGATTCTGCGCACAGATCTCCCCAAGAGGTCCTATCAAGAGACCCTTTCCACTGCTCCAACAGTCCTTCCACGGAGATCTTGTCCAGTCGGAGACATTGAGGCGCGGAGCTTCCTTCCACAAGAGATCTTCTACAGGATTCAACGGCTTCTGTTGGCTCACCGCGTGAAAGGCCTTCCTTCTATAGAGACCCTGTGTGCATCTGCTTCAGCTACTTTTGAGCTACTTGTGTGGGTTCCGGTCTCACTTGCTCAAAACTGTTTGGGTCTGTGGCCGGTTTGCCTGGCATAGTTAACATCATGAAATACGCGGGGGGGGGGGGGGGGGGGCAGAAAAACTATTTTTTTGCGCGGGGGGAAAGTTCCGGGCTTTCCGTTTGAGGTTCCAGGGTGCTTGTACAAACCCCTTTTACATACCCCTTGGACAAATGAACCCAAAGGGCCTGATACTCATACACCTCTCCCCAAAAGCCAAGGAACCGGTATGAACCAGGGGTATACCCTAAACCCTAAACCCTAAACCCTAAACCCGTATGTACTTCCAGCCTTAGGTTTCTGAATCACTTCCCCGTTTCTCGCCTCGATTTCAAGCGCCAGGTGCCCTTGAGCTCGGACACGGGTCTGACGCGTGAAGGCAGGCGTGCGACCACATGGGGAGGTTTGATCATGTGAAAGACTCGGCCCCCCCGGCAATTGGTGCCCTTTCTTTTACCAACTTTTTTGCTTGGGAGGGTTCCCCTACTAAAATAGACTGCAGAAAAAAGAGTGCCCTTATTCTAGCCTCTCTACTGGAGGACCTAGAAGAGTTCCGAGGGCTAGGAAATGATGTTGTTGATGAATCAGCGTGTGATTTATCAAATGTGCAGTTCATCAAATGCGGGTGCGGGGTCGTGCCCCAGGATTGTAAAGTCAAGGGTTTGTTTCATTTTTGTGAGCAAGACATGTAGGATGTTACTTCGGATTGATTGGGGCTTTTGGATTGATTCTGTGGGCATCCCCCTTTTGATAAACATCCAAGACGCTCGCGTTTGGCAGGAATCGATTTAATGGTATGTGTGTGGCACAGCGCTCTGAATGGAGGACCCAGGGTTCCAAACATAGTGTCGAGGCTCGGTCGATACTTCCAGAACCATTTGGGGGTGAGAGGAGGGGAACGAGCCCTTAAGCAAAAACAAATACCCTGACAGAGGGTCCCTTGAAGAGGGAACTGATCTTCCAGGTACCCTCAAATGCCTTCAGTTTGGGTGTGAAGGCGCCAGGGGCCCCAACGACACAACTTCCATATGTTGTTTCTTTTAGTTTTTTCTTTTCTCGGATTTGTTTCGCCTTGTTGGTTTTCAATCGAATCCATCACTACTGAACATATGTGCTCATTTTTGTCCAGGGCTAAGCACGCGGAGGACAATTTCCCCAAAGCCGTGCTTTGCCGTGGATCCCGTTGGGTTTTGCGCCCCAACAAACGTTTCCCCAACCACCAAGAGATAGAGAGTCAAGAACGGGAGGGGTCTTCTTCAAGACTGTTTGACATTTTAGGGGTAGACTAAATATCCATAGACGATGTTCAAAGGGGCATTCGACCGGGCACGTCAGTCTCCAAGGGCAAAGGCAAAGGCTCCAAGGGCAAAGACCCTGGGGTAAAAAAGGCAAAAGGCTGGGGTTTTGAAGAGAATGGTTGAAGCGACTGAGTTGTTTGACTGGACTGAACAGATTGAACCCCGAAGTTCTGGGGCGGAAGGCAGAGGTTTCATTGTTGGCCCAATCCCTTTGAATGCGAAAACCCGAAAGATGCCAGATGTTCCCCGTTGAACCAAGAGGACACGACTATTCCCCGTTGTGTTACTCGGGGACCTGGACCGGTAGAGCCCCTAGTCCCCAAGAAAGTGTTCGAACCTCGATATCGCCCCATGCCCAGAGTGCTTCACCATCAATCCCCGGAACTGGATGAAAAACCCATCATACGACGAGGTGAGAAGGGGCACTCAAATATTGAGTGAAGCCAGGGGGGTCTAGGGAGGGGCGGGTTCGATCCTAACCACGCTGCTGGAGGAACACTCGCACGCACTTCCTCAAGAAGTCGCAAAGTTTGAGTGACTTCTGAATGTCAGAGCTTGGTTTTGGTCTTACGTGTTGTTGATTTGGCACGGGTTCGGGCCATGGTTCTTAGTGCAGGTAGCTGAGTGTTTTTTTTGATGAAGTTGCTCACTTTGCCTGGGTGCATGGGCGGCTCTTTGCATCAGATTAAATGAGCGGTGCCTTGCTCGCTTCCGGGATGGTGGCGTTGCTGGAAGAATCAAGTCGCGACTTCGGAAGGATGGACCGACAAACACATGATTTCTTGCTGTCTAAGAAACCGGCCAAGCTGCAATCAGACAAATGCAAGCAGCAAATGCCACCTTCTTGCGGTTTGCGCGCCAACTTCTTGCGGCTCTTCTAAGAAACTCTCAGACATGGGTTCCGTTTTTTGACTAGCCCGTAGACTTAAACCCAGGGGTTTCCCTTCAGGGGAATTCAACTGGGTTCCTAAACCCAGGGGTTTCCCTTTTGGGTTCAAGTCCACTGTTGTCACAAAATGGAGCCCTGCTCTCAGATCGGCCAAAAGATGGGGAGAGCAACTCGGGCCGCGTCCACCGAATTGGCACTTTTTCGGAAACCGCGGCCCCATTCCCTTCGCCTGTTCGAAGCCTCCAAGCAACAGGGTTCGTTGGGCCCCTTGGCTCCCTGAAATTCTTCCAATTGCTGAAAGGAACCTGTTAGTCTTTTTGTTTTTTGCTCTCTGTTGTGGTTTTAAAGGGGATCGATTTCACTACTAGACGTATGTCCTTATTTTTTCTAGGGGACCTGGAGATGGAAGGATTCGTTGGCTCCACTTCTCGGATCAGCTTTCCTGCGCAGGTTGGGCGCAACGCTTCGAGCGCCGGGAGTACCAGATCCGCATCGGCAAGGCGGAAAACATGAGACGGCGTTGGATGAGTTGGTCATTTTAGAGTGACTAGGTCCAGCAATTGGTGCCCTTTCTCTCCCATTTTTTGGTTGGGAGGGTTCTCCTAAAATAGACAACAGAAGAAGATCGGGTACCCTTATTCTAACCTCTCTACCGGAGGACCTGGTTTATAGTGAGCTCGCAGATTCGGGGGGTAAAAACGAGCTAAAGCCATGGTACAGGTCCTGTACTTGGGGATCCGATTCCGATTCTTAGGTCAGCTTTTGGAGTTGTATTTTTCAAATTTGCGGATCGATGCTTCACTGTTGGGGGGAAACACTTTGTCCACCAGGTGGATCACGTCGACACAAGCTGCGCAAACGAAAGCAAGCCGAAGGTGTCCAACAGGACCAGAGCCTATTGCCAGCTGGACCAACAAGGTACAACTGGCGCACAAAGTAGTCTATTTTGGGTTCGGGAGGCCAAATGTGAGGTAGTTTAGTCTTCACAGGTCATACAATCCCCACTCGAATACAACCTCAAAAGAAGGAGTTGCAGGACGCCCCTGCTTCTTAAACATGTTTACTGCCATCTACGGCAAAGGGATAGCCCATTGCACATGGTCACTTGGTGAATATTCATTGTGCCCCTATGAATCCGCAGGCCTAATTTCTCCAGGGTCATTGTTCACCTTCATCTACCCTCAGTGAATTATCAAGGCAATGACATTGGGCACCCTCACCAGATTGCCACCAAGAAATGCCGGTCACTCGCCAAAATACCATGTCCCATGTGGCTGTGGCACAAAACATGTGGCCAACATGGCAGCTTCGTTTGTGGAAACCAACACTTAACTGTTTCATTTTGATGTGGCTGAAAGGGGACTCCCAAAAATGGCTTGGTTTCCCTCTTGGCTTCCCCTTCAGAACCAGCAAAATAGGGCACCAACTCCACAAAAAGACCAGCCACCCACGCCTCACTTCCCGAGTTCCGAAACGGGTTTCCGGGAGATGATTTTTTGGACCCACTGGATGGGAAGTGGAGCCAGGCCACCCGCGAGTACCAGCTCTGGTCTGAGCACTCCTTGCGAACGGGCCGGCAGGCGGGGTGGAGACTTCTGCGTCTGGCCTTTGTTTTGTTTTGGTTTGGGTCGGCTTGGCTGGGCTTGGATTGTTTTGGTCGGCTTCTCATACCATCGCCTCAAACTTTAGAGCCTCCGGCTCAGTCCGCCAACATTGTCCTCCCCCTTTTCTCCTGCCCCCCTCTCTCTCTCTCTTTTCTTTTCCCTCGTGTGTTCCCTCGTCCTCTGTCCCTCTCTGTCTCTCTCCTCCCCATCCTCCCCATCCTCCCCATCCTCCCCATCCTCCCCATCCTCCCAATCCTCCCAATCCTCCCCCTCCCCCTCTCTCTCTCTCTCTCTCTCTCTCTCTCTCTCTCTCTCTCCTTCTCTCTCTCTCTCTCTCGCTCTCTCTCTCTCTCTCTCTCTCTCTCTCTCCTTCACTCTCTCTCTCTCTCTCTGTCTCTCTCTCGCTTCTTCTCTCTCTTTCTCTCGCTCTCTCTCTCTCTCTCTCTGTCTATCTCTCTGTCTCCTTCTCTGCGTCTCTGTCTCTTTCTGTCTCACTCTCTCCGTCCTCTCCCTTTCTCTCGCTCTGTCTCTCTCTGTCTCTCTCTTCTTTTTTTTGTCTCTTGCTCTCTCTCTCCCTCCTCTCTATGTCTCGATCTTTCTCTACCTCCTCGCTATACCTCTTTCTCCCCACCTCATGTCTCTGACCCCCGCCCCCCCCCCCCCCCTGGTCGCTGCCTCTCTCTCTTTCTCTTTCCTCTCTGTCTCTCTGTCTCTCTCTTTCTCTCTCTCTCTCTCTCTTTCTCTTTTGCTCTCTCTCTCTCTCTCTCTCTCTCTGTTTCTCTCTGTCTCCTGCTCTGTCTCTTTCTCGATCTCGGTCTCTTTCTCTGAAGGGTTTCGGCTCGAGCCTTCGCGCGGTTGCCCTGTGGGGTTCCCTACGAGCGAGCCATGACATTGCAAGAGATGTCATCATGAAATCGCAGGGCTGCAACGTTTTGGATCAGGTTCGTGCGCGCGCCCACAACCACGGGCTTGCTACTTGCACTGGAATGATCTCTGCCTCCCTTCTGGTCTCTGAGCATGTGACTGTCTTTGATGTCGAATCAATTCTGAGCTTTGAGACTATGCCTCATGTTGCTGACTGGCTTGAATCACCAATCGGCACCGGTTGCATTCACAATCTCAGGAAACCTGAGGCTGCTGCAGGAACATGGACATCGCGCTGCTCCGCTTTTAAGACAAATTGGCAGCTCTTTGTGAGCCTTTTAGGCTTGCTGAGATTTTCTGTGGTGGCTTTGTTGGTTGGGCGCACGCTGTGCGTATCCCGGATCCCATACTCGCTCCAAAACATACTGTTGCTGCAAATGATCTTGGCCTCGGTGTGGCGTCAGCTTACTCACACACCCGTGGAGCAACTTTGTTCAATCAGTGTGCTGGCATTTGGCGCGGCCCGCAGTTTTACCACGGCAGTGGACGCGTCCACGTCCACGTGTTGGTTTGGCTTGAGAAGTTGAGCGGGCTGGATCTGGAGACCAAGATCAAGGTAGAGTTGCTGGCGAGGAGGAGGCGGAGCTGCGAGATTTGGTTCGGGGCTCGCAGCTTGACTGGGCGTCCAGCGGCTGGCCGTTGAGAGAAGAGCCGACGGCGGTGGAGCAGGCGGTCGGAGGCGCGGAGCTTCTGCGGCTGCCAAAACGCCTTCGAGGAGCACTGCCACGCCTACGTGGTGGACGTGCTGGAAGCTCTCCACTGCCACGTCGATGTCCAGGCCTCGGACGGCAAGGCTATGCTGCTCAAGTACTGCGCCAGCTACCTGCCGAAATTCAGCGATAGCTTTGCCGCGGAGCTGCTGAACAACCAGGCCAGTGATTTTGCGCTGGCACGGCGCATTCTGGCGGATAATCATCCGCTGCAACCGGAAATGCTCCTACAACTTGCGGCCCAGCAGCTGCCGCAGTTCTTGACAAAGGCAGTCATCCGGAAGATCAGCGTCCCGCTGCCATGGCGTGATCGAGGAGGGGCGGCTGGAGAACTAATAAAGTTGACCTGCTTCTAAGAAACCCTATGAACCTCCACTCTCGTTCCCGTCCCCATTCCCGCTCCCATTCCCGTTCCCGTCCCCATTCCCGTTCCCGTTCCCATTCCCATTCCCATTCGCGCGCACGTTCCCATTCCCATTCCCATTCGTTTGAGGCCGGCTTCAGGTTTATGAAGCTCCTTGAAAACTGCTGAAAAGGCCCTTGATCTCCCTTTAAAACTCCAAAAAAGCTACTCATTGGACTCCTTGTCAGTTCCCTTCAAGGCCTCGAAAAAGGGCTCAGACCAAATAGGATTCTAGTTGAAATTGATTAGGAAATAGGTCTGTTAGAATTTCTGAATTGGCTTGAAATTTTAAGGGGGATTTCTTTCCACATGATGGGAGTAGTAGAATGTGCATAGAGTTTCATAGGGAAAGAAATCCACTAGATTCTGTCTTTGGGTAGAATCGGTTAGAATTTGAATAAGGCGTCCTTCACATGAATAGAGCGCAGCAAGGGAATAATTCAAATATTGACTTGGCCTGTTAGGACTTAAATTCGAACCCCGTTGAATAAGATATAACTAAATCTTTAGTTAGAACTGTGATAGAGTTAAAGAACGACATAATTGCCGTTGAATGTCTGGTTCAATTGAGAATTAGACCAGGAATCCCTTCCAAATTAGGACGTTATTCTACGTGAATTTCTATGTAGTTGGAGCTTGAATGTCTATGCCGATTGAGAATTTCAGTAGGAAGTCCTTGGCAAGCAGGATTTAATCACAGATGCAGATGCCTACAAGTTGTTCTTCACATGTTGGTACTTGGTGGGTGCAGGCACCAATGAGCGAATGCAGATGAGCAGATCTGCAGATGACCCAAAGTTGGCTGAATCAGTGCCCCAAATGTAGTTCAGCGTGGGGTGGGTGGGTGGGCAAACATATATATATATAATATAATATATACGTGTTCGGTGTTGCTACCCCACCCCCTTCCCCCCAGATGGTATGGGTCCCCCAGAACCCTTCCCCAGGCCCGAGACACCCGAGCCCCCGGATCCTCCACCCTGAGCTTGCACCCCGACACCCCGGCACCCCCATTCCCAGGCAACCCACAACCAACCGTAAACCAACCCTCAACTAACCCTAAACCAACCCTAAATACACCCTAAGCCAAACCCTAAACCGTAAACCTCCAAACCTAAACCAACCCTAAACCAATCCTAAATCAACATAAACCAACCCTAAACCAACCCTAAAATAACCCTAAATACACCCTAAGCCAAACCCTAAACCATAAACCCTAAACCTAAACCAACCCTACACCAATCCTAAATCAACATAAACTAACCGTAAACTAACCCTAAACGAACCATAAATGCGCCCTAAAATTTACCCTAAACCAATTCTAAACCAACCCTAAGCCAACCCTAAACCACTAAACCACCACAACCCAACCACAGGACCACAACCACAGGGGGCGGGGGGGGTACTTGTCTGACCCATGACCATTGAGTGGGGGGTGGACTGGCAACGCTGTACCATGTATACATACGTGTATACATATGAGTATATAAACAAAAACAAATATGCTATCCTTTCCCCGGCAGGGCCCGGCGACCCCCAAAGCCGCGGAGCAGACGACGAAGTCCTCCTTCGAGGCTCAGTACGCAGAGTGGCGGCGCCAACTGCCGCGGCCTCAACTTGGTCCCAGCCATCCCCGGCTTTTAGTAGTTTCTCGTTGGTTTGGTGGTTGGGTTTCCGAAAAAAGCACCCACTAAAAGTCGACTTTCGGCTTAGGTTTTTAGATCTGTTTGGTGTTTAGTGGTTGGATTTCCGAATTCAACCCGCTAAAAGTGACAAACTTTTAGCGGTGGATCTGAAAATGGACAGCCCAGTCAAATGCCTCGACTCGGGCCATGGATGGGCTGCCTTTTTTTCGCTTTTTTTTTTTGTTATATTCTATTCTCGCATGACATTTTTCGGTTCCTCTTGGTTGCAGTGCCTTTTTGTCGGTGTCCTCGAACCTTGCAACTGGAAGCCGCGAAGGGTCCCCCTATTTTCAAACAGACCAAACATGGAGTATGAAGGTAGTTGTGGGTGCTACGACCACAAATCAGTGTTGACCCCAGCGTTGCATACTGGCAAGATGCACGAACCTTGGTGGCAACCTCCGTATACGAGTGGCTGGAAGCTGTGCGGAGTGTCAGAGAGGACCTTCTTTGTCCACCTCCATCCGTTGGAGAACAACCGCCCAGGGAGACCTGCACAACATGATCAGACGGGCGAACGGACATGTTGTGGACAGCACGGCTAGTGGCGGCAATGGTGAATCTCAGGTGGGCACGAAACCTACGTGAAGACATCGATTCAATGACAAGGCCACTGGACAAAGCTTTGGAACCAGATCGGCGCCTGCGCTGACCTTGGGCGAACGGTCATGTTGCCCTTTGTACTGTCGAGAGTCTTGCAAGCTTCTTAACTTGCCGGTGGAGTGAAGACATTTCATGTTTTATCGAGACTCTGGGGGTTTGATCACTTTCTAGAGGGGAATTTGACCGGCTTCAGGGGGAATTTGGCCGGTTTTGGCTGTAGCTTTGACCGGTTTCTGGGGGAATTCTGGTGTGATCGGTTTTGAAGGGGGGGGTGAAGGTTGTCCGCTTCCCGGCCGTGGGGGAAACTTTATGGATATGGTTGCTTGGGAGTGGCAGGTTTACGTACAAGGGACGTGTCAGAAACTTTCGCACTGAGGCATGAGAAGCCGCGTGCCTAATTCGAGGGAGTGCATTTGCATGACTCAGCTGCGTCTCTGGGGTGGGAATACCCCAGGGCAATATCGCTAGGCCGATCGTGTCCTGAGATACTAAGATTCGCTGGGCTGCCTTAAGATCCAGAGCTGGATCTCCAAATGGGATTTCAGGATTCCGATTGAAATTCAACAAACCTTCACTGTTCTTGGCAGGTTATTTTTTGTTAGTTCTGTTCATTGTTAGTAGGGGGCTGCAAAAAAACAATGCTTTTAGCCACCATTCCAAGGGTTGTGAAACAACAAATCATGGAACTGTACATGCCCCCTTCCAAAGGCAGTTTTAGTTTTTGCAAGTAGCGCGTTTGGGACGCGTTGTTGGTGGGGCATTCGGTTTTTACAGGAATAGAAACACAGGGCACGCCCTTTTTGCCCATGGGGAAACCTGGCAGCGAATCGAGCGCTGGACACTTTTGCTTAAGTTGGACCAGGTCACCGATGTGCATGAGAGGTTCCCCGTTTCAATAATATTCCCACAAAGCTGAACCTGGAGAAGTGTACAATGCCCCCTTGCTTACGGTTTTGTTGCTTCTTGGAATGGGGTTCTTGATGGCCATGTGTCTTTCAACAGCCTCACAGGCGCGCAAGACTGGCAGACTGGAAGACTCGGCTGTCGGCCATTGGTGAACTTCATTGGCCCTTTTGTGAACATCATTTGTTTGCAGATTCATGTTCACCAACCCGCGCATTCTTTTATTTTTTGCCATGGAAACAACCCAGCCATACATGCCCATTTGCTGCAACAACTTTGTGCCTTGCTGGTTTTAAAGGGAATCGCTTTCACTACTGGAAGCATATGCTCTCATTCTTTTTGGGGCGCTGAAGAAGCTGAATGGAAGCCAAACCGTGTGGCTGTAAGCAACTGGAGGGCAATTGCCGGGTCAAGAGTCAAAATCCCTCAAAAGCGCAACTTCGCTGGTCTTGGCAAGTTGTTGTTGTTGGTTTAGTCTTTTTGGGTTCTTTTTAGTTGGGGGGGAGGGGGCTACAAAAACAAGCTTTGTGCAACTACCAAGGGTTGTGAAGCCAAGAAAGACGAACAGTCCCACACTTCGGAACATGTTTTGGCATATGCAGCAACTGTTTGTTTGCTTGCTTGCTTGCTTGTTTGTTTGCTTGTTTGTTTGTTTGTTTGTTTTTGTTTTTTTGGTTCCAGTGAACCAAACCGTGTATAGCAAAATCCGGACACTTCTTTTCACACAGCCCATCAGACTTCGTGATTGTCCTTTCGTCATCAGGTTTTGCAAAGGCAGCCAGCCGAAGGGGGGCGATGCGATCTCCACCCAAACATGTATCGGGGGTCCTAATGTTCAAACGCAGCCCTTTTGATACATCCCATCATGGTTTCACTCGGAAAGTGGCGCATGTAGCTGATTTCCAGGGGAGATCCGAAGTTTCGAAGCGCGGGGCGGCGAAAGCGCATCCTGATGCGGGCTCTCATTGGATGCGCCAGCACCTTCCGTGGGGAAAAGGCCGAGCGCCGCAGTGAGTGGCCATAAGGCCATGCCGCATGATGGAACACCCGCCGTTAAACCACCAATCCAAACCACCAAATACCCTCCCACCAACTAACATGGAAGTGCAAAAAGGCCCTTTCCAAGAGCAAAGACTCGTCTTTCTACAGGGGTCTGACTTCCATGTTAGCTGGTGGGAGGGTAGAGGGAAGCTGAAATTGAACTCAGAGACTCTCAGTGCGTGACTGGGGTTGTCTGGTACTCAAACACATATGGTCGCACAGGAGATTACCGAAGGTCCCTTGAGACATCACCCTTTCGGCCAATTTACCTTGATTTTCCATTTGTGGGGTGCTTAGAGATGGAGCCCAAGGTGATGGCAGGTGAAAACGTGGGTCGAGCCCTATCACGCTGACCCGATGCCCATGTCGGCCTTCAGGGGATTTAGTGTAAGAAAAATGGCAGCATCAACGACAGCAGCAGCAACAGATGCACTTGGCCCGCCTACAATTGCGCATCTTCAGCATGTGGAAAGCAGCATTTCTGCACACAACAACGGCTTGCTGTCGCCAAAGAAAGACCTGCTTGCGCATGGCAAGCGCCGCATGATCCACTTTCCATCTTACAATCACTTCGTCACCCCACCAGTTTCTTTGCGTACCCCAAGCCTCACTGGAGTTCATTTGCTCGGGGCTTGGCATGGTTCAGCCTTAAGGCGAGGAACACGTGGCCGGCGCCATGAAGCTGGCTTCGCACAAGAATGCCCTGGGGCAGCCGGGAGCTTGGGAGGGTTCCGGTTACTGAGATGGACCCCCCGAAAAACCATAGTTGGTGGATGGACGGAATTCTGCACCACCTCAGAACCATGGTTGAAACAATTGTTGAAACCAGAAGGTTTGTCGGTATTTAAAAGGAAATCATCCTTCCATGCGTTTCTAAACGGTGGTGCGAAATGGATTTCGCAACCATCCAGTAGTTGGTGGACACCAGTTCCCCTTGCAATGATGTCCACCAGAGGGTCCCCTTTTGTGACTTCAGATCGATAGGTTCGCATTTAAATGGAAAAGACAAGCTCTAAATGTGCGCGAACGCCTGAACGCCTGGCTTGTCGCATGTCGAGCGGAAAGCTTGGTCCGATAGGCAAAGAATGAGCCATGGAAGGAGCCCGAGAGAAACGATCCAAGCTATGAGTTGGTTCCTGGGTCCCGTGGAAGGTGAGAGCCGCGCACGGCTTCAGAGCCGAAGGTTGACGGCTCGCTTTCTTCCCCCAGCCATTCAGAAGCGATACCCATGGTTGGCACTCACTGGCCCAGCTACCTCGACTTGGGAAGATCATTGCGGATAACCGCAAGTCATGAGCAATCCACTCAAGTGAGAACATGTTTGACTCGGCGGCGTCAGTTCAGAAAGCAAAGTCGAAGGGGGAATCCATCGACGGAATCGATCGACGGCACAGTGCTGACTTCCCATCGTCAATCAGGGCAATAGGCCCCCTACCAGGGGCCCCAAAAAATCCCAATGGCACCGAAGAGTGACTACTAGGGTCCATTTGGGGCTACTAGTGTTCTTAGGACCATTTCCAGGAATTGCCCCTTTGGGGCCTGACAACCAGCACTTGACCGGATGTTCAGGTGTTTCCAGGGTCGTTGAAATCCCTGAAAGGGAAAGCCTATGATCCTCTTTGTTTGGTCGTTTTACCAAAGACCAATGCCTTTTTTGTTTTGTTTCAAGCACCAAAACCCTTCGCCAAAAAAAACACACGTGTTGTTTCGGTGTTTCAACCGTCCTCCGCGCCTCTAAGAGCTGCGGATTGGTGAAGGTTTGCTTTGGCTTGACTCCAAAGCCCCATATTCTACCCCAGCAAGATCAAGCATTCGATCCGCATCTTTGGTTGGCAACCGAGTCAAATTCGGGAAATCCGCATCCGGATGAATGTTCACGGCCAGACATTCCCAAAAAATCCAGCGTCAACATAAATCGTTATATGGCTGTGGGGCTGTGGTCAAAAATAGATACCCAAAATGGAATCCTGGTACATGGAAACATGGACTAACACCTGCGGTCCCCGGTGGTTTCATTTTGACCCATACCCATATATGTCATTTACCCATCGAGGTGAAAGCACAACTTTTTCGGCGAGGGACACCGGGTTTGAATCTGAGGGCAATTCGAATGAGCGGCGGAAGAATGAGCCTGGAATCCGAACAAACTTCCACAGCTCCGGAAATCTAAGGAAGGCATCCTCCCAAGATGAAACCTGACTGACCAGCCCGGGACAAAGAAAAAACAGGCTGCGTCCAAAAACTGCTCGTTCTCATGGCGCATGTGAGAATGTGTCGGAACGGCGGAGCTCCTCTCTTGAAGATTTCCGAGCATTCCTTACGCGTATCACAGAGATCGATTCCTTGAGAGAGAGAGAGAGAGAGAGAGAGAGAGAGCGAGAGACCGACGTATCCTGCGACATTTGGCCCATTTGAGCAGTGACCAAATCCCCTGTCGGCCGTTTTAGGGGGCTTTACTGCATGGCTGAGTGGGGTCAAAGCAGAGAGTTCACATAAACCTTGCCGACCAGGTGGAATCAAAGGTCAATGGGTCTCGGGCGCAGACAGACGCATCTCCCACGGTTTTCTGGGTCATTCGAGTGAACATTTGAGTGCTTTGGTGGATTGTTTCCCCTTCAGCCACCATTTGGAGGGAATCTTGAGGACCGATGCCACTTGAATGGGAACCCAGGATTAGTAAGTGCTTGATTAATAGGGGGGCTCCACGTTAGCGGGATCCTTCAAGTTTGGTGTGACAAGCCCCTAATTCCCCATTCCCCAATCAATCGGCACCGTCAACTCTTCCAGGGTCGAAATGAACCTGGGCAACTCTTCTTTTTTCTTGGATGCCTCGTTTCATGGTTGAGAACTATAGTAAAATGCATCCAAATTCATCCCAGTTCTCCCCAGAAGGAAAGCAAAGCAAAAAGCAACCACTGCCTGATTCTTTTCATCACTCCATCTGAACCCCAGCTTCTTTTTCCCCTTTTTTTTTGAAAAAGAAAAAACACGTGTATATATTAAAAAAAAGCAAAAAACTGCCAGTGTTTGTTTCACTCCATGTTTCGGGGGTCGGGTCGGGTCGTGGTCGTTTTGGTCGGGTCGTCGGGTCTTGGGCCCAGGTACTCCTCCCTGGGCAGCGAGGTCTTCTTCACCGAGTTCGGGTCCGACTGGACTTCGTACAGGCGATCAAATTTCCATCGGAGAGAGATCAATCGAATCGGTCGTGAATTGTTCAGGGCTCCTTAAAAGAAATGCGCATTTTGTTTTGCCGCCATTTGAAACATGGCGCGTGTTTTTTTCGACTTAAAATAAATTCGAGTTTTGCCAGCATTTGAAACATGGCTCGGCTTTTTCAACTTAAAGTAAGTTCGATTTGTTTGCCACCATTTGAAACATGGTGCGGCTTTTTCAACTTAAAATAATTTCGAATGTTGCCACCATTTGAAACATGGTGCGGCTTTTTCAACTTAAAGTAAATTCGAATTTTGCTACCAATTGAAAGATGGTTCGGCTTTTTCAAGACCAAAATAAAGGGAAACCACCATCTACAAGGCAATGTTCAGGTGTGTAATGTAAGGATAATCAAGGAACCCATAGTTAGGTTGGATGGTTCATCTCGGGGTCATTCCATTTCTCATTCCCTGCCGAGAACCAATAAGTTGTTTTTAGATGTATTTTTTCCGTTACCCCCCTGTCAGAACTCGGAACCCGCCAGAGAAATGGTTCCTTTCAATGGAAACTCGTCTTCCAGAACCATCAGTCAGGTTTCATGTTGGTGGATGGGAGGGTAGCTTTTGTGGAAGAATGATTTTCGATCACGAAGCTCATGCAAGTGTTTACACCTTTCGAGTGGGGAAATCCGGAGAACCATGTGTCATTGCCAGACTTACGGCGTTTCGCCCTTGTTTACCATTGATTTCTGGTTTTTCATCCCTGACATTTTGTTTCCGGAATTCAAAGCCCTTTTCACAGCGTCATGAGTCTTTCCGGCTGGTTCATGAGTTCGCGCGCCGGCTCAGCTTTACCCCAAAGGGTTTGGGTCCGGCCAAGCGCGAAGCTGTTTCGGGTACAGCGCAGCATCGTCCGGCGACGATAAGACGCCCTTCTGATTGTTTGCCATGGGTTTGGCGGGTTTTTGGGTTATCGACTTCCAGTGCGGTCCAACTTTTGCCTAACTCAAAACACGTAAACTGGCCCCTGGGAGGTGTGTTTCACCGGAATCATGTGATCCATTTCCTCGGGTCCTGATTTTCCTGGCTTGGAGCTGTTTCGGCTTCCAATTTTTGGGGCAGGCATGGCTCCGATTTTGTTGAAGACGGGCCCCTCCACGGCGGCTTTCCTTTTGGTTTCCCTGTTAAATCCAGCCCCAAAGAAACTGGACCCACAAAAGCTTTGCATCCGAACTGCCAAGGGGTACAGCGAGCCAAAAGTTTTGGCGTGGACACTTTGCGAACCTTTAAACCGTGGGTTTCCCTTGACCAGTTGCACCAGCTTTCTAGCAGCGAAATCGCCCGTGTCAACTTCGGGGTGGAAAAAAGAGAGCCGCCTCAGTCGAGGCCAGTTTTTTCCGGATTCCTGAATCCAAATGAATCCAAAGGTCAATACCAATAGGCTTTCGCCGAGCCCGACGTTTCCCTTCGGCTCCCCTTCGGCTTGCGGGATCAGATCTCACTGCCAGGCTTGAATGGGAGCAAGCCCGTGAAGGAATACAAGGGCCTGGCAATAAGAAGAGGGCAACGTGTGCGAAAACCGCATCGCCCCATGACTCAACTTGTTGGTCTTCAGCAGGGAATGAGAAATGGAATGACCCCAAGAAAAACCATCCAACATGGTTTCTTTCCCCAAGAAACCCATCCAACCTATTGTTTCCTTCCCCAGGAGAAACCAGCCAACCTACTGTGGATGGACGAAATCCTGCACCTAAGAAGTCCCGGTATGATTCGATTCCCCTGTCAATACCAACAACCGTTCTGGTTTCAACCAGGGTTTCAAAGTGGTCCAATCGGATTTCGTCCATCCGCAGCATGGCTGAAGATTCCTTCTCGGAGGTCCTCACGGCAGCGGCGGCGGGTGGACTTCAGTGGTCCACAATGGCCGCTCAGCACGTGACTTCAGTGGATGGTTTTCCGAAATCCGCTTGGGCACCACTTCTAGGTGGCCTTTCTTTTACTCTTTTTTGGTTGGGAGGGTTCCCCTACTAAAATAGACCTCCTGACAACAAGAGCCTGTACCCTTATTCTAAGCTCTCTACTGGAGGACCTAGACTTGGAAACCATGATTGAAACCATATCGCTGGTATTTACAGGGAATCATCATTCAGGGTAGGTGCGTTGTTTCTATGTGTGGTTTGGATAGGGGCATTTCAATCATCATGAGTAGCTTGCCTTTGGGGCTTCCAATTCAGGCAGCCCCAGAAAGGGTACCAACACACAAATTTCATCCACATGGTGAAAACATGTCCTTTCCCAAAACGGGAAAGGAGTACGGGGAACTTGTTGATATTGGAGAAATGCGTGTCCCACCGAAAAGTGGGTTCTTGGTATCCTCCCGCTGTGCCGAATCCGTTTCAAGAGCATTTGCAGCGGGAGTCTTTGTGGGGCACCCGCTTCTTGGGTTCCATGTTAACTAGGTCCCCCAGTAGTGCCCTTTTACCCTTTTTTGGGCGAGGGTTCCCCTACTAAAATAGACCACAGAGAAAAAGGGTAGCCTTATTCTAAGCTCTCAACTGGAGGAGCTAGTCTTGGGATAGGGTGCGGGGCAAAAGTCGCGATCCTTTCAATGGAAACCACCAGTAAAATCGCAGCATGGGTACATGAAGGACCCCGTTGCAGTTGGCTTCTTTTTGGTTTGCCTCAATAATCCGCCAAGCAAATTCCAACCAATGGAAATGCTTAGTTACCTTGCAGGGTATTGGCTCTTGCTCATAGCTGCCCATCTCGTGCTGAGGAGTTTGGAGACGCTCGTTGGAGAGCCTGAACATGGCCTCATGCACAAGCAGTTCATTCGTGAACACATAGCGACTTGGCAGGGGTCGTTTAAGGACGGTGAAACACTACCCGAGGGCATACACCTAGCTTCTCTTCTTTTTTTCCCCCGCGAGTACCCCAAGGCATTGTGGGAAGATGGATTTACTTTTGGTTGGGCCTACACCTAGCTTCTTCTTCTTCTTCTTCTTCTTCTTCTTCTTCTTCTTTTTTTGCGACTTCTCTGAAGTTGTCCTTGGAAAACCAGCGGTTCAAGTGGCCTGGTATTGGCTCAATGGCTCGTGGTGGCGATTCCCCATGTGGGTGGGTCTTTTTTTTCAACGGGGTGGTCTTCCTTTGGTTTCCCTTCAACACCGACCAAAAAGGGGGTACCCGCAACAAAAACGACACACCCATGAAGACAAAGTCATCTTCTTCCTAACAGATTGGGCCATTGCTTCGTTGGCCCAATCTGTTGCCTGAGCATCGAGTCCCGGGGGGAAAAGATTCGGCTGCTCCCACCCCACCAACCCGCCCCCCCGCGCGCCAAAACCAGCGCACGAGTGTATGCAGCTCGGCAAAGGCAGCAAAGGGCCAAGCTCGTGAGTTTCTGCTTGCGTCAACATTGCGCTTCCTCGTGCAAGGGGCACATCAGTGGTTTCTGCCAGGCTGGTTGTGACTTTGTGCTTGTGTTACTTCATGACGCCCCGCTTTATCTCTCGTTTCCTTTGTCTCATGCTGTGCGACTTCAGATTTTGACCATGTCTTTTCCTGAGATGCTCTTAGACTGGCTTGCTCTGTGCTTGCACGAGAGTCGCCAGCCGTTGCCTGCATCCAGGAGGTTCTCAACTTGGCAAAGAACAAGTTGACGGACATCAGCTGTGTCAATGCGATGAAGGATGGTCTCCGCGTTCACAGAGTCTTTCTGGTTCTCAGTTCAGGGTTTTGGGAATGAACCTAGATCCCCTTGAAGCAACAAGGAATGATTTATCCGGGTCATTCCCAGTTACTGAGAGCCAGCGTGTACTTCGAAGGTGCTTTCTTTTGCTTAGCTCGTTGACACGAGCTCACAGAATGGGTTGAAACGAGCCTCACCCAATGGTCCGTTCTGAAAATTCGAGTGCTTTGTGCAAATGCGGTTGCTTCGACCGCCAGAATGCAACCTCTCGGTTTTGATCGAAATGGCAAACTGCCAGAAACTTTCCGAAGCAAAATCATCAAATTTGGGCTTGTCGGACCACCTCGGTTGAATCTATCCCGAGCAGATTCTGTTTCCGCCAACCTCCCATGGGGTGAAAGGGGTGTGCTCGACAGGGTACACAAAAGAATTCCCTTTTCTTGGGTACACATTTCCTTAAGGTGACTTGATCTACTTGCACCCAACAAGAGGTGGACACCTAAAGGCAAAAGCGGCTGTCATCACGGGGCTGGTTGTTTACTTAACTTTTTTTGAACAAGTTCAGAAGTGTCAGCATCCAAACCATGCAAGGTAAGATAGTTTAATGAATCGTATTCAGGATTCGACTCGAAACTATCTTTGACATATGCACACACAACTTGGTGGCTCCCAGCCATCCGGTCCCTGAGCCTGAGCTTTTTGGTGGTCGCTTCCATCTAACCCGCAAAAAGCGAGTCGCGTCTCGCGGATCTGAACACGGGCCGCTGAGATGAGTCGAAGATCTTTTTGGCTTCGGAGGACCCCCGGACCTTCGAGTTCCGACGGCTGCAGATCCTGAACGCTTCGAGGAGAGACGTGGAATTTTTGCAGAGTGGGGTGGGGGGGGGGGGCATGGGACCTAATCATGCCTTGGGGTGGGGTGGGGTGTGGGTGGGGTGGGGTGGGGAGTGGTGGTGTGGTGGGGTGGGGTGGGGGTGGTGGAGTGGTCCCAAGGTGGTGGGGGTGGTGGTGGGGTGGGGTGGGGTGGGGTGGGCTGGGGCTGGGGCTGGGGTGGGTGGGGTGGTCCCAACTACTCAGACTTCTGGCCGCCTGTAGCGGACATGTTTTTTGTTCCGCGATTTGGGTGGAATGGGGCGAAATTCCCCGAGGTAAAAGCGAAGGTGGGGCTTGGAAACAAAGCCTCCAGAGATATCCCAAATTTAGAAGCGTTCGATTTTGGAGATAGCGCACATGCATGAAATTAGGAATATGTAGATGGCACAACCTTCCAGTTTTGTCGTCGGGAATGGTGCCATGTAAGAACTCAGCCTGGCAATACTCAGCCTTTGGACAGCACTTGGACATCCTTTCTCATCAACTTCTCAGGCAACCCGGAAGACTACTTTACAGCCGGACCAAGCAAGTTTAGGCATCTATGTTCTCGCGACTTCAGGAGAAGCATGAGCTGATGTTTGGACAACGTGATTTGTTGGCTGTCCGCTCCGTGGGCAAAGCTCCTTATAAATTGGGGCCATGGCCAGTGTTTCATTCATATGCACGATGCCTGCTAATCAAGGAATCAAGGTGTTGACGACCCTCCTCCTGCCACCAGCTCACCACCAATAGTGAAGTTGCTCCACTCCCTAAGTTTCTGGATTCTGGACTTGCTTTTGGGTAAGACCAAGCTCGTTAGTGGCAACCACGCAGTGTGGACGTTTCTCTTTGGCCGATCAAATCCGGAGCTGAGTGTTGCTTTGACCATGGCAGACATGGGCTGTCTGAAAAGAGGGCATTTCCAAGTACAGGTCGGTTGCGAGCGGGGAATGGTCGTGCCCCATGTGCCATGTCGCAAGCCCCAGGCTGTGTTTTTGTTGGCTCCGAGCTCCGAGGCTTATCGGGCGAAACCATTTCTAGTGAGTCACTTCTGCAGGGCACCCGAAAACGGACCGCCCAGAATTTGGGTGAAGAAATTTGTCCGTTTCCGTTTGCGAGGTGTCCATATAAAATCCCCGAAGGCACCAAGCCACGGCCTGCCGACCACAGCTGCGTCGGCAGGAACATGCTCACCTTCGTGAAGCTGGTCAACCCCAGCGACCTGGAAAAAGAGGGGTTGCTGTTAACCCTTGTTTGTTTTGTTGCTTATTGTTTCCCGTGTGTTTTTGGCCGTTTTTGGTTTTGTATGTTGTTTCCGTTTTGTTTTTGTTGTGTGTTTTTTGTTCTCCTTTGTTCTTTGGCTGGGCGATGTTATTCTACTTCGTCTCGTTGTGTTTGCAGCATGTTATTTTTTATGTTTCACGATGTCGGTCTTGCTCGCCGTGTGTTTTTATGTCTGCCTGCAGTTGTCAATGTGATGTTCCCCTTGTTTTTCAGCTGTTTTTTTTTTGGTTTTGTCTAAATTGTTTTTTTTTTTCTTCTCATTTTGTTGTTTGCATATGTTTTCAAATTTATGTTCCAAATATTGTTGGTTGACAGTGTCTATTTTATTGTTCATGTTGTTCTTTGTTTTTGCTTTTTTTTGTTTATGTGTTCTCTTCTTCTGCTTCTTTTTTTTTGGGGGTGGGGGAGGGGGGGGGGGGGGGCGAACCCTTTGGTTTTGGTTTTGGAGTTGGAAACCACAAGAAAGCCGAGCATTCTGTTTGGTTTGGGACAGCCATGTTGAGACGCATGCGAGGTGCATAGTTTTGTGCGTGGTGGTGCCCTTGTTTCCTCAACATCAGCTCCCGAAAGCGGGTGCCGATCCCATGGAAACTGGGGGTTTGGGTTGGACCACACTAAATCCCTTTTGCTTTGGGTTCGGGACCCAATGTCAATGAAATCAGCTGGGCAGCGCGTCAAAACCCGCCCTCAAAAGGTTCCCAACCTGAAAAGGGATCCAATGGTTTGCGCAAAGACCTTACCAAGACTGTTTTGTTTGCGACTGAAATTCGATGAAGCTTGCTTCCTTGTATATGGATCCACGTTTTTGCGAGTTGAATCATACCAATTTTCCCAGAAAGGTCTTTCTCAACGATTCTTAGGGGCTATATCTCCTTCGATTCTGAGGGGCTATATCTCTTTTACCATGGAACACATTTTTGGTTGGTAGTTACAGGGGAATCATCAGAAACCAGGGTTTCTTAGGTGGTGTACGAAATCCCCACAGTAGAGGTGTCTTACCCATTCGTGCACGAAGATCTCACACTAGGGGAAGCCGTTGAAGACTTGGTACCAGGCTACCACCGGGAAAGCATTGGTCAGAGTTTCCTCCGTTTTCCTTTCAAGGAAGCCTCCAAAAGTGCCCATGGTTTCAACAAGAAACCACCAGTAACCAGGACCCAATGGCTGGCAAATGGTCTGTGGAATGGCGCCTCCCAATGGCGGTTTTGGAATGTTGTTTGCCAGCCATGGGGAGTCCTGGAAGCTGCTCAACGGAAATCCAACGACCCCTGGTTGTCGAGGACGCGCAAGGGACACCATGGAAGACTTAGAAGTACTTGACCAACTAAGCCCGAACATCGCATCCGGAAACGCAGTGGAAGCATGGCTTTGCGATTTTTGCTTGGTGCGATAGTTGGGGAAGGTGAAATGGAATGAACCCAGGCTTTGGTCTTCCCCTAACGGAAACCGCGTGACTTGATTTCTGGAGCCCAGGCTTCCGGACGCCGTGAGTGGATTTGTTGAGCCCAGGGGTCCCCGCTCGATTTTTGAGGAAGCCGCGTGACTTGATTTGTGGGGCGGTGAGGCATCATTGAAATCAACCTCAGCCACAACGAGCTGGTGAAGCTTCCAGACTTCTCCTCACTGCACCAACTCTCGAAGCTTCTCATCTCCCACAACTGCATCGACGACACGCCCCCCGTCATCGGCCGACGCCGGGGTTGGGTCTCTGTTTTGTGTTTTTTGTTTGCTCCCCCCTCTCCCTTTTTTTCTCCGCTTTTTGACCGGCGGCTGGCTGTTGTTTGCGGGAGGAAAAGACGGGGTTTTGCAAGGTGAAACCTGTTTCAACGGCTTGGCATCCCTGATTTCTCTTTGTCGCCCCCCCCCCCCCCGGGAGAGGCGCAAGGCTGGTTGAAGCAGGGGGGATGTTTTTGTTGATGGGACATGGGGAAAAAAAATGGGTTTCCTCTTTCTTTACGATCCATCCCCTTGCCTTCATGACCCCGCCTCCCCGTGTTTCTCTTTTAATGAGGCCTTGTTTTGTGCTGTTTTGGGGTCTGATTCTGGGAATCAAGGAAGGGGTTGGTGGGTGGGGGGTGGGGGGGGAGGGGTTGGACTTCTATTGAAGACCTGGGTTAATTGGTGACCAAACATACCAAGGCGATGTCTCTTTGGGCTTCATGTGCGGCTGCCTTCAAAGGGACAAGACGAGGCCGGCGCCCGCATGTGACAACTGTAAGAGGGCGAGTCTCAAGCATCCATAGCCGGCATTTTTTTTCAGAGTGTCCAGGAAACCTCACAGCAGGTTGTAATAGCCAAAATTGCGGGTACACAGGGTTAGGACAGGCGCCATGTTTGAAGCAGACGGCCCTCCGGGGTTGACTGGCTTCCTTTGGGGTGATGGAGCCGACGGAAGCAGGCGGCGAGGTTTGGCAAGACTACCACCCCCGGATCCACAACGTATAATATACATAATATGTATATATATATATGCTACCCCCCCCCCAGGGACCTACCTTTTGGCTGCCTCTCCAGTGCATCCCTCAACTAGGACCAGGACCAAATGAGACTAGAACCCAGGATCTCTGAACTGGGACTAGGACCAAACTAGGACTAGACGACCCACCTCAGATTCTTACAAAAAATGAACTTCAAGTATAACTTCCTCTGCAATGTCCTGTATATTTTCTAATTGTTGCAGCAAACTAGGGAGCAACCTAACACTGGAACCAAGGATCTCTCATCTAGGACCAAACTAGGACTAGACCATTTAATTCTACTTCTTATAGTATTTGGATGTCAAGTATTACATTCTGGTTGAAAAAAACGTCCTCCTAACATGTAAATTCTGACTGGATATTTTCCTTATTTCAAATTCAATTGTTCAGCTAGAAGTTGCATGGAACTTGACTAATATATTAACTACAATTCATAACGAACTTCCTTTGTAATGTCCTTTATACGTTCTATGTATTTCAGTAAGCTGGGACCATACTTGGCCTATAACCAAGGATCTCCCAACTAGGACTAGGACCAAACTAGGACTAGCTAGTTCTGAAAGTGATTGAATTTCAATGTACAAAGGTCTATTGGACAGAAAATAGTTTGTACCATTTAATTTGACACAAACAGTCAATATTTAAGTTCGAATCTAAATCGCAATTTTGGCTGGAGTATGTCCTTCTTAAGCTCCATTGAATTTCAATCAGAAATAAGGTTGAATTTGATAAAACATACTAAGTGGAATGCATAAGGAAAGAATCCAAAGGTCCCAAACTTGTGTTTTTCACTAGTCCTAACACTACCTTGGCCAGAAAACACCGTAAAACACAGTGTGGTGTAGCGTTTTGCATACTCAATTCACATCTCCACCAACGAATGCTCTCTAAATGCTCATTTGAACTTGAACAGGATTTAATTGGGACTCAATACGGAAATATTTGGTCATAATCCTAATGGTAATCAAATTTGAGATTGCGAGTTTAAATAGAGTTCCTTTCCCAATATATACTTGCAATTCAATATGAGCTTTAACAGGATTTGATAAGGAAAGAACCCATATTCTCTAGACAAGTCTTCTTTGCAAACGCGAGTCCAGGCCCGAGTGAAACCCATTGAGACCGACTGAAATTTCAGTTGAGCCTGGGTTCAAGATTCCCTAGAAAACGTTGACCTGCAATCTTGAATGTGGGCCTAGATTGAAACAGATTGAATGAATAATCAGGACTTGGATGCTTGCACAACACTGTGCTAAAGTACAGCCGCGCAAAGTGCAATGTTGAATTTGGGTCTCGATTTAAACCGATTTAAACCGATTTAAGTTTAAATCGGGCATGGATTCAAGATTCAAGATTCAAGAATCCAGGCCAAACTTTTCCAGGGATTGTTGAATCCAGGCGTCGATTTAAACCGATTTAAACCGATTTAACTTAAATCGGGCATGGATTCAAGATTCAAGATTCAAGAATCCAGGCCAAACTTTTCCAGGGAGTCTTGAATCTTGAATCTTGAATCCATGCCCGATTTAAGTTAAATCGGTTTAAATCGGTTTAAATCGACGCCTGGATTCAACAATCCCTGGAAAAGTTTGGCCTGGATTCTTGAATCTTGAATCTTGAATCCATGCCCGATTTAAACTTAAATCGGTTTAAATCGGTTTCAATCAAGCCTGAAGCTTCCAGAACGTCCTTGGAAATGCTTCTTTTTCATTGCTCTCCCCAAAGCCCAAAAAGGTAGGTCCCTGGGGGGGGGGGTACCATATATATACATATATATATATATGTATGCATATATGTATATATATATATATATACTTATATAACATACGTATATATATATATGTATATATATATATATCTATATGTTGTATATATATATATATGTTGTATATATATATATACACACATATATATATATATACATATATATATATATATATATATACATATATATATATATATACACATGCAAAGACAACACCCCCGCACCAAACATGGAAACCTGAAGCGAATCGCGCTCCGAGCGGACTCGCGACTCGCGACTATCCGAGGTTGGAGCAGTTCGGAGATCTGCAGAAGCTGCGGGTCTTGGACCTCTCCTTCAACAAGTTCTCCTGGCGGCCCACCACCTTCCGCAAGCAGCTGAGCCACCTGGAGCCGTTGCATCTGGAGGAGATGAGGCCATGGGGTTCGGTTTTGGAGAATTCGGCTTTGGTGAAATTTGCTCACTTCAGTTGTACTTGAGTCACTGGGCTTGGACCATTTTTAGTGGCAAAGAAACGGTTTGGCCACCTCTTTCTGGCCGATCCACTCGAGGGTGAGTAAGGGAGGTGTGCAGGGATCCGAAAGGTGGAACATCCCGTTTCAAGGCGGGTCCATGTAAGGAGAGATGCTCGGCTCACTCCGTTTTTTTTCTTTCTCACTTTTTTCTTTTCATTTCCTGCGCGGGTTTCCCCTACCACGACTTAGAGGCCATCATGTCTTCGGATGTTACTTTGGCGCAGGGGCCAAAAGGCCAAGCAGAAATCCCATCCAGCGTAGAGGACCATGGGGCTGGCGCCCCCATTGGCCATTTCCCAGACGCTCCAATTCGATCAATTTCGGGCCCTAAAAAAACAGCCAGGTTTTGAAACCCCAAACACCTCCGGGGTGCCTAATAGAGTCAGGTCTTCCATTGAACGCCCCAGGAGCCTCTGGGCTTGCAAGATGTTTCACGGGAGCATAGAAATCCCGATTCTCAGCCCAAAAGATGTTGGCCTTCCCATTTGCGCGGGACCCCTTTCCCCCGAAGCCCTTGAAGTCCAAGGGAAAACCGAAGCCACTCGTGGGTGTCCCTTAAGAAAGAAACAATCCCATGCAGGACCCCCCCAATGGCTGGCAAATAACATTCCAAAACCGCCATTGGGAGGCGCCATTCCAGGGACCAGTTGCCAGCCATCGGGTCCTGGATACCACTGGTGCAGCTATGAGTCTCACAAAACCTCCCAAGGGACTCGGAGGCGCCGTTTCTCTCCCGCATCCTCGCGCAGGCTCTGGCCCAATCCCTTTGCGGAGGGCTTCAAGGTGCGAAGCCGCCGTTGGTTCGACCCGAATTGATTCGGCTCCGGTCGGTTGCAGACCAAAGCCATCCGAAGAAACTGTTGAAGGGCCCTTGGGTCAGGGCTTCCCCATATTTCGAAATCTATGGAAACTAGGTCCCGGAAAGAAAGCTGTATGCGGATATGCGGATATTGCTGGGAGACCCCCGTGCCGAAATAGGAAGACTCCCCAGCCAAGCACTTGGAGTTGTTGCTGTGGGGGGTGTCTCTGGGGTCTTCTGGGTCGAACCCACTTTTTTGTTTTGTTTTTTCTTTTTCCAGGGGAGGCTCCCGGGCTCTTTGGGGGTCCTGGTTCAACCAGGTTCCGTTCCATTTCATGTTTGGGATCTTGGGGCTGGGAGATGTTCCCAACCCTTGCGAGCAGTGCTTGGGGCTCGGAAGCTCCGATCCGTGAGGAGTACCAGTTCATCACGGCCACGACGCTTTCCTCCATCACCAGTCTGGACGGCTTCAAGATCGACTCAGACCTCAGGCGCATGTAGAAAGAAAGAAACATAATTAAATACGGTGTTTTTGTTTTCAACCACCAGGTCTCCTTCCGACAAGTTTGAAGGGAGGGGGCCGGCTTGGTTTTGCTGTTCTGCCTTCTGCCCCTTGGACCTTCTTCCTTGAGTTTCCGACGCCGTGAAAATCTCAACGTGCAAGTCTGGCCAGGAACTCGGACGGTTTTCCTTGACAAGAGTTGAGCACAACTGAGCGCATCCTGCCGAGTTTCTAGGTCCCCCAGCAATTGGTGCCCGTCCTCTCACCCAACTTTTTGGGTTGGGAGGGTTCCGCTACTAAAATAGACAGCAAAAAGTTGGTAGCCTTATTCTAACCTCTCTGGAGGACCTAGGTTTGCTGGGGGCAAGGCCCACACCTTTGCCACGTGAAAGTCAAAGCAAATGGCAGGGCGCTGCTGGCGCTGCTCCATCGGCCCAGTCAGGAAGGATTTTTTGGGGCAACCCTCCGATCATTCGTTATTTTCAGGAGAATCTCGGCGCCGCTCCGGTCCGTTTGGATCCGTTTTTTGTTTTTTTTGGGTTCAATTCGGCTACCAAATGAAGGGCTCCTTTTCAGCGTCACCGCTGCGGTCTCGGGGCTCCGCTCGATCGCTTCACATGTCCATCCCGCGGAAGCAACAGTCCCCGAGCTCCGGCTCGGACTTTTGACTTTTTGAGTTTGGACCATTTCAGTGACAAACAACAAGTCGGGACTTTGTTTGGCCACTCGATCGGAAGAGAGTTGATCTACCAAAAAAATAGAGAAACCAGGGATGGGACGGTCGCATCGGTTATTTTTTGGATGGTCGGCTTTGAGGATGTTTTTTCCCCATGGCTTCCCTTGTGGAAACTCGTGTGGCACGGGGCCGTCAGGGACAAGAGGCCGGGTTTCGCCACGAACAATGAGACCCTTCACCTTTCCCATGGAAAACGAATATATTTTCCTTTTACCCCCTGCAAATCAACATGGAGCACCAAGAAACACCCCGGCAAGAGCAATGCATATCCATAATATGTGAGCCAAAGGGTCCCCAGCTCACATTGCCAAAGTCGATGCCAGGCTAGTAACTCGGCCGACACCGCAACCGAACCCGCTTCTTCAGTGTTGTTTTTTGAATGCAGGGTTCCCCAAATTCCAAAGACGTGGTCTCTCTCAACAACAGTGTCCCCTCCAAGCATTTGGAGGAATCCTCTCAACAAAATGTCAATCCAACATCCGTCATTCGGAGAGGGACTATGACCTATACGTCCCTAAAAAGATGTCCACCACGGTGGGTCCCTTCAGACAATGCACTCATCTACCCTGAAAATCCCCGTGCAGGGAATGGGACATGGAATGTATAAAGAATCCCACTGGTGGTTTCCTGAGGAATCCCACGGATCAATTTGGGCGGACCAGCCTTGAAGCGGCACCACCAAAAGCTGGGCAGGTCCTGAAAGCGTTTTCAAAGCGGCTCTTGATAGCAGGGTCATGGCTGGGATTGAGCTCGAGTTTCTACACGGCTCAAGTCGCCAGGTCTTTTTCAGGCTTCCTTCTTTTCTTCTTTTTTTGACGTGGGTCTTGATCACCTGTGTCTCAAACAAGAAAAAGACGACGACGGTGGCAAAACCACCTGCAGGTTTCAGCTCAGAGTACAAGCAGACCAGCTGCACATGAACAGCGCGGACTTCTCCATCTTCGATGTGCGGGTGGAGGCACGCAAGAGAGAGGGCAGAACATGTTCTTGGGGATTGGTTGTTGGTTGGTTGGTTGGTTGGTTGGTTGGTTGGTTGGTTGGTTGGTTGGTTGGTTGGTTGGTTGGTTGGTTGGTTGGTTGGTTGGTTGGTTGGTTGGTTGGTTGGTTGGTTGGTTGGTTGGTTTGTTGGTTTGTTGGTTTGTTGGTTTGTTGGTTTGTTGGTTTGTTTGTTTGTTTGTTTGTTTGTTTGTTTGTTTGTTTGTTTGCTCGCGTGTTCGCTTTTTCGCTTGCTGGCTTGCTTGCTGGCTTGCTTGCTTGCTTGTTTGCTTCCTTGCTTGTTTGCTGGCTGGCTGGCTGGCTGGCTTTGCTTGCTTGCTTGTATTTGTGTTGGTACTTGGTTTGTTTGTTTTGTTTTGTTTTGTTTCGTTTCGTTTTGTTTGTTTGCTTGTTTGTTTGTTTGCTTTGTTTGTGTGTTCTTTGTTTGCATTGTTCTTTTCCTGTTCATGTTTAGTCAAGATGGGCAAAGAGCCAATGCTTTTGCTGGGAAGATTTAGCAGTTGGGAAGGAGACAAAGAGCGACGTTCTTTCACCCACAAGGTGGGATGATCTTTGGTTGTAGCCACTTTTTGCTGGTAACTCTACTGTAAAGCGAGTTGTACTAAATGTCACTTGCCATACTGTAACGTGGGTATCTTCCCCAGAATTAGCCCCCGTTGCTTTGCTCTTTTCAAAACCAGGCAACCCATATTTCGTTTTTTGCTGGGTCCTAATTCCAGCTATGGAAGATCCTGACGCTTGAAATTGCCTGATTCAGCAGTGCCTGCATTGGAGAAGGGTGTCTGAGGCATTTCCCTAAGGGAACCTGCAGAGTGGTTCGATGGTTTCAATGGAAACCACTCGTTTGATCAACTTGAGGCCTTGAAAGGAAACCAGAGGGGCTGGAGAGCTAGGAAGCTGGGTGGCTGAAAACGGGACCAACCATACCAAAAGTGGGATGAGACAAATGTATGTTCTTTCGGCATGTTTGGGCCTTCCTTTTCGTGCCATGTTCAGAACCCAGTTTGACTTTGGGAGGGCTTCGTAGTTGGGGAAGCAAGCTGGCAATTTGACGCACACTGCAAGAGGTGGTCGATGTTTGTTTAAGCTTTTCCAGACTCTCTAGTTCGCGATTGACCCTGCAATCTTTAAACAGACTTGAGCTCAAGCCTCAATTTGGGGAATTGCCTCTTGTCTTACCCCTCCCGTCCCTAAATCAGACCCCCGATAAGGCATGAGGAAACAGGCAAGTTGGACGAAGGGCAATCCCTTACAAAAGCTTCTCAGCCATTGAAAGCCTCCGAAAGCGCTGAAGTTTATGGCAGCCGCGCTCGCGGTTGCCCTCGACGCAAGCGCGGGTAGCTCACTCGCTGATGGACCACCCGTGTTTGTCTCTGGAACCCAAGAAACAGGTTTCCCATTGATTCATTCCCCCAGCCATGGCCCAACTCTAAGCATGCAATGCTAACCCCGGATTAATACACCCCTGGTTGATGAATAGGGCGCTGTCCCCCTTTGGTGGGGATTCATCACTTTTGGAGGGAACACCCCCCTAATAATGGGACGGGTGTAGAAAAATCCTGGGTCAACATGTACCAAGAAAAGGCGCCCACTGGAAGGCCCCGGTTTCACAGAAATCCTCGGCCTGTGACCGAGACGCGTTTCGCGGGTTAGAGCCGAGGGTTGAGCCAGAACGGGGGCTTGACCAGTCGCCCTGCGGGGTTTGCTTCATGCCCTGTTTGAGCCTTGGCATCATTGTATTCAAAAGACGACAAGGTTCTTCCACCTATCTAGAAAACGGTTTGGAGGTGGATGTTGTGGATCCACCCCTGTCGGATATTAAAAGAGTGCCCAAAGAAACCTACAGAGAAGGACAGGTGAAATCCACAAGCGCAAATCCAACCCGTTTTCTAGACGATCTCGCTGCAAGATCTCCAGGTCCGTGCAGCTCCCAAGGCCTCGCTCGAGACCCTTGGTCTCGCCATGTGAGCCGCAATCAAAACCGATTCGGGTAGATGAAGGTTAAGGGACGATCCCCTTGCCGTAAATAGCTGCGGATATCCGCCTTCTTTCTTCTTGAAGCATGGTTCTGGGATTACGACCATTTTAGTACCGACTTTTGATTGCGACTCATGTCGACAACTCGACACTCGCCAGGAGCGCCGGAAACGCAACACGCCTACCGAAGTCGTAGGCGCGTTGCCGCGTCGCGGGCGGCAGGGAGTCGTGGATCACGTTGAGCGTTTCTGTGTGCCGAAACGTTTGCTTGTTCACGTCTTATTTGTTCCTGTTCTCCTCATGGCGTTTAAGGAAATGGCTTCCTGACTGCTGAACTAAGCATGTGCAATATATATATATACTTATACAGTCTATATATATATATATATGTATATATGTACCTGTTGTAGTCGTGCCCTTTTGCAACGGGCTACTGGGCAACTGCTCGGACGGGGTATCTGGGGGGGGATGGACTTCGCTCCAAGCATGGGGTTTCCTTACTAAAATAGACTACAGATATTCTAACCTCTCTATTGGAGGACCCAGTCTCCAAAACGCTGCCCAACTTACAAGTGGTTGACTTGTGGCATCCCCTTTGATAGGTTGTCGGAGGCTCAATCAGATTCTCCCAGTCGTTGGACGCATTGCCAATTCACGTGGCCAGCTGAGAGAGAAGCCCCTCTCACGGCTGGGTCTTAGACTTCTGGGGCCTTGCGCTAGGATTCCATGGCCTTCAACTTCCCTAGGCTTGGTCGACCGGAAGTGGGCACCTTTGGATCTAAGAGAGGAGGATCATCCCCTTTTCAGGAGAGCGGTATGAACCTCAGCACGCTTTCTGGGTTCATGTTGCCTGGGTATGTCACGGAAGCTCGCTCGCGGGCTACGTGTACCGCGACAAAGGGAGCGTCGAGCCCCCTTCACGGGGGCGTGGGTCCGCCAGGCGCAGAGCAGGACGTCACGGGCTCCGCCGCGGGGCACGAAATGGGGGACGCGGGGGATCTGACAGATCTGACTCACGCCCGGTTTCCGGGCAGCGCGGGCATTGGTCTGAGAGTCTTGCATGTGGCTTTGGCATGAAGTTGCGGACGCCTTGGCCCCTGGCCAAATTTAAGTATTTTGGCGCTTTCCCGGTGCAGCCCTTCAAACCCGCCCTTCAGGATGAAGCTTGAGGGACCCCCCCAAAGTGGGTTCCATGTCAATTGGCTGGGGATGCAGAGGAGCATGCGACGACTTCACTTGTTCGGGTGGCGTCCGCCTTCATCGCTGCAAGCCTTTTCCAGGGAGAAGCTGGTCATCTTTGTGTTTATCAATACCTTTCGGTGTTATCGATTTGCCTTTTTCAATTTTCAACAGCTTCGACGGGCTCTGGGCTTCACGGGGTGTAGAGGGTGTCCAAGCATAGAACCCATGCATGGTGGTGTCCTTTTGGATGCCCTTTTCAATCACAAAATTGGGGTACAACCCCACTTCTCGGCATGTCCCATAGGAGTGCCAAAGGTGGCTCCCACCCCCTCATTGGAGGATCATCTCGTGAATCAGGTCATTAGATGTATGAGAAGGGGAACTGCTTGAGTGTCTTGCTGGTGCTTAGCAGGGACTAGGGAGTGAACGTAGGTTGTATGGTTTCTCTCGGGATCATTTCATTTCTCATTCGCTGCCTATCGAACCACCGCTGAGGTACCTTGTGTGAATGAACTCATTGAGTGCATGCGGAGAGCCCTCGACGAGCCCGACAATCTCTTGAGACACATCTACAGCCTGGAACAGAAGGCAGACCAAAATAACAGACGGCTTCCATTTGCTCAAATTGTCGGTTTCCTTTTGGTTTTCCTGTTAAGAAACAACCAAGAAGCATTACCAACTCCAACATAGACGAGCCCATATGTTTGGTTAGGGAAAAGCTTTGAGAGGCGCCCTAAGCTTTTTCCATTTTGGGCTCGCAAAGAACTCAACCTGCTTGGGTCTTCGGCCAGGTCGGAATGTTGTTCACCTAAGTTATAACTTGCTGGTGATCTATAGGTAGGGAATGAATTTTCAAGTCTGGGTTTTGCCGGTTTGGGGATGGCTCTTCAAGGAAACCATAAGATGGATAGTTTATCTCGGGGTTGAGCCAGCAAGAAAAATCCACTTGCAAGTCCCCCGTTCAGTGGGATGAACCTTGGGGTAATAAGCCAAGTGCCTAAGCACTACTAGGTCCCCCAGTAGTGCCCTTTAGTGCCGTTTTCGGGGGAGGGTTCCCCTGTCTTGCTGGCTCTCAGCGGGGATAGAGAAATGGAATGACCCCAATACACCATCCATCTTATCGTTTCCTTTGAGGCTGCAGTAGAGGGGTTAGAATAAGTTGGTACCCTTTTTGCTGTATAGTCTATTTTAGTAGTCCACTTGTAGGTCCCCCGTTTAGTGGGATTAATCTTGCATGGGGGTTATAAGCCAAGTGGCTAAGCGCGAACAAAGGAGATGCCGGTATTTTTGGTCTGGGGGTGAGTTTCCGTCTCAAGGTTGACCAGCATGACCATGATGTTGGTTGCGGGGCAAGCAAGCGGAGGTAGATTCTGGGCCTGCGGTTGACCGCTTTGATTCGTCCCAAAGGGAACCGCCAATTTGTTCTGGGCACTTAAGATGGTTTGGTCACATTGGTCTGGCGTAGCCCAACTTGGGTATTAGTAAGGGACCCCCGCCCAAAGAAAAGGCGAGCGGGACGCCCGGCAGGCCCGGTTTTACAGTGACTTTAGCCGTGTTTTTTCTGACAGATGCACGGCACATGATGCCAGGACACCAACTATATTTCGACATTGAAATTATCAAGAAGCTCGAGATGCGACCAAGTATTTGCCCAACGATATGCACGCATCAAGCTGCTGCTTCTTCAGTATAGTGTGTTGGTAGCATCAGGACGCAGAAGCGCCGCCTCTTTTGGTTCCAGCAAAGGTACACACTCCTATTTGAGCCAGATAACCAATGTGTTAGTGCATAAGATCCTTCTGCAATAGTAGCGCGCACACAAAAGTGTTGTTCAACCCCAATCTTGCGGAAGCATCACGCCCCAAATGCGGACGCAGGCTCCGGGCGCGAGAAGGAATCAGCAGTTCATGTCTCATGTTGGGATCTTGCACTACGTTTCTATGTGTTCTGGTCAAGTCGCCCATGGCATTTTATCGTCTGCTAAAGCTTCCAGCTGAGCCACTTGCTCAAAACCCGGGTAGGGTAAGGTCAAGGACCAATCCCAACCCACAAATAGATGCCTTCGCCGTGTTTTTCATTCTTGAAGCATGGTTCTGGGTAGACCACTTTAATACCAGGGCTTTGATTGCGACTCAGCTGTTGGGGCAAAATGGCTGCTCAAAAAACAGTGCCCAAACTGGCACCCTGGCAAATGGAAACAAAGACCAAAACTTCTGCGTAAGCCTAAAGACTGCGAAACCCTGGCGGTTGACCCCCGAGCCACACCCAAATGAGTCACAATCAAAACCCGGGTAGATGAAGGTTAGTAAGGGACAATCCCAACCATAAAAATAGCTGCGGCCGCGCGTTTAATTCTTGAAGCATGGTTCTGGGTAGACCGTTTTTCTACCCGGGTTTTGATTGTGACTCAACAAAAATGGCCATGAAATTTAATAGGGAACCCAGAGTGATTGGTGGACAGGAATCCCCACCGAATTTTGATGTCCACCATTTCGGGTCCCTTCTTAAAATTCATAGCCAAATTTTGGGACTTCCCCTGGTCTGGCACGCCGCATCCGCAGATTTCTTACATCTGGGCCGCCAGCTTCTGGGACCGGCGCCGGCTGATGCTGGTGATCGAGGAGCGGGCGGAACGTGCCGTCTCCGAGCCGAAAACGAGTCGAACAGCCGATGGGTCCTTCACCTTGATCTTCCCAGGACCCTGGAAAAGCAGGGTCCTGGGGCCGAATTTCCATTCGGAGCCAAGATGAAAAAAAAAAAAACGGTTTTGGGGGGTCCTTGGAAGACCAAGGTTCAGGAAAAAAAACATCTCAGCCGCTGTGAGGTGGTCATTCGACCGATTTTTTTCTTCGGGGAGTTTCTTCGTTTTGTAGGCTTCACAATTTGTTGCTTGTTGGCTATGAGCCGAGGTTCGAGGGCTGACTCAACTGAGTTGGGACCCAAGCTCGGTGTTCCAACTGGTTCCGACCCCCCGCTTGGTTTTTGCGTTCCCTATTCTCCGCGTTGTTTTTTTGTTTGTTTTTCTTTTCCCCCTGGTTCTTCACAGTCCACTTCACTCAGCCTGAGGCCCCGAACATGGTCTCTCAGGGCTATGGGCGTGCTGACGTTAAGGAGAACCAATGTCTGGGTCCCTAGTCCCGGGCCCCAGTTCGACCCCGATGCACGGGAACAAATTCCGATGAAAAAGCGAATCGGCTTGAAATCGCCCAAGTGGTTCTCCAAAATTTTGCTTTTACCCAAAGGCTCCTGGGGCTTTCAATGGAAGACCCGAATTTTCCACAAGGCACCCCGGAGGTGTTTGGGACCCGGTCTCAAAACCTGGCGGTTTTTTTAAGGCGCGAAGTTGATCGAATTGGGGCTTTTTGGGTACTTCCGAAGCCCTTTCCTGAAGGTTCGCGGGCATTCACTTTTCTGAGGACCCCAAAGGAAGCTGCGGGTGTCCATTTCGGGGGTTTTCGGTGCACCACCCATTTTAGAACCTATTTTAGTGGTTGGATTGGGATGTTCACTGGGGGTACGATTTGGATTTTGATTTATGGCCAGTTCCATGTATATTGTGGGTGTGCAAAATGGCGCGCGCTTCCACACAGCGTTCGCCAGAAGGACTTGCTTGCATGGGACAGATCATTCGCTTCGCGGTTCTCCATTTTTAGTCTCAGCCTTGCGGGTAATCCTGGCCGTGATTTGCCAGCCCTCGCGACAAGCAAAACCTTCCAGCTTGCTGAATTGTTGTTCATCGCCAACGAACATGTTAAACCCTGTTGCATGGGATCCTTTAAATAAAGACCATTCCAGTATGGGGCACACTCATTTGGCTTGAGCCTTGAGCCTCGGGGATTCCTCTATTTGCTTCTCAGCCTTTTGGACGAAGTTTTTTGAGTCGCCTGGGGGAGCCGCTACGCTTTCCATGTTCAATCTCCCTTTGTGTTGGTTTAGTTGTTTCAACATTTCACCAAAAGTGCAGGGAAGGACCGAAGTCTTTAAGTTCCCTCCCAGGGGACTCCCGCTTCAGCTTTTGCCACGTTGCTTCAATCGTTTCCTCTTTCCGGGACACCGCAACTTGCAAAGACCCTAAGGGTATTGAGCCTTGGGAAACGTGGCCAACGAAGCCAAACATAAACCCACCTGGACATTCCTTTGCATACCTGAGGCACCCAACGTGCCCTTTTTTTTAGGTACGAGAAAAAAACGCTCGAATTACCGATTTCTGCTCGACCCCCAAAAAAACGCTCGCCCCCCAAAAAACGCTCGACCACATCCCCTTCTTCCATCCAGAGGAAGGCGGGATTGTTACGTTTTTTAAATTTGCACTCGTTTGCGGATATTTGCGCTCGTTTTGCGGATATTTGCGCTCGTTTTGCACTTTGATTTCTGCTCGCTCCTTTTGAATATTCAGTGACCGATCATCTTGGAGGACCGACCAGTCCGGTTTTGGGAAAAACGCTCGAAGCAGGAAAAAGTGTACGTTTACCATATTTTGGTGACGACCCCTGGTTTTGCAATACGTGTGGGCTAAGGGCAGAAATTTATGTAACGAAGGGTGCTCCAGGTACTTTTTTTCCTGGGAGTTTCACGTTTTAAGGCCTTTTCTTGCGATCTAGGTATTTTGCGAGGATGTGGGATGTTGTGACTTCGTTTTGCGGCTTTTGCAGGCATCGTGTGGCCATTTGCGGGGGCGTGTTCATTGCTTGAGGCTCTTGTTCCGCCATTTGCCGGCGTTTGCGTCATAGATGAAGCTAAAAAGCAGACGCTGCGAGAAAGTGCTCGTTGGAATGTGCAGGCAAACGAAAGTAAGGCCTTCGGGCCCAGCCAACTCCTACGTCCCAGTTCCAAGCTTGCGGGCTCGATGTTTGGAAAGGATATGGCCATGGGTCAAAACCTCGAACCCTCAGTGAACATCCCAATCCAACCACTAAAATAGGTCCTAAAATGGGTGGTGCACCGAAAACCCCCAAAATGGTACCATTGGTTTTGACCCATAGCCATACGGGCCCGTGAATTGTTCTAATCTTGGGACTTTTGTGGGGATTATGCCCGAAGGATCCCTTTTAAGTCCTCAAGGGGCCATGTCAACATAGTTGTCAACCAATTTGGATGCTTGGGAACTTAAAAGGGAACCCTCCATGGTTTTTCCACCAACTTGAACGTTTGGACGAAAAGGAACCCTCAAACATGGTTTTGGGCTGGACCTGACGGGAAACTGACAAAAAAATCCCGCCACAAACGTGGGTTTTGGCACTTGACCCAGCAAACAACCCGCCAGACACGTGCTTTTGGATCTTGACCCAAGGAGCTCGACCCAACCAAACAAACACCGCCAGAACCCATTTTGTTTGGGCTTTTTACTCGCTGGAAGGCGAGAGTTGTCGGCCCAGGAGGGCGGGCGTGCCAACTTCATGAAGGCCACGGAGGAGCGGCAGGCGGTGGCGGAGTTCGCGGACAAGATGCAGCAGGCGAGACGTCCCCATCCGATCGGTTTTTTTCGGATCGGATCGGAGCGGAGGGAGCGTTTTTTGGCTCTGTGGGTGGAAAATGTGGACCAACAAAAACCTGGAAGTTAAAGACATGGACCAAAAGGACCAAAACAAATATGGAACCCCAAAATGGGTTGCCCTGGGGAAAAAAATATGGACCAAGACCTGCGGTGCGCCGCTGGGTGAATTTTGAGCCATACCCAGGTCCGGAGTTGAGTTCTTCGGTCCGGAACGGAGTCTAGGTCCGCCGTGTCTCACCCCTTTTTGGGTTGGGAGGGTTCTCCTACTAAAATAGATGTCCTGAAAAAGGGTTTTTCTAACCTCTCTACTGGACTTGTCGGACCTAGTGTGTGCCAAGCAATTGCGTAAATGGGGGGGGTGGGCAAGACAGGGCGTTATTTGGGGGGCACTCTTTTGTCCTCCCAGCAAAACTTGGCGTGCGGCCAGGCACATCACTGACTCTGTTGGTTTTTCCCCGTTTCGGTCTTTCAAGGCTGTGTGGGGGCTCAAGGGCTTGTCAAGACGTCAATGGCGCCAGGTTGATGTTGAAAATGAGTCGCTCAGGTTCGCTCTGACGATGGCTTGGTGGTTGTTGGCGGTGGGAGCAGCTGTGATCGTGGAACATCCTCAGTTCCCGACTTGGGCCTTTCAGGTTCGGCAGCAAGTGACTCCCGTTCGCCCTGCGTCTCTCTGGGGGCTTCGGGTGGTTCGGGCGCTGACTCGCCTCCGCTGTGTGCGCGTTGTCTCGACCGACCAGTGTTTGTGGGGCAGCGAGTCGCGCAAACCAACCACCTTTGCTGGTTGGTAGACTGCCAGGCATGGTGGACACCATCTTGATGGCTGGCGATTCGGGTAGGTGTTGTCATAGACATGGTGCGCATAGGCCGCTGGTTGGCCTTGAGTCTGCAGGATCCTTTGTCACTGCGGTTGCGAGCCCCCACCCCCCTGGTCTGAGCGCGTTGTTTGGGTCTGCCCTTTTTGCGCATGCCAAGGAGGTGTTGAGCAGGAGACAAGAGCAGGATTCTGAGTTGTTGCTAGATCCCCCGGCTGAGATTCAGGCTCTTGCCGTGCCCATGGATTGCGACGCTGAGCCTGAGGTTCAGCCGCACTTCCATGGTTAATTTGGTTGCATTTTGCATGCTTTTGGTTGTCGCGACGCGCCCAGACGCTATGCATTCGAGAGAGAGAACCTCTCTACTGGAGGACCTAGGAGTTGAAGCAGCAAGTTGAGGACTGCTTGGACCGTCCGGCAAAACAAACAAATCAAGAATGTATATATATATATATATATATGAATATAACCCGGGAAAAGCAACAAACATAAATTTTCATGTATGATTATATGAGGCATGAAGCGGGTTTCTTCTCAGGTGATCGAGTGACATGTGGCCCTTATCCGTTTGAGATTCAGGTGCTGGGCCGCTTCGAGAGCGTGCAGGACGTGTTGATCATGTGCTTGGTCCGAATGCTTGCCTGCGGCAACAGGCGAGTCAATCTGGGGGAGCTGGAAAGAGACATTACCCAGTTGTCCAAAGCCGACCTTTTGACCTTTTGGTTTTCCCATGTTGGTCCATTTTTAGGAAAGGTCCCAAAAGGTTAACCTTTTATTTCCAGGTCTTTTGGGCAAGTCGAGTTTTTGTCCGTTTCAATTCATGACCTGTTTCCCCATGCCAAACACCGCTTCAAGCAGACAGACGTCAGCTTTGGTGTGGCCCCAGACTCAGTTGAGGTGTTTACCTTTGAGCACTTCAGGTCTCCCAGCCGTCGGCAGTCCGCGGGTCCCATTTTGTCCAATACGCCCAACCTGTCCTGAGTCCGGGGCAGGTGTTTGACTCGAAGCTGGCAGATTCAATCAAGAAAAGGAAAGCGGCAATTGCGCTCTTCTGTGATAATCTGTGATACTGGGTTGTGCTTGCAAACGACAATCACAAAAGGAGATACCTTGGTACGAAAGTAAGAAGCAGCCATGTGAACGACTCAGATCGACTCAGTGCGGCTTGCTTGCCCATGTTGTTCACCATGTCTCCTTCTCTAAGAAGGCATTCGAAAGCTCAAATTGACAATTGACTACGAGCAAATCTGCAAGGGACCTGAAACCAAGCAAGCAGACACGCAAGCAAAGACACGAACAAACAGAGAAACAAAGAACAAGCACGGAAGCAATCAATCCAACAAACACTGGAAGAAAGAAACAAAACAAGGAAATCAACGATAAACAAAAAGGCACACTCGCGAAAGACATGCCTAAATCGATCGAAATAAAGGAATAATGAAAGCATCAATGAAGCAAGCAAGAGAGAGAGAGAGAGAGAGGGAGCACTTTAAAAAAACAAAGAGAACAAAACACAGAAAACAGACAGACAGACAGAAAGAACCAATTAAAGGGAAGTAAGGAACGAAAGACATAAACAAGGTAGTTATAAATACGGATATCTCGAAAGAACGACAGACATGCAGACAGAACAACACAAAGAGGAACACAAAGACATGAGGTTGAACTCAAATGGTTTAACAAATAAACAATCAAAATAAAATAAGTAAATCAATATCTGCATGCCAGAACGATAAAATATGTGCACCAATTGCGCTTTCTTTGCGGTTTAAACATCACATTTGAGTCGCCAATGTTCATTGAGTTCTGTGTGGAATCATGTTGAAACGGGATACGCCATGTTTGAACGCGCACGCTTATATAAAGGGTTGATCACTCTTTCGCAGTGCGCTTCTATCCCCTCCCCCTCCCGCAAACAAAACACATCACAAAACACGACTTGTATGCGGGATTGATGAGATATGGCCATGGGGCAGAACCTATGGCTTCATTTTGGGGTGGATGAACATCCATTTGCCACCTATTTTGGTGTTCACCCGGGGTGCAGGGTTTTGACCCACAGCCGTATTTTTCCCCCTCAAGCCCTTGCCCCCCCCATCTCCCCATCTCCCCGGCCAGGCATTTGGCGGTGAGGTGCGGCAAGCTGCTGGCGGAGTGGGTGGACGCCACGGCCGAAGAGTTGCACGACCGCATCGCTCCTTGGGACCGCGAAGCGAGAGAGACTCAGTCCCTGAGTTCCCCGACACCAAACTGGTGGTGTTCCATGCGACTTTCCTTCAACCCAGCCCCAATTCGGGTTCCAGTTTCGTTGACGTTCGTCACTTTTTGGGTTTGGACCGAATTTGAGTGGCAAACAAAAAGACTGGCAACCTTTTTGGCCAGTCCGCTCGATCAGTTTTGTTTTTCAATGCCTATCAACTCAGGAGGAAGTGAGAAGAAGCCAAACATTGGCCGGAGAAGGGGCGTTGAATTTTTCTCTCGTAGGGGCTTTTGCTGGATTTGTGAGCTTTTAGGCAAAAAAACAGTGGCTAAGGAGCTCACTCTCTGAGTTCATGGGCTTGTCTTCTTTTGGGAAGACCCTTTTAGTTGTAAATACAAAGTTTGGACTTATGTTCTTTGTGGCCCATCAACTCGGGAAGTGAGGAAGAGAGAGAGAGAGAGAGAGCGAGAGAGCAGGATATCCTTTCTGTTGCTCTCAGGGCCTTCCTTGAGGAAAGCCGATGGAGGTCGGTTTTTTTGTTTCTTCTTTTTTTGGCTGGGGCAGAGAGCCAAAGGGGTGGGTGTCCCTTGAGTGAGTAACACGTGGGCATATGTTTTCCAGGGAGAAGAGTCTTTCTTGAGTTGGTAACAGGGTTGGACCGAGTTTGTTTCAACAACCAAGCCCGCGTCCCGCGGGACGCGGTGCAAGCAGGCTGTTTGATCAATGAGTCAAGCATGTTTGAACAAGATGGCCCAACCCTCGCCACCTTCCTGAAGGATGGTGAAGCTTGTTCAGAGAAGGGGGCCCCACCCTTACCTTCCATCTGAAGAATATGGCTTGGTTCCCCCTGTTGGGATCGGTCCTTGGGGACATCAGCGAAAATGGAGGGTGTTGGAGCCGAAGTTGTTCCAAGACCGATGAAACCTGGGACCAAATTGCCTGGAATGCAATTCTGAGACCGGACCTTCATAGAAGCGGACCATTTGTTTTTGCGTGCCTGTTTTGGGCCAGCGCTGTTTCTTGCAAATGGTGTATGCCGCAACCCCAAAAAGGCGCGCCTGGTTTTTTTCCTAAACGGATTTGCGCAATGGTTTTAACTGTGCGCTTTTAGCATTTTTTCGCGCTGCGCTATCTTTGCAGGCTGTGGTCTTTTCATCTGCTTGTGGCACCCCACTACTACGCAGCCACGGCGCAACGCGTGATGTGAAGGCAGAGCCAAGAAAGGTTGTCTACTGTTGGTTCAGGGAGGAGGAACCAGGCAGACAAGCCAGGCAGACAACCAACCCACAACAACCCGGGGTGCCCCGAATTCCCATACAAGGCCAAGACGAACCAACATACCCACGAAGTGTCCGAGAGTCAAGCCAAACTTCGCCGTCGTTTTTGCTTTGGCAGCCTTTTTTGGGAGCTGAGGATAGCATGTCCGAAGCGCTCTTCCGAGATTTGCGGCTTGGGTGAGCGAAGCAATGTGTGTTACACTGTTGTTGGGCGAGCAGGGTTGTGCGTATCTGGGGGTTCGGGTTCTGGGCTTGGAGGGGCTGGGGTTGCGAGATTTGCAGGGAGGGGAGTGGTTGGGTTGGGTTTTGGGAGTTGAGAGAGTGAGTTTTCCACACGTTATTTTTTTGTGATATTAATAAAGACTGCCGTTTCAAAGTGACGAGATGGTAAGGATGGGAAGAAGCCATTTCGGTATCCCAGAAAAGACCTATCTTTTACAACCATCGGGCGAATTCGATCGAGTAGTCTTGGTGAAACGCAAGTTTTCCGCGTTGACCTGTGTCGCTGTCTTTGGCCAAACTCTCACCCAAACAGAAATGCACAGACTTTTTCTTTGAAAGAAAGTCGTCTTTTCCTTGGGTGTGTCCACCAAGCCATCAAGTCATGTTTGCTGGTGCCCCAAGTCAACTTCTGAGATGCTAGCAAGGTAGGTAATGGGTTATGATGAGCGACGGAGTCCTGACTCTTTGCAGGGGGTCACCGTTGTGGGTTGAAGATGGTGTGCGCATGATATGCTTGAACAGCTTCTATTAATTGCGTGGGAATGCGGTTATCAGGCCCTTCTTGGCATCACAAAGATGCCTCATGAAGCGACTGCTGTGACCAAATGTGTTGCCAGCTCTGAGATCAGCTCCAAAAAGACATGATTCAAATTCTTCCGCTGGGAAAAGGGAAACTGCCATCCGCAAGCATGAGGCGTTCCCAGCTAGTCCTGGGGGTGCAGAGCGTCAACGAGCCCCCCATGGTGTGCTACGAGATCTCGCAGGGCACCCGCGGCAAGCGGCTCGCCGAGACCCTCTGACCTCCCTCAGTGCTTCCAGCGACCAGTCGAGTAGGCAACCAGGGGAAACCATCATGCAACACCTACCTGCTGTGGCAGCTCTGGGTTTGTAGAGTGGCTACAAAATAGCTCTACATTGCTACATCCCATGAAGCGCCAGGCAGTGTTGGTTTGGATTAGTGGACACCCTGGAACAGGCTCCAGACATTTGCCGCGCACTATGCACATCACCAGATCGCCCATAGCGGATAACATCATCCAAGGATCGGTTTTGGGTAGACGACTATATATTTGTGTAAACTGTTTTGGCGGCGGTAGCCGCAGTATTTGTTTTCAGGCACAGAGCACAAAGGGCTGACTACTTGGACACATCATCATGACGTGATCACTGGTTTTAAAGTTGCCCACCGCCCTTACCTTCCATTTGCTTAAGAATACATTTGTTATTTTCACCTGGGTCGAAAGGGATCTATGACTACTGAAAATGGGTGTGGCTCAAAATTAAGCAACTAGGGTTCCGCAGGTTTTAGTCTTTGGTTCCATTTACCAAGGTGCCATGTTGGTACATGTATTTGAGCCACACCCAAATATCTTGCTGTTGTATTTTTCCAGGGGACTTCCGCAAATGTTTTTCACGTGGAAGCCTCAGCTTCATCGCCGCAAGAAATCCTCCGGATCCAGCCCCAAGACACGGTCCCTAAAAGGTGTCCCTTCAGGTGACTAGGGTGGCTTTTTTGTTAACGACCCTTTTTGGGCTTGGTTTAAAGGGACATGAAAAGGACACCCCCCCCCCCCCACCATTGTTGGGGTACCTTGAAAGGCTCCCAGCCATCCCCTTAGCGTTTTAGCTTTTTAGTGTTTAGTGGGTTTTCCATTAATCCCGTGAAAAGTTAAACTTTTAGCGGGGGATCTGAGGACAGCTCAGAAAAAAAAAGACAAACCCAAAAAAGGATACCCTAAAAACCGGGGCCTTTTCTTTACACCGGAAAAGCAGCTCATGGATGGCTGTCCGGCAGATTCGGTTTGGATGAAGTGGTTCCCAGCTATCCCCCTACCTGGATCCCCAGTTGCCCTTATTTTCCAGCTACTTTTGCCAAATTATGGGCTAGTGGGGTAAAGTGGCGGAAAAAAGTGACTACTTGGGGATTCAGGTAGGTACTTAGCTTTTAGGGTTTAGTGTAGTGGTAGTTTCCACTGCGCCACTAAAAGTTAGACTTTTTGGGGGATCTGGAAACAGCTCAGAAACTTAGCTTCTGGTTGTTTTGAATGAGCCTCTGAGTTTTCAGCCAAGAACGGTTAAGTCTTCTGCCTTGAGCCGGGTAAGGACGTAAGTTGTCACTTTCGAGAGGGCGGGTCTTGCTTTTGAAATACCCAGAACAGACCGGCTTTCCGAGCCATGTCCCTTTCAAGGGCCGGCCCTCCTTTCAATGGAAACCACCAGCAGTTAAACTGATCAACCTTAAATCCCCTGCTTTCAATGGAAACCACCAGCAGTTAAACTGATCCACCTTTGGGGAAATCCAGTGACCCCTGAAAGATGGAAATCCACGGTTTGCAAACCAGGCAAGGGGATGACCCCGAGAACGATACGGAGCTGGAGCAGATCGAGTCCAGCTGGTACATCCTCACCGCGCTGAACTTTGGCCCCAGCCCCGTGGCCAAAGTCAAGGCATCACCCCCTCCCGTTTGGTCAGCAACCAGGGTCCTCCAGTCCACCAAAATGGTGAAGCAACACACTGCCAAAACCGTGTGGAAGGGAACATTTGCGACGTGGTTTTGGTGGTTTTGAGGACCATGAACCCAGCAACCAACTAGAGTCGGCGAAGCATATGTGTGTCTAATTACATATATGTATATACATATATACATAGTTTACATATATATATATATATACACATGCGTGTTTGTGTTTTGTGAGGGTACGGTTTTCACCTGGCTTAAAGGGAAGCCAAAAGGGCAACCGCCATTTGTTTCGATCCGGGTATGCGCCAAAATTGGCTTTGCTCAAATGGTGGTGTTCCTTTGATTTGAGTGTAGACTACAGCCTAAACTGGCGGTGATCCTTTCGATTTTCCTCAAATCACCTCCAGAACAGGTGCCCTAGAACAAGACAGACACCAAAAAGACAGACACACAAATCAACCCAGCTCCAAAAGGCGGTCATACTCACTGAGTTCCGTTTCGGACTTTAGACTTTTCAGGTGTTACCGAATGTGACTCTTTTTGGCCAGTCCACTTGATCGGAAGTGAGGGCCCCAACAGGAAAAAGACACCAAACTTGTGTTTTTAGGATGATAAGGCATCAACATCGAAAAATGGCGGTGTTTCCTTTGTTTCCTTCACCCAGCCCCAAAAGGGGCTTCGAACAAGACCAACCAGCCCAAAACAAATCCGTTCACGTCTGCCAGGCACCTTGTACGACCGGGTGGTCTCCCCATGGCGCGCCCGGGTGCTGCGCCCCTTTCTGCCGGTGCTCTGCCGGGAGAGCAGGGCTCTGCTGGGCCCGGGACCCGGACAAGTCAAAATGCCTTGCTTGATCTTCCACCCAGAAAAAGGGGCCATTTGGGCCGAATTTTGGTTTGGAGCCAAGGTCAAAATCAAGAAGGATGCTGGTTTTGCTGGTCCTTGGAAGACCAAGGATGGGTGTGGCTGGAAAGTAAACAGCTGGGGCAAACCGCAGGTTTTAGGCTTTGTATCCATATTACCCAGGTGCCGGTTTGGTACATGTTTTTGAGCCACAGCCAAATGAAACGAGGAATTGGACCGCGGGTTGCATCGTCCAACCCGTGTTGGGGTGACCCCCTTGTTTGACCCGCAAGTTTTGCTTACTTGCGATCGGTGCGAGAGATGCAGGGAATGAGAAATGGAATGACCCCAAGAGAAACTATCCAACCTACGGCTTCCTTTCAGGGAATCTCCAAAACCGCCCAAACCCAGACTGGGTCATTCCCTATCGCACCAGCAAGGAAATATCCAAATCCAAGCATCACACTCACACCATGTTAAGATAAGCTGAAATTTCTAGCTTCAGAGGGTTTGGGGCGGATGCCTCCACAAGTTTCATTGCGGTATTCTTAGTGGCTCTTGTTTGCTTGGTGCGAAGCCCAAATTCTAGAAGAAAACCAAAAGGGATGGGCGCTTTATTTTTAAACGAACATGAATAAATCAGACCTGCTAGTAACACCCGGTAGTGGGTCCTCTAGGTTTTGCGGCTGAAATTTTGTGAACTCCATGAAAGGACATGGACCATAGACTAGCGGAAAAAATTGACCAACCCGACCGGTGGATCTTCCAATCCTTTTCGCTTTTAAGGTTCAGGACCCACAAATAGGAAAATCTCTTTTAAACATGTACTTTACATCGTAGGGTTCACGAAATACAGGCCAAGCTTTTTGTGTGGCCGGACTTGTTTGTGTATGTTTGGCTTTGAAATTGCAGACCCTTGACCGGAGTTCCCAAAATGGGTCGCCATTTTGTCAACCAGTGTTCCAGGAGTGGCTCATCCTTTCTGCAAATTGCGCGAGTTGATACTTGTTGATCCGATCAAATGTCGGGTGCCTGTTGGAGTGATCTGGACGACACTTGCCTCACTGCGAGAAGTGCGCCTCACCGGCACGAAGCAAATAGCCATTCTCCATCTTAGAGCCCGGGGGGGAGGACGCTGTCCTCTATTCGCACCCTCTGGAGGGGGCCATGCAAAGGCATAGACTTGGGCTTGGATCATGGACCGCTCGATTTTTTGGGTGAGGGAACCACGACCATGAAGCATATATGCCAAAGCGCCCATCACGAGCCACGAGCGGAAGACCATGTTCCATGGAGCTTCGAGGCGCCGGTTTCGGATTTGAGGTGAGGACCAGCCCTTGGACCGCTGGGCCGAGTATCAGGGCTTCGACTCCTTCCCCGATGACGTGGCTGAGGCACAGCGACACATCGGTTGAGCATGGGACGCCCCCCGTCGGCTGCGCGTGCGGCATCATCCTAAACCCTTTCCCCCCGCGGCTAAAAAAAGACAGCCCCTTTAGCCGTGGCACACTTTAGATTCAGCATATATGCAAACAAAAAGCGACAGGCGATGTTGCTTACGGGTGGTATTGCAATTGCCTGAGATGTTTCTGCGGTTTTCGGGGTGTGAGCATTGTTAGTCAGTGCAGCAAACCCGTTGTGTTTGTTGGTAAATTACTGTGGCTTTCTGGGTTCTGTTCGTTTTGGTGGTGGGCTCAGAAATGTCTGGTTGATTATCACCGGGGGTTGTCCCATTTTCAGGGGGAATTGTGTAAAGGGAAGCACCCCAGGCCGATAAATCCGGAGTCGAGACTTGGGTGTGGCTCAAAATTAAACACGAGGGGTTACGCAGGTTTTGGTCCATGTTTCCACTTGCCAAGGTTCCATGTTGGTACCGGTTTTTGAGCCACAGCCATTTCTGTCCTACAAAATTTGCAGAGACCCAAAGACATAAAGCAGCACAGCGATGGCTTGGTTTTCAGCTTTCTTGGGGCGCTGGCTCGGCCAAATGTCCCCGAGCAACCGAACCCCTCTTTGAACTTCAAGTTGGCCCCATCTGGACTCTGTATAGCTTACTGACTTACTGCTCCAGTTGGACAGTCTCGTTGGGGCGATTCTGGATGTAAACTGTCTGGACTTTGACTTGGGATGAGTTGTGGCAACTGAAAAGTCCGGGCTGACAAATCCGCTTAAAAACGCTTAGTTCTGGCAATCCATGTCCCCCTTTTTGGTTGGAAGACTTAGAGCGACTTTTGAACGGAACTCCGGGACGCCCCCCATCCCCCCCTTCCCTTCCCTTTATGTATTTTTTGTGTTTTGGGGGGAGGTTGTCCAAGTTCGTGTAGAAACTATTCGACCAAAAGAGCAATATTTAGGCCCTTGTATAGTCGGCAGGGGTCGAAACTGCCATTGCTTTTCCGATCCTCTCCCATACAGGTGCCATCCTCAAGATCTAAAGGTACTTGGTTATACCCCCTCAAAATGCAACAACTGTGAGAGACCCGGAAGGCAAGCGATCCTTTTGGACCCCTGAAACAGCACTTGTACTACTGCGTACCAGTTGCCCAGAGAAGGAAGCGAACTGTTGGGACTGGCCTTTTTCAGCTCCTTTTTTCGATTGCTGAGTGAGTTGTGGGCCGGCTCTCCCATAATTTGTCCGACTCTCCCAAACATGTACCTGGTTTGGCAAACAAAACACTTGGCAAGTGTGGGGATTCGTGTGGGCCCTTTCTGGTGCTCAAGGGAAGGAGACATGGAATATCCTCGAGAAAAAGCCATCCAACCTACGTCCTTCAACACCCGGACTCGTTGAGTCATTCCCTGCTATCGCACCAGCAAGTTTTTCCAAATCCCAGCATCACACTCACGCCATGTTCAGCTGGTTTTGTTTTGGGGAGCCCTCCACAAGTTTCATTGCGGTATTTTTAGTGGCTCTCTTGTTTGCTTGGTTCGAAGCCCAAAATTCTGAATTCTTCCAAAAACAAACCCGTAAGGGGATGAGTGTTTTGTTTTTGAAAGAATATGAAGAAACAATCAGATCCGCCAGTATCACCCGGCAGTGGGTCCTCTAGGTTTTTGTGGTTGAAATTTTGTGAATTCCATGAGAAGACATCTTGGCCTTATGCGGTTGCAGTGGGCTCCATTGTCATGCAAAGTGCAACTCTGGTTGTCCGAGGGCGTTGCTTGGTACAGAAAACAGTCCCAAAATAGAAACGAGCAACAAATCCCAAAATAAATCCCCACCCATTCTCTATTCTTCCAAAGGAAACCAACAAGGGACAGGTGTTGCATTTTTAAACGAACATGAATAAATCAGCCCTGCTAGTAGCACCCGGTAGTGGGTTCCATAAGAAGACATGGACAATGGACTAGCGGAAAAATTGCCCGACCCGACCGGTGGATCTCGTTCTTCGTGGTTCTTTTGGTGGCTTGCGAAGCCCGAAACGGGCGAATAGCGTGCCAGGTCGTCGAGGCGGAGATGAACTTGCTGAGCTTCCAAGAGCGATGTGTCCGCCAGGCGCGCGGCCGACGGTGCTGTTGGGGTGGGGGTTGGGGCGGGATGTGGGGTGGGGGTGGGGGGTGGGGTGGGGGGTGGGGTGGGGGTCGGGTGGGGGTGGGGGTGGGCCCATCCACCGCCAGTAGCATCACCATCACTAGGGAAACCAAGAGGGGATATGTATATATCTTGTTTTCCCTTCCCTTGTTTGGCAAGCTGCTTGTGTGCTATGGTGTTGGTTGTGTTTGTGCCGTTTTGTTGTTTTGTGTTTTGTTCTGAGTTCGTTGCTTTTTTGGGCGGAGAGGGTTGGTTTAAGGGGTGTTGACGGTGGGAGGGTACAAGGGGGGGTAAAGCAGGTAAATGGGGTGTAAGGGGGGGAGACACATCCCGACACCTTAAGGGCGATTTCCTGAAATTCTAGCGGTACCTTCCCCATTCTTTCCAGGCATCCTTCATTCTACAAAACCACCCAGAAACCCTGGGGAAACAGCGATCGGTTCTTGAAAAGAGCAATGGTTGAAAATAATGGAAAAGTTTAATTCACCCCCAGAGAAATGCGGGGGTTCTCGTTTCAGTCGAGGTCCCAACAATTCCAAGGCGCTGTTGCCATTGCGGAGTTTTCTCGTTCGGAGGGCAGCCTTGGGGAAGCCAGCGGGAGTCTCCTTCGGAGAAGATGTGTGTATGTAAGGCCAAATGTCTGGTAGTGACATGGATTCTGAGACGCAGATGTTCCAACTTGCGTTTCCTGGAACACTTTGGACTTGCAGAATGCCCTCACACTAGGATCAGTCCCCTAGACGTGGACTTCCGAAATTCTAAGCTTTGAAGCTGCCGCTGAAAAAAAAACACCAGAGAAATAGTCCCTTTTGAAGGAAACTAGTCCAAACTAGGACCGATTGATTCCTCGGTCAGCTTCCATGTTAGTGGACGGGAGGGTAAATAGCGAATGTTGACCCCGGATTGATAAACCCGTCATTCGGGGCTATTCCTTTAAAACCCTCGCTCTTTGAGGAAAATCGTCTTGGACTGATTCCTCAGTCAGGTTCCAGGTTAGTTTCAGTTGTCCAAAGCCGACCGTTTGATCTTTTGGTTTTCTCGTGTTGGTCCACTTTTGGTCATGGCCCCAAAATTGGTTAGCCTTCCTCCAACTAACATGGCACCTGGAAAAGGTACCTCGAAGATGAATTTCCTTTTGAAGGGACCGGGTCTCTGTCAGTTCCCATGTTAGTGGGAGGGAGGGTAGCCTTTTATTTCCACCTGGATCCCAAGTAGCCACATGTTTCCAGCCACTTTACCAGTAGCCCATAATTGGGCATAAGTAGCTGGAAAGTAAGTTGGCTACTTGGGGTTTTGGGGATCCAGGCAGGTCCCAAAGGGTCAGCTGACCCTTCAAGCGCCGGGGAGAACTCAAAAAACACTCCGGAGGCCTTCGGAGGTTTCGTCATCGAGCCCGGGGACGAGGGCATGGTGAAGGCTGCGGGGGGAGGATCGATCTTTGGGTTGCGGGAACCCCCAATCTATTTCCTTCCCTCTTGTTTTGAATGGACCGGGATAGCTGGTAGGTCTTTGGGTCTAAAAGAAAAAAACGACCTAAACAATTAAGTGCCCGCGGTGTTGGAAGGGAAAGAAGGGCAGGAGATCCCCTTTTGTTTTGGGGTTAAGTATTGAGCCAGGTTCGTGACCCCTTAAGATTCAAAAGCACCCAGTTCTGTCCTTTGGGCAGGCAGGAATTTCCCGTGCGACCAGGGGGCAAGCTCAGGACAAGAACCAGTCACATGGCGGGCACCCTTTGCTGCCGCATTTTCTCACTCTTTGGCAATTCAAAGGCCAACGGGCACAAAAGTGGGTCAGCTCAGAAAGGTTCACTCAATTTCTACATGCGAGTCAGACCCAGGACTTTTTGGCCTGGCCCCTAGTCTCTTTTTGCTTCAATTTCGGGACCCGCAAAAAAGCCGTGGACTGCCAAAACGGCCTTGGACCCAAAAATCCGGATCGGAGCCACCCGGAAGTTGCTGCATGAAATGACACGGGACAGGGGTCACTCCGGGCGCTTCAGGAAAACTGCGAGACTTAAACGCAACGTGAGGTAGGGCAATGTCTAGGTCCCCCAGTGCCCCTTGACCAACTTTTTTGGGGGAGGGTTCCCCTACTAAAATCGACTACAGAAGAAAGGGTACCCTTATTCTAACCTCTCCACTGGAGGACCTATGTAAATATGTGTTTCAAGCTTTGAGCAGCGAACCCAAACCGGGTCTCTACAAACATACTAGAGCGAAACTAATGTTTCACAACAGGGTCAAAAGCCAAGCCCTGCCTTCGATTGAACCACACCCAAAACGTCTGCCGACAAAGGTGAAGGGGGCGGTCCCACCCAGAGCCAGGTGCGGCTTTCCGCCGCAAGCGCTTCGGGTTTTGAATCTGACTGAGTTGACCAACCTGGAATCTCTTTTATTTGCATTTCAAATTGCAATATGGGTATGGGTCAAAATTAAACAACCAGGGGACTGCAGGTCTTAGTCCTTGCTTCTATTTGTCAGGGCAACCCATTTTGGGATTCCCATTTTTGGACCCACAGCCATATGGAACTGTTCAGGGGAATCTTTTTGCCACCTTTTCGGGAAAATTGTTCGACCTCGCAGTGAAGGATTCCTTTTCAGGGGGTCGCCAATTTTCGCACAGGTGGCAAAAAGACCCCCCTGGAAACGTTGGGTTTGACGGGGGAAACCCAGCGCCAAGCGCCAGGTCTACTTCAAGCATGCGGCGGCGCAAAACCTGGTGTCCATGCGCCGGGTCTCTGAGAGCCGCACGCTGCATACCCGGCCCATCGGCCGGGTGAAGAGGCCCCAGGCACGTTTCCGACCGGGCGGGACCCGTGCCCATTGGCTTTTCTCACTTCCTGAGTTCATGAACTTGACACTTTTGGGGTTTGGACCATTTTCGCGGTACATATAAAGTTTGGACTTCTTTTGGGCCATCCACTCAGCTAGTGAGAGTCTTAGCCCAAACCTGTTTGTCATCCATTGGTGGAAAGTCAATCCTTCATCCTTAGATGGTGCCCCCACCCCCATTTTGAAGAACCCAGTGTTCGTGTTTTGGTTTAGTGGCCCAAGTGAACAGAAAAGGCCGCCCGCTGAAGCAGTCGCGGGGGAAAGGGGTGATGTGATGGTTACGTCTAGGGATCTTCCCGGGAGTGATGAACATCCGGGCGGTTCTTGTCGCAAGCGCTGCAGTAGTCTTGACATGTCCTAGAGGGCGGGGCCCGTGGGGGGGGTGGGAGGATGATGCGTGGCAAAACCATGCAGGTACTGACCCTTCCAGTTTTTGAACGATGGCCAGAAGGAAATGGTGTTGTTTCTGTTGGCCCAACCATGTCCGACCCGGATTGGGACATGATTGCCGCTTCCTTACTGACAAAAGGAGTTCAGTCGAGCAGACACTAGTGCCACAACAAACCGATCGGACCGCCAATATCCAATACCTCTGAACTGGCCAAAACGTATGGGGCTTACCCAAAACCATGTGATACCCTGCCAACCATAAAGTAACCTCCTAAGCCCTAGCTCGCGGGACCCAACATGGAACAAATCCTAAAGCCACCCCCAATCACCGGTGCAGAACCCAATCCTAAATGAAACCAGGAACCAGCCTAGACACACTAAACTAAACCAACCCTTGACCAGCCTTAACCACCCCCAACCACTGCACACAAAAGAGGGGCATTCCAAAGCAATTTTCCATCACGTGTGTTTGCGCGCGCGCGCGGGTGTGTGTGTGTGTGTGTGCGGAGTGACAGAATGCCCTGTCACCACCCTTTCGGTTTCTCAGCAGGGGGGTCACCCGCAGTCACGACCGGTGACCCAACGAAGAGGGTCGTGACCTGCGCTGATATCTGACCTGATCAGTCAGACGTACCTGCCGAGATGGTTGTGTTGTTCTGAATGTCCTTTTGGTCCCCCCCTGAACTGCCGTTGCTTCTGTGTGTCCCTGTTAAAGTAACTACAGGGAAGCCAAGCGTTATGCGAGTCGAACCTCATCATACTCGAGACTTATCAGTTGTACTCGAGACTCATCAGTTGTACTCGAAAGATTAGCACTCTCCATTTGGAGTTTAAGTGTGTACACCCCATTCGTGGGGAATCCTCGGGTGTACCCATTGTGTGACCCCGGGCCGGCTCTGTCGGAAAATTTGACCTCAACGTGCTTATCATAGAACAGCGGAATTTCACATTTAACCAGGAACGAGGTTTCACTAAAGGGAAGACAGCGGTCGGATCATAGAGACGTCTCACCACTGATGTTTGCGTTTGCTTGCCATTTGTTGGATTCGTTGATACCTTGCCGTTGCATGGATTTGCTTGTTGTCTGATACGTGTCTCTCAAGATGGAAGCGTGAAGATTGAGAGTCGATTGTGTAACCATGTCTCGACGTGATGATCGTGATAGATCCAGGACTCGGCGCAGACGTGATCGGAGTACTTCTCCTCAGGCTCGTAAAGCACACCGACGTGAACACAATGACCACCACGTCTCGGAAGGCATGGATTGGAACAACCTGGTATCTTGGCAACACAATTCCGGCTACAACTCTGCCAACAATTTCCCGATGATGCCCACCAATTTTCAATCGACTCATAGTCCCACACAGCAATTCCAACATCCAGCAATCAACTACATGATGCCGATCCCTCCAGACCCCACGCCAACGAAGTTCATGCCACCCGTGATGCCACCACCGGTCACTACCCCGCAACCTACACCGCCACCTGGACCTCCTGCGGCTCTACCGGTTCGTCCTCAGAAAGCCTGGCTTACACCATCGCCTGACTGGACACCTGGAGAGGGCATGTTTGATGTCAATCAGCTCTACAACTTCAGCCTGCCCATGACCGTTGCCAACACTCCGCATGGCAACCTGCGCGACATGTCAGGCATGGATATTCGTGACGTTCGCCTGGTTCAGGTTATTCATGGGGGCCTCACCAACTGGCTGCTCCGACCGTTCGCTCACGGCAGATTCGTGACATGGGAAGGCTTTCGCACTCGCACCGAGGCCTTACTTTGGAGTACCTGTTCCAAACTACTACGACGATCACAGTCGATCAACCTGCTCACCCTGGAAAAGGACCTTGCCAACTCGCTGGGTCTCAACATCGATGACTTCAATCAGCGGATCAAGGTTCATGACCATTTGGCCAGCTTGGTACTTCAATTTCTTCAGCAACACCACGCTTCTCTCACACCTTCCACCCAGACAGATGACATGGTCAAGAAGTACAATGATCTAAATCGTGCGCATGAGCTGCTCCAGGCTCAGTATTCCTGGAGAACCCCAACGCTTACTTTGAACGACTGGGTGTATGGTGGTTACGACTAGTTGTATTGTGGGTCACACGCAAGGACTGGTTGTACAAAGAAACGACTGGGTGTACCTCTGTGGCGCACGAAACGACTAGTTGTATTTCCATGGCCGCGCACAGTGGTGCGTGGTGTGTGTGGACACACATGGCTTTAACAAAAAATAACATGCTGTCTGAAACTGTAGTGTTTGTGTTTTGTCGTTACTTTAAAGGCACGGCGCCATGCCGTATAATACATTGTGTAGCTAGCCAGGGTTGACAGGCGTTTTGGGTGTTAATCGATGCGGGCATCGATCAAGCAGTCCGGCATATGCGCGTTGAGAAGTGTAGATATGTGTTTTTGTTCGCGCCCACGCTAGCCTAACGTTTGGGATAGTTTTCATCCATTTGCTGAAAAGTCGCCTGGAACAAATAAAAGCATGTCCAGTAGTGATAGGTTCCCTGCGCCAGGGACAAACCAAACATATCCTTAAGCAAATGGACGTTTGGGAGGAGACCCCAGCTTTTGGGGAACAAATCACAAATCTTCGACTCAAATGTGTTCGAGAATCTTGGCATATATTTTCACAGACTCCTCGATCATTTTGCATTATCCCAGGAATCAGAAATGTTTGGATCCGTTGAGCGTTGTTGCATGTGGATAGCTAAGGGTCGATTTCTGGACATCACTCGGGGTGCCTTTTTTAGACTTCGCTTGAGTTGTACGCTGCTTTGCATTGACTGATGTTGGCCGCTCGCCCGCCGTCCGACACAGGCAGTGCAAAACAAAAGCAGGGACCCCGAATCTTCCTTCAAGAAAAGGGGGGCCCTATGTTTAGAAACCGCTCTCTCAAGCAAGGTGTCCAACTTGAATTTCCTGGGGGGTGCCTTTTTTTGTTTTGCACCAATGGCCAACACCACCAGCACCACCAACAACAACACGTTTCAGGAAATGTTGGAACAAGGAGCCTGTTTTTGAGTTTCTACCAACGCAACAGCAACATTGCGATGACAATAACAGCATCGCGTGCAACAACAACAAGTTTGAGGAGATGTTGGCAGACAAAGGCAGCATCATCAAGCGACACCTGGCATTGCCTCTTCGATGTCGGCTCTTCCTATCATTGAGACGCAGATCATTTTGGACGTGCCGCGGGCTTGGTGTGTGCCAGGGCTCCTTGTGATCAATCGTTGCAGTTTCGTGGCCATGCGCTCTACTTTGTTGGGGGCAGGATCCTGAAAGCAGGTTGCTGAGTCTTGTCAATCATGAGCCATTTCTGGCTCAATTTTCCTTGTTTTTTTTTGCAATTTTTCGGCCATCGGTTGCGATCATGGCAGCCAAGCCGGTCGAGTCGCCGACTGTCTTTGAGTCACCGACAGTCGCTCCGACATCGCCAACGTACACGCCAACAGAGGTGGTCTCGGAGTTCGATGGCGATGAGGGCCTCGATGAGGGGTATGAGGGCCTGCCGGCCTTAAGCGAAGCAGATCACCTGTCATCGCTTCGTCAGGACCCCTACATGCTCAAGGAGATGCAGGCTCTTGGGGTCATGGAGAAGGAGGTGGTCGATGCGCAGGCCATAGATGAGGATTTGTGGCGGATGTACATCGACCGCGTGGTGAGCCGGGCGGAGGAGTGTTTCTTGGCGGCCGTGAAACATTTTTTTTTGGGCGTCTGGTTACTGTTTGTTGAGTGAGTTGTTTGGGCTCAACGTGTGTGCTATAGGGGGCTTCGACGTGTCCAATGATGAGTTCAGCGAGTCCTCCAGCAGCGAGTATGAGTGGGTGGTGTGCGAGGAACCCTCGCCTAAGCAGGTCGCAGAACCGGAGGAGTCGTATGAGTGGGTGGTGTGCGAGGAACCCTTGCTGAAGCAGGTCGCAGAACCGGAGCTGTATGAGTGGGTGGCGTGTGAGGAACCCTCGCCTAAGCGGGTCGCAGAGCCGGAGCCGAAAAGGCGACGGATTTAGGGCCATTTGCAGCCTACGCTTTGGGGTCCAGAGCCCAGAACCTTCCGATGGAAATCCAGGCCCCTACCATAATGGAAGGTCCAATTGATGCTTAGGGCAGCATCGAAGATGCAAGATGGTGCAAAACGTTGAACCCTTCGCGAAAGAAATCCCTACATCCTTTGACTTCGGATTTTGATTCTGGATCTGGCACCCTTGGCATGTTAATTTTCCGGCAGCCAACCAAAATATGGTTGGCCCACGCACGCGCTCGCCCAAAGTGCTGTGTTTTGCAGTTGTGCTGAACCACATTGAGGCGCTCGCTCGCGCAGCTGAAGAAAAGCTGCTAATAGAAAGTTTTGATGCCGGAGAAAAATAGTTGCTCGCAGCTAGACGTTTTTCATTGCTTGACTCCTTGACCACACGTCGCGCCCAACTTGTAACTTGAGCGGGCAGTTGACATCTCGCGCGCCCAGGTCAGACGCTTGGTCAATGTCGGTGGGGCTCTCAGAGGAGTGACTCAGCAAGTTGTACGCCTTTGATTGTCATTGTCTGTTTGCTGTTGCCCCACGTGCAGCTGATGGTGGTAGGCTACGCTGGGGCCGACTTTGCAGAACAGGCACACGTCGGTGCCTAAGCTCACAGCTTGCTTGAAACTCAACGTTTGCAAGAGAAGTTGGATGTGCTTCACATGAGCTATGGCTTGGTGCTCAGGCTAAACGAATGGGGCGCAAACGCGCGCTGGCCTTGGAAGGACTGGAGGGGCTTGAGTCCCTGAGTTGCTTTGCGTGTTTGGGATTCAGTCTTTGGTTCCATTTATTTGCCAACATCGGTGCATTTTGGTTTGGCTCAACCATTTGACAACACATTTGACGCATTTGCCAACATTCCTTTCTTGGCAGACCCCATTTTTTTGCATAGGACAGACTTGACACGTTGATTGACATATCGCAGGTGAGCTTGCTTTGAGTTCCATGCTTGGTCTCAAGAGTGTGCAGCGCATGTGACAGCTCGTCAGCGCAACGTTTGCAAAGGCGCGCAGACATGCGTGTAGACACACAAGATTCACAAGATCAACCCTTCGCTCTGATCACTTGCGATGGGCCGACCTGCTGGCGCCGTTGAAAAGGTGCTGTCTGTGGAGGAGATTGCCACGTTGAGTGCCAGCATTGTGATCCCGCCTGAGATCTCAGAGGAGCTTCAAAGAAACCCGGCCTTTGCTGGGTCCATTTTTGACAAGGTAGCGACCAAGTTGGCGAACGAGAAGAAGTTTCCTTCGCGGGAGCTCTTGAAGCGGCACGCTTGGATTTTGAAGCCGCTGTGTGTTGCCTCTCCGGCCCAGATAATCCGCCATCAGTCGTAGCCCGGCTAATTGAAGTCACGTGCTTGATTGTTGAGTGTGGGTCATTCTCTGTTGCTGCTCAGCTATGAAGATGCATCAAGGCTAGATGAGTTGATGAGATTGATCTTCAACAAGCACATCCACCGAGCGGACTCGTTGGCCTGGGATTGCAAAGTGCTGCAGCAAGCCTTGAGGAAAGTCCGCCGCGGCTGGAAATACTTGCAAAGGAATTCCTCTGACCCGTGGCCAAGCAGTGCTCGCGCCTTGACTGACCATAGCTGGTGACCAGACAGAAGCAGCTTGACTGCACATAGGCAACTTGCGCCCTCAGATCGTTTCCCGGAGATCCTGGACATGGTCCGTTGCCTGACCGATGCTCCGGATGAGTGCGATGGCGAGGGTTTGGATGAAGATGGGATGGAGGATCCGTCATGGAGCAAAATCTTGCAAGTGGCATGTTGGCGGGTTTGATGATGCTTGGGCGAGTCCATGTTTTGGTAAACGTACAGCCGGGGGGGGGGCTTGTGACTGCTTTCCTTTGCCTCTTGTGCAGGAGTTGGCGCGGGATTGGAAACTGGACGTGCCTGAGAAGGCTGGCGCTGCTGACTTTTTCGTCCCACCCAAACACGTGCTGCTTTGGCCTTGCAGGATGAGTTGGCGCAGGATGTGCCTGAGAAGGCCAGCAGTTGTTGACTTCGAACTTGCGTTCTATCCTAGCAGATGTCACTTGACCTCTCTTGGTTTGCGGCCCTGCAGGCAGTGGAGTGTGACGTGCCGGAGAATTCACAGGCTGGCAGCTATTCCATCCAAACCCACATAGCCTTTGACCCTGCAAGAGGTGGCGCGCAATGTGCTGGAGAATAATGAGGCCGGTAGCTGTTGACTCTTTGTACTCCCAGCCACGCACATAGTTGGCACAGCCCTCAAACACGTCAGAACGAACATGTCTAATAAGCAGAAGGCTCCTCGGGGGTCCTCCTCATCATCATCATCATCATCATCCTCCTCCTCATCATCATCATCATCATCATCATCATCATTATCCATCATCATCATCATCATCGGCATGATCCTGAGATCTATTATTATATTCCCTTGAATAATTGTTGGTGTGAATCAAATTTGTTCAACAAACGTCCAATCGCACATCCTCTGTTTTTGGTTTTGAAAGGTGCAATTAGCTCAAGATGGTGTGAAAACCCTTTTGAGAGGAGCCCACGTTTTGCGGGGGTCACTCTGGAAGATTTTTGCAGGGATCCTCTTTTGAAAACGCATTTTGAGCAGCGCTCTTTTGGGATCGCTTCTAGGGGCTACTGCTTTTTGCAGGAGTTGGTGAGTGATGCGCGTGAGAAGGCCAGCAGCAGTTGTTGACTTCGAACTTGCGTTCTATCCTAGCAGATGTCGCTTTGCGGTTTTGCAGGCATTGGAGTGTGGTGCGTCGGTGAAGCAGGCTGGCAGCTGTCCCGTCCAAACACACAGAGCGTTTGACCCTGCAGGCTTTGGCGCGCGATGTGCTGGAGAATAATCAGGCTGGTAGCTGTTGAAAAGTTGACTTTGTGTCCCACCCACGCACGTGCTGCTTTAACGCAGGAGTTGGTGAGCGATGCACCCGAGAAGGCCGGCAGCTGTTCGACCCGGGAATTTTAGAAATTCCGGCGAATTTCTGGAAATCCCCAGTTCGACCCAGGGAATTTTGAAAATCCGGTGAATTTATGGAAATCCCTAGCCCCTTTGACTTGGTGCATCCCATCCAAACCCATTTATTAATGTGATTTTAAGCTCGGTGCTGTGACCTTGCAGGAGTTGGCGCGTGATTGGAATTTGGACGTGCCGGAGAAGGTGCCAGAGAAGGCCGGCGGCGGTTGATTTGTTTGCAAAGGCTCGTTTATGTCCTTAGAATGAACCCTTGGCGTCAGCTTGTGGCAGGAGATCAAACGCGAGCGCCTGACCATTGATCAGCAGATCGAAGCTAAGAGGAAGGAGGCCAGTTATCTCACTGCGCTGCCTTGTTTTTTCAGTTGAAGACATTATGCTCTTGACAGGTCCTGGGGTCGTTGGGTGACAAGCACATTCTGATCCCAGACGAGGAGAGCTTGTGTTTCCTGAAAGGTTGATGGATTGTGTTCGTGTTTTTGCTGAGGAGGATGAACCGGGGTCGTCTTCTAGCCACCCGCGCCTGCATCCGGATGTGACCCAGCAAGTTGAGTCTTGGCTGACACAGAGCTTGGGGTTTGTTGTTCGTACGGAAGACTCGCGCCAGTCGTGCGCCAAGCAAGGCCTTGCACAAAGAGCCGGAGTACATGGAGGAAATCCACAAACACCTGGACAAGCAGCCGCCGGAGCCCGCCCACCCTGCCAGTGACTTGTTTTGATTCACTTGACACACCACCTCCATTGGGGGGGTCCAACCGCTTGAATACGAAGGAGTTGCCGCCTGAAGCCCTTATCGATAGGGTTACCAGAAGTTGCCGTGTTGAGGCACATCAGTGCCACAACCTAAGTTAATGTCAGATCGACCTTTGAAGTAAGATTTCGACCTAATTCACCCAGAAACGTGCCGGGTGAGAGCGTTTTGTCTTCAGCTCAGGGCAGCACCAACTTGTTGACGAGAAGAGGAAAGTTGCTGCGGCGGCCACTGCTGAGAAGCGGAAGGCTGCCGACCAGGCGTTCGTGACCAAGAAGGCGAAGAAGAAGGACCACACCGTTTGGTCCTTGCACGAGGTGAAGGCCAAGAGACAGATTGGCCAGGTGCGGGCGGGAGTGTTTGTTTGCCGTTGCGCTTGCAATCAAATGTCAACAGGTGTTGCCACGTTGTTTTTGCAAGTTTGATCAACTTGAGCTCTCACGTGTCCACCCCTGAAAGATTTTGGACAAGTTCATTCCTGACGCGTCGGTGAAGCTCCAGACCTTGGCTGACGGCCTGAACTCAGGTGAGCTCACGATTGAGAGTGCCCAAACCAAGTTGCTTATGTGGAAGAAGGCCGTGGCTGGACGGGCCGCTCAGAAAGAAGACGACAGTCCGCGCCCTGTTGATGTCGAGTGATATACAGCAGAACGCACGCCAGAGAAAAGGGCGCATTTATGCAATTTGCCTGCAACACAGTTTCTTGCTTCGATTGCTGAGCGCTTGTGCGTTTGTTAATGCAACGCGATATGACCGCAGGACGTGAAGAGGAAGATGCCGCTGCCTCTCAGCAGAAGGACTCCTTGCTTTGCACGTGCAGCTGTTCTCTTAGCCGGTCAGCCACATGTGGGTTTGCAGGACGCTGTTGCTCCACCTGGCGCCCACACACCGTGCGCCAGTGGGTGTTTCGTCAATCGCCAACAACGAACCCACTGCTTGCGAACCGCTTCAGATCTGTCAGGGCATGCGCTGGTCCTGTAGTGTCACTTTGATTCAAAATTTGGACCGAGCCCGCTTGGCATGTGGCATGTGATGAGGACACATGATCGATGACGCTGCAGCAGCAACATATGCGGGCGACAGATTCATAATCGACACACGCACACACACACACACACTTTAGCATGTCGTAAAGGTGTTGTTGCTTGCTGGCGTGCCGCTCTGGGGTGTCAATGGAGCCGCACGCTCCAGACCCTGAAGCCTTGGCGAGTCATTTGAGCTACCTGGAACCCATGGAGCTGCGGGAGCTGTACGCTCTCATGTGCCTACAGCTGCCGTGGGTCGCCCGGCTGCGCTTTGTCCATCCTTTGTGTTTCACATTCTCTCAAATGCGTTATTGTTTGACACAACATCACTGTGTCCCAAGATCATTATTGAGATGGTGATCTACGCTATGGTTCTACGAGCTGCGCGCCACAACTTCCATGGAGAGGACGTTGCCTGTCAGACAGATGTAGCGGTGTGTGTGTGTGGTGGTGTGTGTGTGTGGTAGTGCTTGTGCGTGTTAGCCATGTGTCACAGCTTTCTTGCAGCGCAGAGGTTGACCAGCCGCGATGTCTGGAATTTTTTTCTGGAAAGTCAGTGATTGCGAGAGCTTTCGCTTCAGCGGGTGTGGGTGCGAGGGCATTTGACTTGTGCCGACCCTTGTGTGCACTTCAGATTCGTGACTGAGCCATTTTGACACAAACGCCTGACTAGTGTGGGGAGTTGACATTGAGAAGGTTCATCAGTCCGTGCATGCAAACTTAGAGAACTGTGCTCACTGTTGCTTTCTGCAAGTTAGCGCTGATGGGGGGGGGGCGCTGGGGCTCGTGCCACTGAGGAAGCGCGTGTCACAACCTCCTTGAACCAATTGGGCAGCTGGTGGGGATTTCCAGTGTCCTTGAACTCATGGCCGGTTCCTTTGTCCACTTTGCCACGGTGTGTACGAGCTTCTGCTGGATAAATTCAGCTACGCATCAGCGGTCGCAAGCCTTCCCACTGGGCCTGGCATCCCACCCTTACATCACGCAAGGAAATGTGCTTGCTGGGATTACAGCAGCGCTGGCGCTTTTTGGCGTGGTGCAGGGGGTGCTGCTTCAGCATTGAGAATCCTCGTGGATCTTCTCTTATTGAGCACCCGTGCATGCAGTTGGTGGTTCGCTGGCTCCGCGAGAAGGACCATCAAGGTTTTGGGACGTGCTGCCTGAAGCAGCATAGCGTCAGCTTGGGGAAGTTTGGCGCGCCAACTCAAAAACCGGTGCTCATCTACAGCGCAGACGTCATGGACATTGACTTGCCTGACCCTGCGCAGTTGGAAGCTCCTCACCCAGCCAGCTCTGCCCCAGTTTGCCGCCAGTGTCACGTTTGCAATTGTGCACGTCAACCGTGTCTACATTGTAGGCCGTTGTGCTGCTTGCAGCGGGCCAACCCAGGTATACAGACCATCACGGGCGACAGCGTGTTGCGGGTGCTGGAGGGCTCAAACAAACACAAGAGTATCCGGAAATGCGGCAAGCTCAGGTCTGACGTGAGTGTTGTTCACCTTGCGAACGGTTTGTAGCCTGTCAAGGCTTGGAACCTGCATCTTCCAATGGTGGGATCAACACAAAGCTGAATTACGTAGCTCCGGGACTGCGCGGGTGTGATGAGTTAGCAGGTGAGTGTTTGGGTTGAATTTTAAGATAGTTAAAGCCTTCTCGGCCCCTCCTGGGTTGCGGCACACTTGCATGACGTCAGTGACACGCAGGATCTCAAGGCGTGCGTGGGCGTGGGCACGCAGTGCAAATCTTGATTTGCGGGACATCAAGGCACGTGCAAACCGTCACATGTGTGCCAGCAGTGTTGATCTTTTTGCGTGTTAGCAGAACGCCAGATTGAGTGCCCTGCGCGCAGGCCCATCTTATTCAATATTCCCAGCAGAATGCTGTCGATGTGTTTGGACTCAAAGAGTCCGCTAATTGGTGCAACATGGTGCTGCAGCGCACCAGACCTTTGCGCTAGACAATCTTGGATGCAGGCGACTTGGGGGTTTTCAAACACGCTTGAGTTGGCGACTGAGCTTGATGATGTGCGTGTAACTCATGTTTGCTGACAGACTTCACACAATCTGTGTGCGCCATGCGATTTTGTTTTATTGATAGGTTTGCCTAAATCCTAAACACTGGTTCATGTGTGCTGACAAACTTCACACAATCTGTGTGTGACATGCGATTTTTTTGATTGATAGGCTTGCCTAAATCCTAAGCATAGGTTCAGTTTGCCTTCGCACGCTGACCAGTGACCAACCAGTGACCGACCAGTGACCGACCAGTGACCAACCAGTGACCGACCAGTGACCGACCAAACCAGCGAGCAGTGACCGACATGATGGGCCTTTACTTAGGGTAGTGACCGACCAGTGACCGACGGACCCGTGACAGACCCGTGACTGACCCGTGACTGACCCGTGACTGAAAAATACGTCCTAGACATTTTGTCAAGCACGCCACCCGTGACAGCCCCGTGACCACCCGTGACCACCCGTGACCCCCCCCCCCCCCCCCCTACACCCCGCCGCCCCCCCGCCTGCTTCAACCAAATGAAGCCTTTGGTTGACCCCCTCCCCCCTCCACCTGCTTCAACAACATGCAGCCTTTGGTTGAGACCGGCCCCCCCCCTCACCGGCCCCCCGCCCACAACCCCCGCTCCCAGCCAGTTCCGGCCGCTTCGGACCACTTTAGGCTACACACATTGTGCTGATTGCTCGTTTGTGCTTACATTGATTTGATTCTCAAGCCACACTCTGCCATTCATTTTGCGTTTTTGTGACGTCTGTTGTTTTTGCGCCGTTTGTATGTCCATCTATGTCCATCTGATCGACACACCCTGCGCTCTTAACATTTGCCCGCGTAGTGAGCGATATTGACTTAGGTGGGGCACATCGCTCTGGATGCGTGTTTAGTTTTTGTGGTGCGCATGAACTGGTTGGAACGGCTGTACTTGACTGCTGCGGCACACACTGTTGTAGGTACTTGTGCTTGTGTCGATAAACTGGATTGCGCGCATGTTTGTGACACTGGTTTGGGTCTCATCTTATACACATCTTGCATCTTATGGGTTCACTTGACCTGCCTGGACCCAACAACAAAAATCGGTGTTCCTTTTTGTTTGCGAGGCCGTTGGTGGCCATGATGGCTTCCACCAATGATGTGTGTGTGTGAGAGTGTGTGGCAAGTCCTTAGGGTTTAGGGTGTGAGGACACCTGTCATTGCACCTTGCTTGGTCCTTTTTGAACGGAATCCTCCGCGAGCCTTTGGGTTCAACCATGGACCTTAGGGCCAAGGAAGAACTCTTGCGGGGCATGGATGAAGACAACCCCCACACGGTGGGGGTGGTTGTAGGACATGTGCATGACGGGCTGATGGACTCGGCTGTGCACCAGAGGGTTACGTACACGCGCGCACCATCGGGGACGCTTTTCGACAGCCAATCCACGAAGAACACAGACACGCAGATGGACCCGCCTGGGGCTTATTACCTCCAACAAAGGGGTCATCGCACGTGTGACTAGTGTCAAACACCAGCGTGCCCCCACGGTTCAGGTCGCAGCTGGAAACCCAAGAGCCGCAGGCCGCGGCGTTGTTTTGTGAGCTCTCACTCCACCGTGGAAACAATTTGTTGCGCAGGATGCTTTGGATGCCACTCGCTCTCACCTCCCCAAGACCGACTTGAGAGTCTGGATGAAGCCGGGCTCCATTTGGGACGCCCCACTCAGTGTCCAGAATGGGCCACTTGTGCATCTGCGTGACAAGCCCCTTGCGGCTGTCAAGTCCAAGCCGCAACCTGGCCATTCGATGACCAACGCTGGTTCTGATCTGGCAGATGTGGATGATGCCATGATGGCAGTGCAGCGCAACAAAGCCGCACGCGCGGCTGCAAACCCAGCAGTAGCAACACCTAAAGTGGCACCAGCCACTGAAGAACCAGCCGCAGCAACGCTCGATAAGATGGCGCCAGCCACTCGGGTCGACAGACTGTATGACAAACAACAGGCAGTGCTGGCCACACAAACCCAGTGGGCGGATGCGGCGGCCAAACTAGCCACAGATCACGCATCAGAGGCTGATCGCTACGCGGCGACGGTGGCAGCCAACCGGAAACGAGTTGCAGATGCCCAGACATCAGCAGATCCGGCAAACCAGCAGCAGGGAACAGAGGCACAGGCAGCGCACGCAGCGCACACACAGGCAGTGCGCGAAGCCGCACGCGCGTCGCGTGCAGCGGAAGCCATGCGAGCGGAACGCAATTTGCAGCAATTTGCGGCAGATGCCGAAGATGCGGCGCGAGTCGCTCAGGCGGCCTACACAGCAGCAGTAGCGGCGGCCGAGCAGGCAGCGCGTGACCTGCAGCAGCAGAAGCATGACGCAGAGGCTGCGCTCGCGGCATCAGCCCTGGCGGCCACAAACGCAGAGCGCGATTTGCAGCAGCAGCAACAGCAGCAGCAGGCAGCTCAAACAAACCTGGCGGCCACAAATGCAGAGCACGATTTGCAGCAGCAGCAGCATTGTTTGACAGCGCAGGCAGCTCAAACAAACCTGGCGGCCACAAACGCAGAGCATGATTTGCAGCAGCAGCAGCAACAGCATTTGACAGCGCAGGCAGCTCGAACAAACCTGGCGGCCACAAACGCAGAGCACGATTTGCAGCAGCAGCAACAGCAGCAGCAGCATTTGACAGCGCAGGCAGCTCAAACAAACCTGGCGGCCACAAACGCAGAGCGAGATATGCAGCAGCAGCAGCATCATTTGACAGCACAGGCAGCTCAAACAAACCTGGCGGCCACAAACACAGAGCGCGATTTGCAGCAGCATCAGCAGGACCAGTGCTTGACATCGCAGGCAGCTCGAACAGACCTGGCGGCCACAAACGCAGAGCGGGATTTGCAGCAGCATCAGCAACAGCAGCAACATTTGACAGCGCAGGCAGCTCGAACCAACCTGGCGGCCACAAACACAGAGCAAGACTTGCAGCAGCAGCAGCAGCAGCAGCATCAGCAACACCTGACAGCACACATAGATCAAGCAGAGGCAGGGGGGCGCGCAGCCACACAAGAGCTGCAACCAACGGGATCACACGCCCTGGCATCAGCAACAGCACGAGAGCAACCAGAGCAGGCGGAGGGAACCCCAGTTGCAACATTACCTGAGCAAGCAAAGCAACCGGTAGCGCCAGAGCAACCAAAGCAACCTGAGCAGGCGAATGCCCTGGCAGTGCCTGAGTCCATGACACAACCAGAGCAGGCGGCGGAAGCAAATGGATCGCCGATGGCAGTTTGCACAAAGCAAGAAAAGGCGGGGAGTGAAATGCCACAGGAGCTTGTGGTAGGAACAGGGGTGCCAGGCATTGCAGCGCGCGTGTCTCGAGTGCGATGGGCGGACATGCCTCCTCAGCATGGTGCGCAGCTTGCAACCGCGGCAGACCAGCAACGCGCAGCAGAGCATCAACAGGTGACACTTCCTCCACGGCCAGATCTGCAAGCAAATGCCCCAGGCACACAACCCCTTACAGCAGAAGCGCTGGCGAAGCTCCAGGCTGCTTCGATGGACGAGGAGCTGGTCAAACTTGGCTGGGGCGTGACTGCCACCATGAGAAAAACCGACAGTGTTGCACCGGAAGCAACTGCCTCCGAATCGGCAGACTTAGCGTCATCATCGCCATCAATCTTGCGTGCTGCTCCACCAGCACCAACAGAAGTACCAGCCCCATCGACGCCAGCTGGTGTTGAGGGAAAAGGCTACACTCGCCGCGCTGCTGCCAACTTGCTCAGCAGATTGCGCAACAACTCAGCGCGGATGGCGGCTTTGGACAGCGGCTTCCGGAACCAGTTGCTAAACCTTGATGATGCCAGCAGGGCTTCCTTGATCACGGCCCTATGCGAGTGTAACGGGGACTTGGAGGCGCTGAATGCCTCGTTTGAGACAGAGTCGGTCAACGAAGAGTTTTCCCGGAACACGTCTACTCTCGAGCCCTACACCAAGCAGGAAATCATCAACAAGTACGGGGCGGTGAAGGCAGACGAGGTTATGAACCACAAGCGCAAGTGCGGCCTCACTCAGGACGACCCGAATGCGCCTGGCGCCACCTTGTTCTTGCTGTCGAAAGACACGATGCCCGGTGCTCATTTTTCAGGGTTAGGGTTTAGGGTTTCGCGTGTGGCGCAATGTTTTTTTCACATGTGTAGATTTGAGAGCAAGTCGTTGCCGGTCTGAGGGAGCGTGGCAATGATCATCGTGACAGCCGCTTTGGCCGCGCATGGTGTGTGTGTGTGTGTGTGTGTGTGTGTGTGTGTGTGTGTGTGTGTGTGTGTGTGTGTGTGTGTGTGTGTGTGTGTGTGTGTGTGTGTGTGTGTGTGTGTGTGTGTGTGTGTGTGTGTGTGTGTGTGTGTGTGTGTGGTGTGGTGTGTGTGTGTGTGTGTGTGTGTGTGTGTGTGTGTGTGTGTGTGTGTGTGTGTGTGTGTGTGTGTGTGTGTGTGTGTGTGTGTGTGTGTGTGTGTGTGTGTGTGTGTGTGTGTGTGTGTGTGTGTGTGTGTGTGTGTGTGTGTGTGTGTGTGTGTGTGTGTGTGTGTGTGTGTGTGTGTGTGTGTTTGTGAATATTGCGTGTTCTGTGCGTGCTGCTGTTGCCGATTTTTTTTAAAAGCGTGCGGCGCCCTGTAATTAAGGCAAGCGCCTTCGCACGACGGGCGTGGCGGTGGATGCTTCGAACATCAGTCAGGTGAGCGAGCTCATGCCACTTGGCTCACGAGTAAATTGAGTGTGATTTGCTGAACGAGTCGAGCAGTGAGCGATCAATGATTGTTTTTTTGGATCAGCAAGTAGCTTTCTTCTATGCCAAGCGGGCGGGTCCCTGGACGCAGGAAGCCACCCGCGCCCATCTTCAAGAAGAGAGACGCTCTGCCCGTGCCGGCCTCGCCCTCGCCCCAGCCTTCCCCAGGCATATCGCCTCCCACGCCACAGCCTGAGCAGCCGCAGCCCAGCAGCAAGCGTGGCAAGGGAACCAAGACCCCCAAGGAGGTCGCAGAGACTACGCCCCTGCAGAAGGGGCAATCCCTCGCAACTCAGGCGGGTGTCTTTCAAATTGCGCGTTCCCAGTTGGCAAGGTGCTTTCTATAGGAGAACTGTTGTGCGCGTGGCAAGGTGCTCAAGAAGAAGTCGGAGGCACTTGAGCTAGGCACCCAATTGGGCACAATAGAGTTCGGGCAGAGCCTCAAAAATACGGTGGAGCAACACGCGGCGAAGTTTGAGGAGCTGTACAATGGTGTGCGCACCCTCGTGGCCGGGCAGGTGGACCGCGAGGAGGACTACTTGCCGTACGTCAAGCAGTTCCTTGAGGTGAGCCGGAACTACGAGGCCCCGAAGATGGCGGCGCAGGGCATGGTGAAGTCCTTAAAGGTGAAGAACGCGCCGAAGAAGAAGGCCAAGGCGAAGCCGTGACTTGTCTACGCATATCGTCGGAAGCCAATTGGGAAACTGGGCTCCGTATTCAGTTTAACCATGCCACATGTCCCAAACGTACGTGACCGGGCTTGGGTGCTGCAGATCTGAGGCTGCCATCATCTTGATCTTGCGCCCGCTGAGAGCATGTGGCTTTTTTTGCCTCTGAGATACTTTGCCAGTGTCCTCAGGCCCAACCTACGATATAGAGAGCGATGCATGAGCTGATATGTTCAGACAACTTGCCTGAGGTTGCTGGCGTTTCACGTGTGGGCTCTGTGTGCGCCTGTGGCTTCTGAAGCCTTTAGGGCTCACACCTGGTTTTCGTTGGTCGAGCTCTGCACAGGGTGTGTGACCTGCACAGGGCTGTGACTACAAAGGCTTATCACCAGAGTAAATTTTGCTCTGTGCAGGATCCGAGTCGACTCAGGGTGTGTTGCAGGTGCAGAGCTCGTGCTGCCATGAGGCAAAAAAAGATGTGCTGGCTTCTACACTTGATTATCGTGGTTGAGTCTGTGCTGTTCCTGATGCTGAGCCACATGAGTAAAGCCAGACACGGGTTTGAGCGCTGCTGACTTGCCTCCACTTTAGGGTTTAGGGTGCGCGTGTGGCCCGCCCAGCTTGCAGCATGTGTGCAGCTGATAGGTACCAGGTTGGCCCAGAGCACCAGAAGCGGCGCAAGAAACAGAATCTCGTTTGCAGTACTTGTGAAGATTGTTTTGCACGAATTGTGAATGGTGGCACACACGTGCCAGTTGTCTCAGGAATGTGAACGAGTGGGACAGTCGTGGGTGCTCCATACTTGCTGAAGAAGTGGGAGCTGGCGTGCCTGGGCTTGGTGTTTGTATTTTCTGCGGCTTTCTCCTTTGAGTTTGCATTTTCAGTTGTGTCTCACCTATTTGTAGCATACCCTCGCAACTGAGGCGATGTCTGTCAAAAAATCTGCCAAGATTGCTGCGGCCTTCCAGCAAGATGGGGTCCACGGCAGGACCATCAATCAGTTCGCTACAAGCAGCCGTGAACGAGATTTGTTCCGGTGGGTCAAGTTGCCATTCCCTCCGTACACGACCAACATCCCACTGCTCACCACCAAGCAGCTTGATGTGGAAGTAGCTTGGCGATCATAAGAGCCCGAAGGGTATCTTGCACTGAAGCCTGAGTTGCGACTGGTTGTGACGTTGCTTCTAGACAGATTGTGTGTCTGGCCCAGGTGCAGCCGTTTGAAGTGGCGATGGTATTGCCTTCAGATATGCTGTTTGATATGTGCGCGCGGGGCGAAGCAGTCAGGAACAAATGCCTTTTTGGCCCTCACGGGGAGGCCAGCATCCAACAGTATTGGGAGAAGGAGGACCCGGCCTTTCTTGCTAGCTTGGGCGTAGCCCCCTCAGACCTCTCCACGTGTGTTCCTTTGTCGTTTCATGAAGATGGTGTGCCGAATTGGCACGACTCAACAGCGACTTTCATATCCTTTTCCACACCCATGGCGCGTGGGGACAGTTGGGCCACCAGATGCTGCGTTGTGGGCTTAATGACATCGCAAATGTGTACTGAAACCCGTGTGGCCATCCTCGATGTCATCGCGTGGGATTTGAAGCAACTGCGCGCGGGCGTGTGGCCGACCACTGATCACACAGGGGCGCAATTTGCAGCCGGCAGCTTCAGGGCTAAGAGAGCTGGCCAGCGCATGGGCCGCTTCACTGCTACTTTTGTTTCTTGGAAAGGAGACTTGGAGGCGGCAATGCCCGCACATAGCCTGCAAACCAGACATTACAGATGCTCTTGGATTTGTGATTGGTGCTGGGCATCCCGGACGAACAGTCATTTATCATGTGGGGATTTTTCCGCAATCGCTCAGTGGAGGCACACAGATTGCCTGCATACTTTGGAGGACAAGTCCTTGTGGCTTCAAGTGCCTGGCTATTCTAGGCCCCGGAGATTGTGGGACTGCGCCTGGCAACATTTGAGCAACACGGGTTTTTATTTGCCGTTGCTGCGCTGGATCTAGGATTGCGTGATACATATTATGTTGTAGCGCATTTTCATATTGTTCTTTCTTTAGGAGCTATAACTGCTATCTTCTCTGGAGTATGGAGTAATCTTCAACGAGGAACATATGGTTGGTGCTAAGAATTCATTACTTTCATCCTCATCTACACTCTCTCTCTCTCTCTCTCTCTCTCTCTCTCTCTCTCTCTCTCTCTCTTTATCATTGAAATTTCATATTTACACGGCTGCGCCCAAGCCTCATGGCATGTTGCTGCATTGGCTTTGTCTCGCTGCCTGCGCTGCCCACGAGTAGCCTTCTTTAAATTTGCCTTAGGCTCTAATGCCAAAATTTGCCGGGGGCGCACAGCCTTCGCTTGCCCACTAATTTTAATATTTACAAGATGCTGGCTTGTGTGTTGTGTTTGTGTGTTGCCTGCATGAAGCTGTTCTTGGCACGGGGCAAGTAAGGTATGCATTTGATTGACCTTGGCATTTTGCGTGATGTGGTGGCCAGCACGCTCGTGAGTCTGCTCCTGACAAAAGAGCTGCACAGCTACGTGAAGTTGGGCAACGATGCAACGCCTGACGCTGTTTTGCACCGCTTCACAATCTTAGCGAAGGAATGGGCGCGCGGGCAGAAACTGGACTTATCCATACCTCCACTTACAGAGTCTCGACTTGGGTTCGATGGCAAGTCCTACCCAGAACTTGACAGTCGAGTGAAGGCTGCTCGCACCCGTGTCTTGTTCGAGTTTGTCACCAAAGTTGCACTTGAGATTGACACTTTGCCAGATATGTTTTCTATTGGCGAAAAATGATTGGCGTGTTCTTATTTCAATTGCTGTTCCATTGCGGTCTTATAATTCATTGACGTCGCCGGATCTAAGGAGGAGCTTGTTCCACATAACGCGCCGGCCAGTTGCATCTTTGAAGCTCAGCTGCGGGCGGTCATGTGCTTCTCGCTGAGTGCGGCGCTGTCAATCTGGAGCAAAGGCGAGCGGCCACATCTGTCAGACGCAGAGGCTGCAGAGTCCTCTTGGCTTGGCTGCCTGCACTTGGTGTGCTACCAGGCCTTGGCCTCGAGGGCTCTGGAGCGTGGTGACTTTTTGTGGCGGGTGCGCCCGAAGCACCACTACATCGCCCATCTGCTGGACGAGACTCGGCGCTGGAAGATCAACCCGATGGCAGCATCCACATTTTTGGACGAGGATCACATGAAGCAGCTTCGTGGCGTGTCGTCTGCGTGTCACCCGAGGACGATGCTCAAGGTTTGGGCCCGTCGCTACATCTTGAAACGAACTCTCTTGTGGCAGCGAATGTGACGCCATTAATGCGATGCGTGGTCTCGAACGATCGAGACCATATAGGCAGTTGCAGCCTGAAGCTAGCTTACCTGCTGGCGGGCCTTTCGAAAAGAGCGCTAACTTGAATGCGTGTGCAATTTTTGTTTCCGTTTGATTATATGACGAATGCAGGTTCGTGTATACATATTCTAAACAACTGTGAATGTGTTCTTACAAATATATATATACATTTTTAAAGACACGTTAGACACATTTGGAACGAATATATATGTATATGAAGGACACATGATTGATTTTGATCTATTTTCTGCATATACTAAATATGCATTTGCGCGAAATATAAACCAAAGCATACATGTTTGAATGATACGCTGTGATGAACACGTATTTGGTTGCATTTTGCTATGTGTGTTAAGTATATAGCTTGTAAGAATTTTGATGTTCGCGTGTGTGTTGTACGACCCCCGAAATAGATACACCTTTGGCGTTTGCTCCCCCCCTGTTCGTTCCTTAAGGAAGCTGTGTTTTAGGGTTGTTTCGAATCGATGTTTGGCTCAAGCGTGCGTGATCAAGGTGATCGACCCGCTGGAGCTTTATAAATGCAACGAACTGGCGATGAGATGCGCCACGCTGCCGATCATGCAACGGAAAGGGTGTGCGGGGTGCTTTGCGTATACACCCTATATATAGAGCTCCAGGTCGTGAGCCGTTTTTCGCTCTTGCAGGTGCGGCTGTCATCGTCTGATGTTTGATGGAATTGCCATGCGACCATGCTCGCCGCATTGAACAACAACTAGGTGTATTATGGAGCAACTAGTTGTATATATTTCTTGGTAATACAACTGGTTGTATATTCATTGCGGTAGGTTTTTACAACATATGACTGGTTGTTAAAACAATGTCTGGTTTGAGCTTTGGGTTCTCCAGGTTCAGCATCGCTGCGCACTTCGACCTCTCCCACGATGGCAAGCCAGAAAGATGATGCAGAGTTGGTTACACCGCCACCGGTCAACCACACACAATCCTCGTCACCTGCCAGCTCCCTCCCTACAGTCAGCGCAGCGGCCCTTGATGGCAAGTCGTTTGATAGCGCGGTGCAACCCGGATCATTCAGTCTCTTCACGGAGTGTCTTCACCGCCGTCCAAGCCGGCGGCATCACAATTGCTCACCATGCACAGCACGCCGGAAGAAGTTGTCAAGTACTACACATGGACCAGTGACCAGCCACGCCTTTATCTCAAGCAATCGCCCACAACCACGACTTTGACGTCACTGGTCAAGTGGGCCAATCACCCGTCCCGGCTCAACGGCAACAAGTCATTAGATTCCATGGCGACGCAGCTCCTTCAAGCGCGTCAACGCATGCCGAAAGGCGACGCACCTACTCTCGGGGCGATGGCGGCTTCGTGGGGACTGGAGCCCGGCTATCTCACCAAGCTCACTGAGAAGGCATTGAGTCACCTCATCGTGACCGCTCGCTTACTCAGCGGATGAGCAGGCATCTTAACGACCTTCGTTCTCTTATGAGCCCGGAGCGGCAACCGTGTCACGGATGAGTCAAGGTTAAAACTCGTCCGTCATCTTTTTGCGTTGCATCAGTTTGATCTTGTGCTTGGTTGTGCTTGCATTGCCTTGTGCGTGATTGTCTGTGCAGCTTGTATCCATGTCGCCGCCTTATGGTAGATTTCATTGGTTGCATTTTCACCATGTTGGATGAGCTTCGCCGCTGTGGAATCTATGATGATGTTGCACAATGGCAGTCTCTGGACAACTTTTTACACTCGTTGACCATGTTCTCTACGTGCTGGCAATACTGCTTCCCTGGACTACCACCACCGTCGATACCAGCTGATGAGTACGAATCAATCACACAACTACCGTGGTTGGGCCTCATTCTGGAAGTCTTAGTTGTGGTCCGGATTGCCCTTCAGATTCCGAATCACGCTATGTCACACTCTCACACACTGTGGCCAACAGGTATGAGATTCATAGATGTCGGTGCACTGCCTATTTATTGATCAGTTTCTTACAACGTCTCATTTCCCAAGATCATGGCTACTTTCCGCCGTTCTTTGAAGTCCTTCACTTCTACAAGGCTTCTCTCTTGTGTGAAATATGCACTCCACTTTTGCCGACACGCGACATCTTCGCTCATTGCGGGCACGATTTCCGGACCTCTATGACTTCATTCACGATCCAGGTCATCATCAACAACCGTGCGTCTACATCCGACTTTCCCCATGGCACACACCTTACTACGTTGGTGCGACTGATCAGGATGTTCTACGACGTGAACACTCACGCAGTCGCAAATTTCTACAACTACTTCGGGGACGTCATGCCTTCTTCGAACCCGCGCTTCACTACTGGAAGCGATCCAATACTTACTGGCTCTTCTGTGCTGTTCCGGTTGAGATCAAACTTCCCGTTTCCTCGGTTTGGGTCCAGGAAAGCAAATGGCAATACCTGCTACGCCCGCATTTGAATGCACCCTGGGTACACAGACTTCTGCGAAAGGTGGGCTTCCGGGAACACCTCGTTGATTTTCGACGTCACTCGTTGTCGTCTCCCACTTCCCTCGGCTTGCACAAACGCTTTCGACGACGACTACATCCGGATCTTCAACGGCAACTACGTCCCGACATGCTGGATGACATTCAGGCCCATTACTCTATTCTCTATCAGCTGGGATCCAATACAGGTGCATCGTTCCAAGCCATGCGTGACCTTCTGTCGGCAGCTTTCCCTCCTACTCAGCTTTACTACTTTCTGCGGCTCTCCGTCTTTGTCAACGAGCCCTTCCGCTCCAAGGCGCAGAAACTCCTCGCCCAGGTGTTACGCAAACGACAGCTACAATCACCCACCACTTTGACACAACTACTCCTACCGCCTCTACATGTCCGGAATTGGAAAGCTCTACTTGGCACATGGTTACAAAGCTGGATTGCTTCTCATCGTGATTTGTTTCCCTCCCTTTTCCTTCCAAAGATCCGGGTGGTGGAAACTCGCAGTGCCACGTTGGGCGACAAGATCTACAACTACCGCACATGGCAGCGCAGATGGACTCCTGAAACATCTTTTCCGTGTCGCTGTTTGGACATCGATGATCACCATATACACCGAGCACATGGACATGCTGTAATGGTTGATGAGTTCTCACGCATCAATGCGGACATTGACATGGAAATCATGGCCGCGTCAATGAAGGATCAGTATTTCGGTGATGTCGACTTGTTACATCAACGTTTCACTACGCAACTTCGCAAACTTGCTCGTCGCTGGCATGTGCATGGTTCCAGTCTTCTTGTTGATCTGCAGCCGGTTTTGACTCAGTTGATGGACACTCATCGAGCTAACCTTCAAGATCGTGCTTATTGGTCATCGACATCGTTGCAGCGCACCGTGGCTTCTCTGTCATCGTGGGTTGTAATCCCCGCGGATCATTTCCCCTCCCGCGCACATGTGATTTGTCCGTCCCTGTTTGCCATACTGATGCGGAAGACCTTTTGCTCGGGAGATGTCTTTTCGCTATGCCGTGAATCCGCAGCATCTTTTCGCTCTGAAGTGGTGACTACGGTACCTTCCCTCCTACGTCAGCGATATGCATGGGGACTTCGACTTCAAGCACCGTTGCCCACAGCTCGCATCCTTCCAAAGCCGACCAAGGACTGGCAGAAAGCACGACCCATCATTTCATTCTTTCGCACGTGGGCAGCTCCCTTCCTCACGGTCTTCGGCGCCCTCATATTTGAACTTACCAAAGCTACTTTTCCCGACATTGCAGGTCAACTTTCAGTACAAGAACTTGTCCAGCAGCTGTGGGAGTCGCTGTCAAAGGCAGATCCCGATGAATACATCCACCTGGTGTCACAAGACCTGTCAGGCTTCTTCACGTCCATTCCTACGGAACGCTTCCACCAGGCACTACAAGTGCTTCTCCATCGGTACGATCAAGTTGTTGGCCTTCGCAGATCCTCTCAATGGTCAGTGTTCGAAGTAAAGTCTGATCATCGACGCCGTATGTTCAAAGGAAAATGGCGCCGTCAAACAAAGATCCCTCGAACTTTTCATGAACAAGATCTCCGGCACCTTCTGGACTTTGTCATTGACAACAGTCACTTCGAGATCAACGGATACTTGTTCCGCCAAGAACGGGGAGTCGCTATGGGATCACCAGCCGCGCCACCGCTCTGCAATCTGGTTGCCACGGTTGAGGATTTCTTCTGGCACCAGACAATGTGTTCTCTGCGTTTTCGCATGCCCGATATCGGTGTGATCTGGCATGAGCGCTACGTCGACAATCGTTTCATTCTACTTCGTGATTCTGCCCCACACTCGCCCGTGCTCATGAATTTTCTTTCCCTGGAATTTTATCGCCCACCAGTGATGCTTGAGGTTCAACATGATGACAAAGTGCTGGGCTATCGATGTGATTCTTCTTCCAGAACTATTACACCACAGCTACCTGATCATCCCTCCCAAATCAAAGGAATTCGGAGTGCCAATGATCAGATGTTTACTTATTCTTCTTGGTCTTCTCGCTCCTGGCTCATCATACGTGGTGCACAACCTGCGGTTCAGCAACAGCAAGGACTTAACGCTCTCAAGCGCCTTTATGAGGCCAAAGGTTTCGACCCCCACCTTCTCCGTGACGTTCGGCGTCGACTCGGGACAAAATCTGCATGTGAGCTTGTCATGTTGTCTCTTCTTGCGCACGCTTGTGATTGTTGTTGATGTATTGCGTTGTGTCTGCATGCAGCTGGCTCAGAACCATGGCGGAGTACACGGTCACCAGTCTCTTACGTTCAGACGGATCACTGCAAACTACGAGCCGCGTGACGCTGGAGCACCTTCCCAACTTTATCAACGGCAATGAGATGCAAATGTTCATCCGGACACACGGACTAGCACACCAGCAAAGTGTACAATCCCACGGCCCATCCCGTGACGCTCCGGCACTTGGAGGTACGCAATCACACCGGAAGGTCACGTTCGCGCTCACCCAGGTCCCGCCATTCCCGGATCAAGCTCACCCCAGGCCCACAGGGAAAGTCAGATGAGGAGGAGGACTGGGGTGAATGGAAAAGTGATGGGAGGCGTGCTCATGGTGATCAAAGGAGGCCCCGCTCGCCTCCGTTGCCTCCCGCTCAAGTCAGTCCATCCGAGAACCGCATTGTGCTGCTTCCTCTCTCAGTTCGACAGCATGTACCCGATTTTGGCAGTCATCGCTTCAAGCTGCGCACTGGTTGCCGGGTCGAGGAAATTGCCATCGTAGTGAACGATGTCCTTTACTACACCTTGCCCTCGATTGCCGCCTTAGTATTTCCTGAACCTGAGCAGTGGAAGAAATCGTGGGAGACGGTCTACAGGAGCCTCATGCCGCATCGCCGCAGCATCATCGAAGATGAGCAGCGGGTCAAGTCCATTTCGGAGTTTCCGTTTTCTCCGCCACCACATGGCGTCCCGGGACGTTGGACGGATCAAGTGGTCAGAGACATGTCTCACTACTTCCAGATCTCCCCGAAGTCACTGCCGCAGCAACTCATCGTACAGCTTGGCATTTGCGAAGAAAAATGGCCATATATCCGCAGGACTGCACGGACGTATCACCACTTCTCAACGGACAAAAAGAACTCCCAGAAGAACCTCTTCGGGATCATCTTCTCGTTTGAGCCGCGCCGATTGCTGCCGGACAGGCATCGCACTCAGTCACAGTCGACGTTTTTCTGGTCCCACAATACCAATATGCAGGCGGCCATGAACATCCTGCGTGATGAAGAGCTGATCAGACCCTCAAAATGGCAAGAGCATCCTTCCCCCAACCGCGAGTGCTCAAACTGGAACGAAGTCTGGTTGCCTCCGATGGGATTTTACTGCAGGGGCAGCCTTCAATCTCAGGAAGCGGCAGTCCAATCAGCAGCGCAGTTCGCGGGAATTCACACGGATCGCCCCGTGTGCATTGGTGGAACTGCACGACTCCGGCAACAGCATTGCACCATACCCCGTGGCGGAGTGTACGCTGACATAGCTGCTTCCCATTACTATGACTGCATTCACGCCAAAGATGGCAGGTGGAAACTCCGATCATCGATTGCGGTGCCCAGCTACATGGGCATGTTCTGGTGAACGACTATGGCAATGCAGTCTGACAACCCTTTTGCACAGGCCCACCGTGGTTTGTGCCCTGACTTTCATGGTGTACATCATGACGCTCCTCTTCCGGAAAAAGCGTATGGGGTTGCCTGAGGCTCATGTCTTGATGAAGTGTGTTGCATGCTTGTTGTGTTGCTTGCCGTCGCCGCATTTTGAGTAGATTACTGATTGACTTGGCCCTCTCTGTCGCATCTTCACCTGCATTGTGATGGATCATGGGGACCTTTTACGTGAATGTCGGCACATGCTGCTTGCCATCTCGTCGCAAATCAGTCTTCTTCTGGCCGGACTGCAACGTCTTGAAGGCCAGCAGCGGCATCCACAGCCGCCACCACCGCCACCGGTTCCTGACGGCCAACTACCGCCGCTACCCCCGCCATCTACGACGCCACCGCCCTTGCCGGCAACATCAGTCCGGCCAGATTACATGACAGCACCGGTCACTCTTGTGGCCACCTCAGACAACCGTACGGAGCACCCTGCTCACGTCCGCACGGTGAGTGTCAGTACTTCCTGGGAGCACAGACGGAGGAGAAGGTCCAGACATCGGGAGCCTCATCGGCGTCGATCTCGCAGTCATCACCGGCGGCTTCCTGGCCGACCTGACGACGCGGTTCCCACGTCCCGCCGCCATGCCTACAATCCGAAGTACCCGCCGGCAGTCAAGGCCATGCCGGCGTGTCGACCATCAGGTCTGTCGTATGACCGTTGACGGAACACCAGCGGCAAAAGGACCTCAGTATTTCGGCGCATGCATGTTCGCAAGCATCATGTCTTCGCAGTTCCGCAGCCTTACTTGCTTGATTTGTCCTTGCTGTGTGTTCATTTGCCATGCAGTTGTCAGCCGAGTTTGTGAATAACCTGGTGGCGGTACTCAATGTCCTTGCATCCCAAGTTGCGACAGCTCTGGACACCCTGAACTTTGCCCTGATGACCGAGCGAAGCCATCCGTCAGACACTAGAGTGTCTCCCAGGGCACCACGGAACTCCAGGCACGGGCTGCGCCCTCGCATCATCACAGAGCGCATTTCGTCTGACCGATCCCGCTCTCCCACTCGAATTCGAACCCGACCTTTGGACACTTCATCCACCTGGTATATACCGGCCTTATCCCCGCCTCGTGCGGCACATCGGGATGCCGCTGACAACAATTCTGGTCGTCGGCCTGAATCGATGTTGGATCACCTGCCACCACCACGGCCGCTTGCTCCCTTAGCCCCACACGGCGGACGAGAACCGGGACAGATGACGCCTACGACACCTGACTCGGATTCTGATGGTTCAGTGCGTCCACATCCAGGTGCCTCGTCGTTCCGACCGTCTCCTACGGTGGTTCATGGACCTCGGGAACTTCTACAAGAATTCACCATTGCACTTCGCAATGCACACCGTGAACCTTTCACGGCATGGACACAGGGTGAGCTGGATGAGATGGTGCGACGGAAGAAAGACAAGGATTCCAGGCCCACCTACAAAACCATTGCTCGGTTCCTTCAGAAGCCCATTGAGGAAGTCAAGCAGGCATGGAAGGTCTATCAGCAACTTGAGGCTCGCGGCTAGGAACCCGGTCATCAAATGCAACAGCGACCACAGGAGGACTAAATGGTAGGCCGTGGCGGTGTATTCGGTTAGCGCTGCAGGTTGTTGCGACGGTTGGGATTGCAGTCATTATTGATCACATGAAATTTGCTTGCTTGCACTTGACTGGCATTTTACCAGGGTAATATTGCGTGCCGTTGTGGGTGTTGCCGCTGACGTGAATTGAATGCATGACTGAGTTGCTCAAATCATGTCGGAACAAGTCGTACAGACGTACATTACTTGGACCCATGGAGCGCAGCCGACGTGGTTACAGTTTCACGGACCTGGTGCCCTGCTTGACAGACCCATTCGGCAGACTACGCCACCTCCGCCCCCACCAAGTTTCCCACTGCTTCTTCCACCTCCGCCTCCTCCACCGCCACCACCACCGGTGATTCTACACCCACAGTTTATGCCCTCAGTACGGAGCCCCTCGATCTCAGCTCCTCGCGGACAATCCTGCCCTGCCACATCGAAATCGCAGCGCACACGCCGATCGATCTACAGCACTGACAATTCCCGTGATGAAGAGCTACGCAGTCCAGGGCGTTCATCCAAACGATCTCGGACAGCATCCGCTTCTGCACCGCGGAGATCTCGGCGGCCCTTTACCGTGTTCCCCTCCAAACGTGCTGACCGTCCATCGCTGTCCCCATCGGCAAATTGCAAGCATTACTGTCATGCCTTCCTGCGCCATGGGCGGAAATGTCTTTCCCCTTGTGCTCGTAGACGACCAGGACATTATCATTGCAGGTGTGCGCGGCATCAACGGCGGTGAAGCTTAGGCGTCGTATAAGTCGTATATTACAAACCTCGCTGCTGTGTCTCACCTTGAGTTTGAAAAGTTGCCTTGCATTGCTTTGGTTGACACTTCAGCTGCGCGCGGTTGTCATTGCATGTGTGTCTTCGCCGCAGATTTTCGATTGCTTTTAGCGGCCGCGCGATAGCCTGTCTTGCCGCTATGAACCCTCAATATTTCGAGTACCAGATCGAGAGAGGAGTGGAATGGATTCGAATTTACTCACCGGGCACGTGGCGACCCGTTCCCGATGATGCTCCAGTGCTCGCCCCGGTCTACGCTTCCACGTATCGGGAGTGGCGCAGGTCATATCGCTTCCAAGTGTACTGGTCCGAAGACAGCACCGGAGGAACAACAGCGGATCCCATTGTCACGCCCAGTTCGTATGTGTCCTACCACGTGTGGGAGTACCGAGACTGGCAAACACGAGGGTATCAACGACTTGGAGCTCCTTTACCAGCCATTGGACTCGCGATGCTCGTGAATGCAGACGCCAATTCCTCGGTGGACTCATCGGTTCCGGATGGGGCGTGGCGAGAGCCGTCACCACCACCATTCTATGATCCTTGGAACGATTCGGAGTGATACTTGAGCAACATGTCGGATAAAATGACGCGGTTGTGCTTGCTTTGTGTGCGATTCCATGTTGAGTTGTCTTGCTTGGTGTTGTGCGTTCCGTCTCCAGTTGTTCGCCGCTTTCATTTGACTCTGAGCGGTTTGCCTGGTTGATATGTTCAATTGTACAATGTATAGCGCAGCACGATGGGTCCTGCCTCGCTACTTTGACTACGACATCGTCAATGGCCCCGCGAATACGAGTGTAGAATGGATTCGGATCTATGTACCGGGTCCGTGGCATCCAGTCGCCGAGAACACCTTGGGACCAGCCCCGGATGACTCAACCACCTATCGGGAATGGCGCAAGGTTTACCACTTCGAAGTGTATTGGCCGAGGGATAGCACAGGCGGCACCAATACAGGTGCTGTTTCGCAGCCGGTATCTTATGCATCCTTCTATACTTGGCATTATAGAGACTGGGTCACCAGGGGATACCAACGGCTGGGTCGCCCACACCCTAGCATTGCGCGGCCAGTTTTCGCTTCGGGCGCACCGGACCTCATGTACGCTGGATTGACCTCTTCATCGGCATCCTCCAACTCGGATGGTGGCTGATGCTCGTCCTCGCCTTCCTGGGGAGTCTGTTCAGTTCAATTCGATTCGGGAGATTGACTTCGATACCGGAGCCGTGCATTGCTGCAAAAGTGATTTCTTGCACTGTGGTAGTTGTGTCTCTTTCAGTAATTGTTGTCTGCAGCCGTACCTATCAATTTGTCTTTCCGGGTTTGCGTTGTCATGCCGTGGCTGGAATGGTGTCCGGATCCTCAACAACCAGATGCCCAGTGGGTCAAGATCTTTCATCCGGGATCATGGACTCCACATGAAGAACATGATGCTCCACCTCCACCGCACACGTATAGAGAGTGGAGGGAGTTCTATGCTCCCAACCCGGACCAAGACGGTGAGCAGCTCAATGTCACCATGTGGTACAAAAGAGACTGGGCCACAGAGGGCTATCGGAGAGTCGCTGCCCCTCAAGCTGGTCATGACTTTGATTCTATGTCTTTTCCTGATCATCACAGCGTGGCCACGCAATCCGCGGCATTGAGTATGTCACCGCAGATGTTAGAAGCGATCCTTAGATCCTCGGATGCGGCGGATTTCTCTACCGAAGAACTGACTCGTCTCCAAGAGGGGATTTCTCAACAACTGACAGCTCGCGCACGTCACGCTTCCCAACTTCATCAACCTGTACGTGCATCACGTGGAATCACACCATCGGAGACGGTTGGGGTCTCCGACCCATACCGGCCTGTTAATCCTCCCGACAGCTGCAAAGCCAAGGCGAGACCTATCTTCGAGCTAAATGAGGACTAGACGCACGCGAGTGGGGTAGCGTACAAAATAAGGGTGGTTTTCACACTTGCATTACCTTGCTTGGTTGTTGCTTGTACATGGTTGTGCATGGTGCCTGTTCCTCTATCAGCTGGATCGGAGCCCGCGATACGCCTTGCCTCTTACTTCGACATGGACATCGAGGATTCGAAGCAGCACCCATGGCTCGAATACTCGGTCTGGCAGGATCAGGAGTGGGTGCGGATCTACACTGCAGGACAGCCTCAGCGATGGCACCACGGAGAAACTGTACCTGATCTACCAGACAATTCTTTTCGGGAATGGCAGCGGGTGACTGATCCCAATGGGCGCACTGGTGAGCACGGTCAGGCATGGACCATCCGCGACTGGCAGCATCAGGGATACCAGCGCATTCTGTCTCGAATGGAGTCCTTCACAACTCATCATTCGCATGATCAATCTCTTGGTGAAGTTCGGAATTCCGATGCCATTCCAGTTGAGGAGACGTTCACCTATGCTACTCCGTTTTCTCATGGTGATCGCTCGACTGCTTCACAACTCGCTTCAGTCCTCTATGGCGACACTCGTAATGCTCAACGTGGTGATCTCTCGTTCCCGTCTTCTGAGCGGTTTAGGGCTGTTTCTCGTTCCCCTCGCCGCGGTGGAGTTTTTGGTCAACGATAGGGACACGGGGTTGAGCATGTGATCTTCCTGCGGAAAAGGAGACTTCTCGCCCCTCATTGAGGGGCGTGTGTGTGCGGAGTGACAGAATGCCCTGTCACCACCCTTTCGGTTTCTCAGCAGGGGGATCACCCGCAGTCACGACCGGTGACCCAACGAAGAGGGTCGTGACCTGCGCTGATATCTGACCTGATCAGTCAGACGTACCTGCCGAGATGGTTGTGTTGTTCTGAATGTCCTTTTGGTCCCCCCCTGAACTGCCGTTGCTTCTGTGTGTCCCTGTTAAAGTAACTACAGGGAAGCCAAGCGTTATGCGAGTCGAACCTCATCATACTCGAGACTTATCAGTTGTACTCGAGACTCATCAGTTGTACTCGAAAGATTAGCACTCTCCATTTGGAGTTTAAGTGTGTGCGCGCGCATGGGGAGACCCCCGACCCATGCCGCACGCTAGTCTTCCATGAATAAATGCACCCTATGCACCCTATTGACAAACCATTTTTCCCAGACCTCAAAGCTCCCACGAACTTAGAGTTAGCCAACAAGGCAATTCGTCTCGTCCCTGTCTGGAGCCAAAGCTCACCCCCGATCCAACAAAAAGCGACTCATCCAGGGCAGAGCCATTTTTGTGTTTCCCGATATCGTGTTCCGCCATTGTTGGTTGCATTTTGGGTGTGTGTCTTCTTTGTTTTAATGGCACACCCCCCCAACCAAAAATGTGGTGTTCCTTTTGGATTCTCAAGCCTCAAAAGAAGGACCGTTTCAAAGTGCCGAATTGGATCATTCGAAGCGTAGGCCTCGGAGATGGGGGACGGCAAGAACTACAGCTGGAACGCCTGGGTGGATGGCTTGGCTGTGCCCCTTGGCGCCGACGTCGATGCTAGTGGGGATCATGGGCATGCCCCAAAGAATGCAACAAACCGCCAGTCCCAAGCCCAAGCAGCAGGCGCGCATGCTCCTATGCCGTTCAAAAGCCTCGGATGCGCACTCCTTTTTTTTGAGGGTTCAAATATCCTCGCAGGAGGCACTTTGATCTTGTTCGACCCCCCCCCCTTCCCCCCCCAAAAAAAACAAGCAAACAAACAAACAAACTCGAAAACGAGAAGACATCCTCAAAGGGTGCTTGGACCCTTGAGGTTTTGTTTCGTGTTCCCCCGCGACAGGTGCATCCCAAAAACCGGCCCTGTTGACAGGGGTCCTTGCCTTTTTGTTGCAATGGGTTTTACACATCGGCCATTTTTGCGCGAGTTCCATGTTGCATGATGGTTGGGAGCCTGCCTCGCAGGTTTCAGTCGGGGCCGTCCCCCACTCATGCCACTGGGGTCTCGATATCTGGACGGCCATGGAACGTACCCTCCCACCAATCAATATGGAGCCTGACAGGGGGCCTGGAAGAACATTATCCTTTTAAAGGGACACCCGAACGTCAGGTTCCATGTGGGAGGGTAACAGTTCAGATTTTGGAGGGGAGCACGCGGATGTGGTCAAAAGACCTACAAGTAACTTGGGGCCGGGGATTCTGAAAATAGCCGTGGGCATAGTTTGGTCCGTGGCCCGCACTGTTCAACTCAATGTAACAGGTTCTCGGCGTGTCTTTTTAGACTACAGTAGTGCCCTTTTACCCTTTTTTGGGGGAGGGAAAATGGACTACAGCAAAAAAATGTACCCTTATTCCAACCTCTCTACTGGAGGACCTAGTAGAGTTTCTTGTTGGGTCGCTTGAAAGGAACCGCAAGGCAGATTCCATTTGGAGACAAACCCATTCAGAGCGGAGGTGTTCAGTGGCTCCGAACAAACATTTGCTAGTTTTCCTCCCCCCCGGCCACCCCCCCAAACCAAAAGAAGGGGTCAAACCACCAACAAGAACTGGTGCTGTTTTTTATCGTGAGCGTCACTGGTAACTGGGAGGCTTCAGGCGAGTGGTTTGACACTCTTCTCTTTTTTTCTTTGGACGCATGTGCGGATCCGGTCAGCAAGCAGGTCTTGCGGCTAGGACTTATTTGTCCAGCGCCACCTTTTTTGCGAGGCAGAAGGATTTTGGAAAGCCCTGTAGCTTCCAGCCCCTCCTCTTCTATGATTGTAAAGAGGGTACCCTCCCTTCCACTAGCATGGCTCCCGACAGAGGGTCCCTCGCACAGGAAATTAATCCTCCAGGTACCCTTTCTCCAATTCTACGTTCGTGGGAGGAAGGGGTACCATTGTCCGCGACCAATAAAGTATGACCATTTGTTTTCGTGATCCACAACTGTTTCTTGCTTCTTCGGGAAGAACCATGGTGAACTTTTCACCCACCTCAGGCTTGCTGGTGCTCGGCAGATGCGACATGGAATGAACCCAGGAATTGGTTCCCAAGGAAACCAAACAGTTGGATGGCTTAAGGTTGACCCAGGACTAATGAACCCGTCCCATGATTAGGGAGCGTTTCCTCCAAAGTGGTCTGAATCCCCACTAAAAGGGGACACCCCCTATTAATCAACCAGTGGTTTATCAATCCGGGGTTAACATTAGCTCAAGGTCAGACTCCATTTCTCATTCCGTGATCACCGATCGCCAGAAGGGGTAACCACCTGGAAAAGCCCGCCACGTCTTTTTGTCAAGGAAGAAACCATGGTGAGCTTCAGCCAGGGACAAAATAAAAGCAGGGGGTAGGTCCAAGAATGAAGTACTGTGAACGGACGAATTCCTGCACCACCCAAGAAGCCTTGAAATGATGATTCTGTCAATAGCAAGGGACAATGGTTTGCCATGGTTTCAAAGTGGTGCGAACGAATTTCGTCCATCCACAGTATGGGGGGGACCCCCTCTCCCTCCCCACACACGAGTCGCGAGGTCGCGAGGCGAAGTGGTGCTCCAAGCTAAGGGGCCCATAGGTGGCGCTTCCTGGTTTACCTGGTGGTTTTTCTACATCTACCAGGGAAACCCATCTATTTCCCCTAAAAGGACACCTATGCTACACCACCTAAGAAACCCTGGTTTCTGACCAACGTTCTGGTTTTCCATGGTTTCCAAGTGGTGCGAACTGGATTTCGCCCATAGCACTTGCTGCTGTGCGCTGTTTGGGGGTTGCCCTTCGATCCCGAAGCCGGCGAAGCGGCGACCGGCGAAGCGGCGGAGGCTGGTGACCGCAACCTCGGACCCCACCAACGCCGCCCACTGCGTGACCTTCTTCGACGCCCACAAGCCCGTGATGAAGCGCCGCGCTGAATGGGACCGGCTGGGGGATGGGCTTGGGGTTGGGGCTTGGGGGGTTGGGGGCATGGGGTTGCGGGCTGGGGTTGAAAGACCGGGAGTCGCATTTGAGGCTTACCCCTTTTTGCGGCAACCCTCAATTGGTGCCAGACTTGCGATCAGTCTGGCGGCTTCCTCATCTGTCAGAATTCATGCCACCTCGGTGGTTTGAATTTGAAATTGAACCCCTTTCGTGAGGGCAACTGACACACCACCCCGGACCTCTAAGCCACCAATCCAAACCACGAATTGGAGGGAAGCCGACTTTCTGGGTTTCAAAGGGAAGCAAGAAACAAAGCCAACAAGAATGGTGGCACCCCGAAGCTGACTAAAGGGTTCTCATAGAAGCACTTGTGGGTTTTCCTTGAAACGATCAGACGGCCTTGAGGATGTCACTTTAGCAGACCCAGGTTCTGGCAGCCAGGAACAAATCAGAACCCGATCGGTGAGCTGCGGTAATTTACGGGGGTTCCCTCGTTGCTCTACTTGCAATACCTAGGGCATCAACAGTGCACCTAAACTTTGATTTCCGTCTCGTGTTGGTGCCTTTTTCTGGTAGAGTTGGGATCCAGTTGCAAGGGCAACCCACCACTACAAATATATATATATATATATACACATAAATATATATATATATATATACATACAGTCGCATACACATGCAGATACATACGTGTATATATATATATATATAGATACAGCATGCGATGCCTATAAGCAAGCCTAAGGCCAGTCAGTTCCCCCGCCCATACTTTTTCAGAGCAACGGGGGACTCGGCGAGGCACGAGTCGGACAACCAGGGCTTCACAGAGGCAGCCTTATTGGGCAGCAGCGAGGCGGGGAGAATCGGAGCGAGCGAAAGAACCAAGAGGGAAAGAACACGAAGCCAGCGGAGCTGCAAACTCACACTGCGCCCTGGGGGTTCAAAACCAGAAAAGCAGTGGGGGCTGATAATCGGCTGATATAACCACCATCGTTTAGCTAAGCAATTTTCATCATCTAAAGGGTTAATTGTTTTTAATGGGACTTGAACGCTAGGGAATGATCACAGATCCGTTCCTTCAATGTTGACCCCGGTTCTTTGGAACTCGGGGTGTTGGGGTTGAGTGGGGATTCATCACTCTTTGGGGGGGGAACACCCCTATATGAACAAATTGGGGTCAACAGTACTTGGGACTAGTAGGGATGGCCATCCACCGGGCAGTTTTGACCATGCGCAATGCTCAACAGATCGGTTCCTTTGCTTGGGAGTAAGAGGGATGGCCATCCACCAGGTACGGATCCGTTACCATTCGGATTCTCGTTAAGGGCACCACCCAATCGGCCATAAGAGTTTGGCCATGGCTCACATGGAACACCACAAAGGGAGCCGCAGCAGAGTCGAACATGGGGCGATCCCCGCTCCCTGAGAGGCCCGCTTCTGGAACACCTTAAAAATGAGCTAGGAGTTCATGCGTGCTGGGTTTCCCTTCATGTTGACCGCCAGATTGTTTGGATTCTTCGATCGTTTGGCAAGTGGGCTGAAAAAGCAACCCCGCGCCTTTTCGTTATGTAAGGGGCCGTCCCGTGACTTGTTTTGCAGGCTAAAACATTGTAAACCGATACAGAGGAAAAGAACGATAGCCCCAGAAGCCATGACGACGCACATCAGGTCCAAGTTGTTGTCGCAAACCAAGATGGCGGAAACATAGGAAATCCCCATGTTGAGCTGAGGGTCTGGTCCAAGCATGGTACGCTTGAGTCAAGAGAGCTCCGGGGTCCCACTTTTGCTGTCGTTCTCCCAGATCCCAGTCGCTCAGCACCGAAAGAAACCAAAAGGCAAGCGTCTTTTGTAGAAGGAATTCCGATCGAGTTCTGATCCCAAAATCGAAAAGATGATCTCTTCCGGGGAACCAGCGTACAGATCACCTCTTTGGAAGTCCGGGCTCCTTTTGTGTCAGTCTTTCCACCCATTCTCTCAAGAGAAACCACTTCGCTGGATATGGCTTTCTGAAAAGGGTCCTCAGGAATCGGCCCCCCAGATTTGTTCATGGCCAAGCTCAGCGGCTTCCCCTACCGTTGAACTGAGGCCGAACCTGAGCTTTTCACTCCAGGTGTTAAAATCAATCTGGGCTGCAATTTGAAGCTCCAACTTGAGGTCGAAGAACGGGAAATTCAGGGACCACCCGAACCCCTCCGGGAAAAAAAAAAAAAAACAAAACGCAACCTGAAGGAAGCCGCAAACAGTGCATAGCAGCTTTCTGGCATTTGGGGTCGGAGGAAACGATGGGCAAATCCCAATATTTCACCCACCGGACATTTACACAGCGGACCCCTATTCAAAGAACCCCAACCACTATGGGTGACGCCCCGTGACGTCGGCAAAAAAGGCTGCGGGTTATTGGCACCTAGGGTCCAACACACGGAAAGGTGCCCGGTTTTTGGGATCCCCATGTTCCAGTGTGTCTGGCGCAATTGCCCTTTTTTCTTTTTGTTGCATCCCTTTCCTCACTTTTCGAGTTCCGTTTCGGACTTTCTCTTCTTTTCGGGCCCATTCTTACGCAGCAGCTTGGTCACTTTCTCGGCCCATCCGCGAAGATTGGATGTGGCTGTGGGTCAAAACCAATGGTCCCATTTTGGGGTAGGCAAATTCACCACCCATTTAGTCCATAGTGGGGATTGGGATGTTCACTGGGCGTACGATTTGGATTTGGACCCACCAAGTTTCGCTTCCCCTTCGTACCTTCGTGATTGAGCTGCCACTCCAGTCCATCAATTTGGTCGGCAATGAAACTCCAACTTTTGGTCGAAGAACGGGACATCGAGGGACCAACCCCTGCGATCGAATCGAATCCCTTCCAGGCGAAGTGTGCCTTTCTGCGGCTGCTGAAGCTGGGCCGCAACCTCATGCGAGCCTCAGGGGAGGCGGGCATCAAGGCGCGCCGAACGATCCGTTTGGCAGGCCGAGTCGCAGCTTCCAGTGGCTGAAATAAATAAATGTATGTTTATTTTCCCATGTCTATATTTTCCCTTGCTGGTTTGGACGATTTCACGACTGGAAAGAAATATGTTCACTTCTATTTCCAAGGGAAAAAGCACGTGGAAGGTACTGTTCGGTCTTGAAATATGTTCCGGGGGTGAAACGAACATGCGGACCGCTTTTGGAAGGCAACTTTTCGTTTAAACAGGGGGGGAAAGGCAACGCCAACCGCGAATTTAAGTAGAACGCGGCGGATTTGAGGGATGTTTCTGCCCCAAAGTGATCCGGATCCGCTCTAAAATGGGACAAACACAAACAAAAACACACACACACACACACACACTGACAAAAAATCAGCCTCCAAATTGCGAATGCCATCGAGGTAAAGAAAGCAACTGTGACTTGCCTTATTTTGCTCGAAGTGGTCGGATTATGTAGGACTTGCAATATGGCCACAGAAAGGTAGAACCAAATCCCCCTTTGTGTTGAAGAAATCTTCCTGATAAACCACGGGACTGTCACAGTTGTCTTCCATTGGACCTTCAAAAGGCGGTTTGCTCGTTCGGGGGTCTTCACCCGGCTGTTTGAGAGATCTGATTTAAGTTTGGACGGCTGCAGCTCGCTTAATCTTCTGGATCCAACAAGATGTGTCGAATTCGCCCGCGGGCAATTCGGAGTGGGCCTCGCCCAGTCGTTTCGTCGGGCGCTTGACTCGGGGGCTGGTTGCACAAGGATCGCGGGTAAAAGCGCCGGACTGGGAAGGAAGGCGAGTCCCCTCGGAAGGTGCACGATTCATCAATCGACATGGACATGCCTTAGCCATGGTCACTGTTTCCTCGCGGACCAACGATCCGCAAAAAGTCATTGGACCCCGTTGGGTTTGCTGGAGCCAACCATTGTTGGTCCTTGCGCTGGCCTTTCAAGTGAACCGCCCGAAGATGTGAGCTTTTCCGATCGGAGCAACAAATAATCCTTTAAGAACTTCTTGTGTCCTTGCAGTTGTCCTTCTCGGGAACCGTTCTTCAACTTCTGTAGGCAGGAATGCGTTGTCCTTTGCTGAGGGTGTTGGGCTAAGATTGCCCTCTGATTACCCTTTGATTTGGGGAGCTTCCAGAGTTGTCCCCCCCCCCCCCCACTTTTAACATTTCGGCTGATTTGGGGGGTTGGTAGGGCTCCTAAGTCGATCTAAGTGGCCCCCCCCTTCACTGAAGTTTGCAGGCTTCTCAGTACTTCCTAGAGCACAAGCTGCACACCCATTGCTGGGCGCGTGCAAGAAGGCGTGAGCAGCTCGTGGCTCTTGTGAGTCACAGTCAAAACCCGCGTAGGTGAAGATTGGTAAGGGACAATCCCCTTGCCATAAATCGCTTCGGCCGCCTTCTCAATTCTTTACATGCTTCCGGTAGACCATTTTAATACCGGATTTTGATTATGATTCATGTTTTAGCAGCTTTAGCAGGTGGTACGCTACCTGGCTTCAGAGGTGTTGCAGTAGGCCGCAGTTGTATTTGGATGATCATGATTTGGAGACGGACTTCCCCGCGAACCAACCAAGAACTTTAGCCTGTGCTGGCAGCTGCTCATCTAGTGGAACAATCCACGGCCACTTTGTAAAATTTCCAGTGTGAGTATTTGAGGTTCGGTCAACATATCAAAAAGTCTGTGGTACAGTTGACAGGGACGTAGAGGGACTCTCTAAATCTCTCACAAAAGCCACAGCACTCTCGGTGCCCCATGCCCACGAGAGCAACGGTAAACTGAGTTCATGAACGTTAAACCTTTTTGGGAAGGCCATTTTAGTCGTAAATACAAAGTTTGGACTTTTTTTGGGCCATCCACTCAGCAAGTGAGATGTTGCTTGCGTGGTTTCGCTGCTGGCGTTCTTAACGACCTCCCAGTTCTTCCTCGCTTTGAGCGTTTCGCAGAGCTTTTGCCATGCCCAGGTGCATCCGTTCCGGCTTGCGCACGTGCCCCAACATCGTAAGAACCCGTGCCCAAATAAGTGCATCCGTTCCGCAGCGCGCGCATTCCCACAGTGCGCACATGCCCGAACATGCTACGAACCCACGCCCAAGTGCACGACCCGGCGCTGCAATGAACGCTTGGAATGATATGCATTTAGTTACATGTGGAGTTGTGCCACAAGAATGTCTTTGCAGAGCTTGGAAAGCTCTGCAGACACGCATGACGCGCTCTAGAGCCACTGGAAATCACTATTTTTGGACATTGCTGCAAACCGTTTTTGTTTGTTTCAATATGTACTCTTCCGGGCCTTTTCGCGCTGCCGCAGGCAAACTGTGGGAGGTCATCTTCCATTTGCTTAAGAATATTGTTTAGCTTCCCCTGTTGGTTTTAAAGGGAATCTATCACTGCGCTATAAAAAGAACAGGGGTCTGAACCAAATGGAAGCCGTGAAACGCCGTTGCTCATGTGTTCTCCGTCGAAGATCGGTGCGGCTTTCGCAGGGTGCCACTCGTTGGGATCCGGCCCATGCCTTACCCGCCGACCCCAAACTACCCCCGAAGGGTTTAATGGGACACACACACACACACATACAGACAGACAGACACATATATACCTGAATCTTCAGGTGTGCATTTTCCCCCCGGTTGATTGTCTGAAAAAGCAGCTTGTCACGAAAAGGCATGAAAAACACACACTTTGGAAGATCCAGGTATCTTGGTGGCTCCCAGCCATCCGGTTCCTTTGCCTTTTAGCCTTTTAGTGTTTAGTGGGGATGTCCATTTAACCCTCTAAAAGTTCTGCTTTTGGCGGGGGATCTGAGGACAGCCCACATATATATGTATATACATACATATATACATATATATATATGTGGTCACCCCCCCGGCAAGATTGTGGTGAACCTGCAAAAACCCTGGCAGGTATCATGGTTCCACAGGTTGTTCCAAGAATGGAATTCGTTTAGGAACTGTCCGCAGGAGGAGTTTGTGTTGAAAGGATTATTTGCAGATTGGTTTGGGATTGTCAAGCAGATGTTGCTCAGGTGAATCGTACAAATGCGTTGGCATGTTGACATGTTGAAAGCTTTGAGAGGCAAACATGTTTGTCCCAGCAATCGGAGATCAGCAACTAGGTAGCGCCTGCCTTTTGTTGAGTGATGGCTCATCTCATTCTCACTGGTCAATAGCTTATGATTTGCTGGCTCCAAAGGAGTATGTGCAGACGAAGATCAGCGGTTTTTCATTTGCCACTACAACTGTTTTCTGTGCGCCTCTCACACAATGCTCACGGGCCATGCGTTTTGGCTTCATAGAACAGTTTGTCCCAATAGTCCTGGTGGTTTGCGGTCCTGCTCTTTATTCCCGGATGCAAAACCTTAGCTTTAAATTTAGCCGTGGCAGTTCCACAGGTGGAGCGTGCGTGTGTGTGTGTGTACATATATATATATATATATACACACACACACACACACACGTGTGTGTGTGTGTGTGTGTGCAGTTCTTGCCAGGGTCGACCATGCGGGATCTCATGGATTTCGGGCTCTGGGTTTATGGGGACCGGGCAACGTTCATTGTCGCATGCGTGCTTTAGGGGGAACCAATAGGAAACCAACCACCGCAGTCCCGAATGTTTTTTGGGAGGGACCCGTTCTTTAGGGGGTTTAAAGGGAAACCAGATTCACCACCACCATGTTGGAGGGACCCCGTAAAAACAACGGCCCTCAAATGTCTATAAGTTTTCCTGTTCTTGGCACTTTTCGCGTTTTGTGTTTCCTCTTCGTTTTTAGCAGGGCTGCAAAACGCTTTCAGTGTTTTGCTACCGTACCGCTTGGGTCGTGAAGCTGCTCCGATTGGTCAGGCGGCTGCAGGAGGGAGGCGCGCCGATGCCGGTCCCACGGCTCAGCGAGATGCCGGGGAGCCCGGCCTTCCCGACGGCCTCGTCGGTGTACCGCTTGGGCGGTTTGGAACTCACTTCCTGAGTTCATGAACTTGAAGCTTTTGGGGAAGACCAGTGGTAAATATAGAGTTTGGACTTTTTTTGGGCCATCCACTCAGCAAGTGAGGGAATGGTGGCTTGGGGAATGGAATCCACTTCTGTACAACAGAAAGGGCCTAACCCCAAAGAAAAAAAAGGGGGAGATTCCAACTTGTATCACAGAAGTGGGGAAAAACCCCTTGATCCCACAACCCCGGTTTGGAATGGCTTGGTTGGATTTGCACCCTTTGGGTTGAACCCAACTTGGAGATGGAGAACGCCGCGGCATTCTTTCTCGGCCTCGAGGTCCTGAGAGCTTGTTGGGGGATCAATATTCCATTTCTCCTGGAAGCTCTTCGTTGGTTTGGAGCCCGGTGGTTTGGATTTGGATTGGAACCCCTGGCTGGTAGTATTTGGGTACATGGGACACCCCGCCGGTTCACCCATCCAAACCACCAATCCAAGCCACCAAGAGGGAAGTTGATGTAGGTGCTGAGAAGCGAACAGATCCTACCGCCTAACAACACCTAGCCTTCCCTAAGGGTCATGACCCCTCAGACCCGCAGACCTTCGCACCCTCCAATGGAGAGCTTCGCACCCCCTCATGAGGGCCCTCAAAAACAACCCATTTTGAGGCCCCAAAATCAGTCGGGGGAATTTATAGGGTTGCAGGTTAAGTGGAAGCTGTTGGAAGCAAGTTGCGCCCCCCCCGCGACGTTTTGCTCGGCCAGAGCAAGCCGGGGCCTGGGGCAACCCAACACCCCCCCTTTGGCTTGCTTCAGTAAACCCAGCGTTTTGTGCGGCAAAAGCCTTTATTTGGAGGACCACCACTATTGAACCTAAGGCAAAACGTTGTTTCCTTTAAAGAGAAGCCAGAAAAAGAGTTTGAACAATGGCTTTCTCACTCCTCCAAAGTATGGAATGCGGGGCGCACCCCTGACAAAGGACTCTCCTTTTCGAGATCCAAGCATTGGGACTCACCCTTCTTGTCAGAAATTACAATCATACGTGAATGCCCCATGAAGGGTGGAAGATCTTTATTTCGGCTCATTCGTTTCGTCTCAACGCTTCTCAGACAAGCTGACGCGGACAGACGACTACCTCATTCAGAGAAGCCAAGGAAACTTGGGTACGTACCCTGCACATACTGGGCTTCCCCTCCTTCAATTTTTCCGTGGAAGCCATACAAGGCATTGCCTTGGGTTGTTTGAACTTCACAGATGGTAGCGGTTCTCGCTTTATAGTTCAGGTCCCCCCCAGTAGGTTACTAAAATAGACTACAGAAAAAAAAAGGTACCCTTATTCTAACCTCTCTACTGGAGGACCTAGTAGTGGTCCCTCTCCATGTTGAATGACTGAGTTGGCCTCTTCTTTCACTAAAAAAACACCGGCCAAGGGCTGCGGACGACATTGCGCTCATCGCGGAGCTAGTCGGGGTGCTGAACACCATGATGGACTGCGGCTCGAAGGACCCAGAGATCTCGGGTGTGCCACGGTCGAAATCCGGGTAGATGAAGGCAAGAGACAGTCTCAGCTAGAATTGTTGGTTGCGGCTGACTTGTTTTTTTTTTTTTTATTACAAGGCTTTGGGTAAACCCTGATACCAGGCTTTGGTCGTGCCTCGGGTGTGCAAGGTCAAAATGCAACAAGTGACTTCGTCCGGTTGTATTGAGTTAAACCCCCTGCCGCAGTAGTGCTGAACATGTTGCAGGAGTTCTTTTGGGGGAGACGTTCGTGAGACAGCTGAAAAGAGCGGGGGGTGGGACGTTTGTCGCGGCGAAGAATACAAGACTTTTCGTGGTGCGCGCGCCGACTCTCGGCCAAGATCCGCGTGGTCAATGGGCAAAAACTGAGAATTGAATCTGCGATGTGCAAGCACCGGACGCGGGATTCTCTGCGGGGATCAGCCGCTGCAAGAAAGTTGTGGACTTGTGCCATGGGTGACCCTCTGCGAGGATCGGCGTGGTCAATGGGCAAAAGCAGCTGAGGACTTTTGCCGTCCGCGGCACAAACTTGATCCGCTGAGGGCATCGGCGAAGTCGATGCGCAACCCTGCTGACGCGGTGCTTGCGCGACACTCTGCGGGGATCGGCGTAGTCGATGTGCAAAAACTCAAGTGTGCGTTGCAACGTTTTCGATTCGCGCGAGCGACCCTCTGTACTGGCGGCAGAGTCGTGGTTGGCGCTCTTGCTCCCCCAATCAGGAGGTTCCGGGCTCGATCGTTTACCCTCCAGAGCTTTCCCAAGTAGAGCGCGAAGTGCGCTCCCGCAACTCCAGTTCGCCTCGCGCAAAGACGGCTTGCTAAGAGCATCCCTGCAGCCTTTGCTCGGGAAGCGCAGCTTCTGCAATGCAGAGTGCCATGCAACTTGCCACAACTTAGTCCATACTCAAGACGCGGCGCGCGAAGTGCGCTCCCGCAGCCAGTGACATCACACGCCGCGTGCACTTGGAGAGCGTTCGTCTAGTTCATATCTTGAGCTACTGCGGATGGCCAAAATCCGGCACCCGTTGTGAGGGATGACACCCTATACATACTGAGAAAAGCTCATCCGCGGTATGATCCAAACACACCTTGACTTAGTGTTGCTAGAGACACATAAACCATTCAAGCAGCTGGACGGTTTTCCCAGGAGATCTGCGACCAGGCCATGACGGAGATTAAAGCAGAGAACGGCCTGGATGTCTTTGATATGCTCTTGGAGGCAAAAACCGGTGAGTCGACGCAGCCGCCACCACCACCACCACCACCACCACCACCACCACTACCACCACTACCACCACCACTATCACCATAAAAGGGCATTTACAGTTTGAATGGGGTTGCAGGGCATTATTGAGCCAACATACGTCTTGATCATAGGACAAGAACTATAAGATGCAAGGTAGCAAGGGACAGTCCCAACCAGAAATAGACGATTGCCTTGATTGTAGACAGCAGAAAGTGGTTTTGTTCGGAGATCAGGGCGCTTTGAAAGCGACCCGAAAAGGAGTTCCATGCCGATTTGGGTTAGAATTGTCTGGTTGCCTAGTAGCACCCATGTTTGTTTTTGGGGGGAAGAGTTTCCTGATAAAGTCAACCTATACAAAAGGGGGTCATGTTCCTATGGCCATTGGGCTTCTCAGTCCCCTTTCTAAAGAAACGTCCCTGATTTGAGGCCAGGGCGATTCCCCATTCTTTTCGACCATTCTTCTTTTCAGAGGCCACGTCTACAACCCTCCCCCCATGGGTTTTGTTGGTTTGCCGGAAATCCTGGGTTCAGATACTTGCCTGCCTAGATCGCTAGAAGCAAAGGTACCCTTTTTCCACGGCCACTTCCGAGCCCCTACTGTGGATGCACGAAATCCTGCACCACCTAAGAAGTCCTGGAATGATCATTTGTAAATAGCAACGGACAATGGTTTCACATGGATTCAAAGTGGTGCGAACGGATTTCGTCCATCCACAGCATTAAGGATGTTGAGGCCAGACCAACCATTTGCACCTGTCAGGGTGGATGACACCCTGTGACTGGTTCCGCGTACCAACTGTGAAGCGGATTCTGTCCATACACAGCAGGCCGGATGTTTTGAGCTTCATCTCTTGTAGGAGAATCTCACACGGATTTGTTGCAAGGCTGTCATGATTCCTGGTCGATTCCTTCTCCATTCTTTTCAAGCATGTGGGCGTGTCTTCGAGTGGGCACCCCGATGCTGGTCCCTCTTGGTTGCCCCAGCCTTAAACAAAACAATCCCACACCAATCTTGCTGGTGCGCAGGGAATGAGGGAATGTCCTCCCCATAAACCATCCTCTGTGGTTCCAGCCATTTTGCCCTGAAATTTTCGGGTCGAAAAACCCGAAGGTGGCGGCCTATACCTCCAACCCCGACCCCTTCCTGCTCTCCATCGCCTATGAGACCATATATGCCGCTGGGGCTTTGCCGGTCTGGCTCACGTTTGCGGATCTCCAACGGAGCTTAGGGGTCCAGAAAACCCTCAGGCAAGTTCCATGTGGAGAGGAAAGGGGTTGTGGTCTGTCTTAAAAAATGGAGCAGAGTTCCGCGTCAAACAAGCAGATGGCCCTGAAAGGCAAGCCAACAGACATTGCACGACTTGTGTAGCAAGTGTTTCAACCCAGGGAGAGTGCAGTTCCATGTGAATGATGTGAAAAGGAAAAAAACATGATACCCGTGTGAGGATGTGGGTTTGTTATTTCGCAGGGTCGCGCACTTGGTTTCGAGCGGCCCAAGATCTTCACCTGTTTCAAGCGCAATAAGGAACTCACACATTGCGTGCAAGAGACTTGTTGAAGTTGTTGAGAGTCTACCCATGAATTATTGAAATAGCTGATATCACAGATGGACATTTGTTCTATTGCAGATATCCTTAGTTGCCGGCTTGAAATCCTTACTTCGGCCCCTTGGAACATCAACGCTGAGAAAGATCCCGGGACTTGTAGCTGAAAGGCTTGAAGTGGATTCTTTTAACTAGGTCCCCCAGCTAGGTGCCCTTTTACGCTTTTTTGGGGGAGGGTTTTCCCCAGCTAAATGCGACGTCCTGCAAAACGGGTACCAACTTCTTCTAACCTCCCAAATCTGGAGGACCCAGTTTAACTCAATCAACCTTTTTTTGGGGAATCCAGAGGTCCATGGTTCGTCAGCCCGAGGGTTCAAGCAGGTGTTTGCTTTGGCGAGTGGAGATCAATCCCAATGTCCACCAAAGACAGACCCATGTCCCGGCATTTCAAGTCTGAAGTTCCATTTTCCGTGGGTGCGGGACTCAAACCCACCAGGGTTCGTGGGTGCCTTTTCTCTCTTTCGACTTGGTTGCATGTGGGCTATCATTTAGCGGGGTTGATTCCCCATTCTGTTCAACCATCGTTCTTCTCAAAAGCCAGCGGTTTCCCAGGGTTTTGGGTGGTGTTGTAGAAAGATTCGGATGCCTGGGTTAAGAATGGAAATGGAAGGTCGCCCAAGAGATCAGGTGTTTCTCAAGAGCGACGTGGTGGAGGGCTTGCTGGTGAAGGTCATCGTGAAGCTCCGCGAGACTGCCATCCTTTTGCCCTACATCCGTGGGCCTCATGTGCCGCTCGGCCCGGGGGACGAAACTGCCCGTCTGCTTGCCCGGACAAACCTGAGTGTTCACCCCTTTCTTCTGCAAATGCGCCACAAAGAAGTGGGGAAAAGGACAGAAACAAGGTAACAAGCCTTGAACAAGGGGGGGTCCAGGTAGGTTTTGCTAAAGTGTTCCCTCACTTTGATCGTTTTTTTTGTTCTGCTTTTTTTTTTGCAAGACTGCCTGATACCCTCTTCGAGGCGCCGTAAACAGCGCGCTGGGTTTGAGTCTTGTTGCGGGACGGCCGGAGCCCCGCCTGGAAAATGTCGGAAGCTTGTTGCCTTCCGTGAGACGGGGAGGCCTTGTGAGCGCGTCAGGATGAAAGGTCTTAAAGAGGTTCCCAAATTTTCAGGTGGGTGCTTTAGTTGTTTTATGTGACGAGTCATTTCAGGTTGGTGATATATCATATCTTACAGTGAGATATGTCTTGTGCGAGATTTCTTGTGCCTGAAGTCCTGAAGTCAAGGTGAGGGGATTTCAGACGAGTTGAAGGAACGCATTTCATCGGCCGGAATCACTTTTCAAAGGTTCCACCAGTGCCCCAACAGAGAAGCACAACTGCATGAGCCGGAAGAGAATCAGATATGTCATACTCAGCAATTCTAGACAACCAGGTGTTCTTTGTGTTCTTGGTTTCGCATGGCGGTTTGTCCCGTGATGCGCGGATCTGGACTGTTTCTATTCGCCCACAGTTCTTGTAGGGTGTCAAGGCCAGGGTTTGCCCCCGTGCAGACAAACATGCACTCTTGTGGCATTTGAACACAAGTGCCGCATGTTATCATTTGACACGTCAAGCTTTCCACCGGAAGCGTGTCACCGAGGACACTTCTTTTTGGGCCGGGGGGGATAAGCAGCACATTTGTATTTCCTCAGAGGTGTGTCACAATCAAAACCCGGGTAGGTGAAGGTTAGTAAAGGGCGATTCCAACATAAATAGCTGCGGACGCCTTCTCAGCTCTTTACATGGTTCTGGGTAGACAATTTTTGTACCGGGTTTTGATTATTGTTCAGATGAGCATCGTCAGGAAGGGTGTGCCCAACGACAAGTACATGCAGCTCTGGTGTAAGTGCGAGCTTAAGTACTCCCTGAACACTAGCCGCGAACGGCTCCAGCAGCTGTACGACTCCCAGGACGGAATGGGACTTGCTCGAGAAAGCAAGCTGTTTCTTTTTTTGCCAAAGCACTGTAGCAGCTACCACAAGCAATTGGGGCTTATGCAGCAAAGCCCCATGTCGGGGCATTGCTCCCACGATCAATTTGTGAAGCAGGCCTCGGGGGTCGGTAGCACTGCCATTGGGGGGGGGGCTGGCTATTGGCCATTTTAGTTGTTTATTCTTCTAGTTACCAACACAGTGGTGCCTAAGGAACTATCGCCATGTCTCACTGTCTTGAGGCCCAGAATTAGCATGTGGGTTCGGTTCCTCTTTGCGGAAGCTTTCAAGGGGCATCAACGAGGAAGCAACTTTTTGTTTTTTTTTCTCTGGGGGGGCTTCTCTAATTTGGTCAGCTGACTTTGTTGGACACCCTTCTATCTAGAAAACGGCGTGGATGTGGCGAATCTGTGGATCCACCCCTGTGGAATTTTAAAAGAGTACTAACATATTGCTATTGAACACCTTTTTAGGGGGCTTGGAACAGCTAAAATCCAGGTGTAAAAAACAAAACAAATCCAAACCCGGTTTCACAGCGATCCTAAAAGAGTGGCGGACACAAGCAACTGGGCGCCTGCCATGTCTCTCAGTCGCAAGTTCGAAACCAAACTCGACGCCAAGTTTGCTGCATGCGCACAACGTTTTCCCCGTTTTGGGTTCTCCCCCAAAACGATGTTCTGTTTTAGCCCAAATTTGATATACAGAAGCAGACAATACGACACTTCTGTTCTTAGCAGGTCGTTGTTTTTGTGTTTATTCAGTTTTTGGGTTCTGTTCGAATTTTTACTAGGCTGCAAAAACATTTGCTTTTTTTGCCAGACCATACCAAGAGTTGTAGAGGACAATTTGTTTAGAGTCCTCCAGAGGGCCAAGAACTAAGCCTCACCCGGGCGAAGGGGTGGGGTAAGGGCAACTTGGGACGGCTTGGGAGCCTAAGTCTCTTCAGCTGGCCATTTGGTTTTACGCACTTGCCTCAGTGTTTGGAACCAGATGCCTACTCCAAAACTTAAAAAAAAAAAAAAAAAAAAAAAAAAAAAAAAAAAAAAAAAAAAAAAAAAAAACACGCAGACATGCGCAAAAACCCAGACACAGACCCACTGAAAAATTATCAACAACTCTCTCACAGGCCTTTTACGCACGCAAAGATCCGCTCGCAAAATTCACAGACCTCTGACCAGGACCCAGATGAGCAGGGCCAGTGGCGGGAGATGGTACCGGAGATCCGGGAGCTCCAGCAGCCCGGAGAGAAAAGGGAAACCGGGAGCCAGCGGTACTTCCATTTATTTTTTTGAGCATGTGTTTGATTTTCCCCTGTTTTTGCTTCAGACTTTTCTTTTTTTTCTTTTCGATTTTCCCCTGTTGGTTTTAAAGGGAATCTCACTGCTGGACATATTTTCGTTTTTCCTCAGGGCTCTGATTCCAAATGGAAGGTTACCAACCAGCAATCAACCTGGGTGACAGGAAGAGAAAGTTGGCAGCCGAAAGGACCGAGCCTTGTTTTTTGTAGAGGGAAGTACCTTTTGGACCAAGCTTGGCGAGAAAAGTGAAGTTAGCAACCCCAAGCAGCGCTGGTATGATGATAGTCGCCAAGCAGCAACCAACCTGGTGCAACAAGGGAGTGTTGTGAGCCACCAACCAATCTTGGTCAAAAGGAAAAGTTGCCAACCTCTTAGTTTTACCTTGGTTGGTGTACAGCTCAAAGATTTAAAAAAAACACTAGTTTAACGATAGCCTCAGTACCCTTTCACCTTGGTTTAGATAACGCCAAAGGGGGATTGCAGCTATTTTGGGAGGACCTCTAGTTTGAGATCTGCTTGTGAGGGAATGAATTCAGGAGATCGTATGATTCATCTGCCTGTTTTATAGCGAGCTCACCGCTTCGGGGATATAACGAGCTAAAGGCATGATTAAAGGTCCTTTACTTGGGGATCCCTCAATTCAGCTTTCGGAATTGTCAATGTAGTAAGCAATTGCAGATTCATGATTCCCTCATTCCCGACTACCAGCAAGATCATCTCAGTGTTGCAAAACTGCGCTTCGTGCCGCAGCAAAGCGGTAACTCCGTTGTTTTTTGTCCTTGCAACTGACCGCTCCGTTTTGGACATCATCGTTGGACTCAAGCAGCGCTCCAACCCGAAGAGTCCACATCCATGTGTTTGTCAGATTCTTCTCTGTACCTTGCCCCGCATGGCGAGTGAAGTGCCCAAGTGCCACAACAAGGTCCCCCAGTAGTGCCCTTTTACCCTTTTTTGGGGGAGGGTTCCCCGACTAAAATAGAGTACAGAAAAAAAATCGGGTGCCAACTTATTCTAACCACTCAAATCTGGAGCCCCCCAATCACCTTATTTCAGGTTAATGAATTATTATAAATTCACCCAGACGTTTGTGACGAATCCGCCGGGATCCCCCTTCCCCCCCTCCCACTTCTTTGGCTCCCCCTTTCCCTCCCTTTTTCCCTCCCCCCAATGCCAACGCATGAGAGGAACGTGTTTGGATCTTTTGTTTCTGGTAATCCCCCCCCCCCCGTTTTTTTTTTGGGCTCCCCCTTTCAAACTTTCCCCCTCCCCCAATTCCCGCATGTCAGGAATGTTTTTGTTGACCTTTTCCGGCATTTTTCTTCGTTTTTTGTTGGCTCCCCGTCCCGTTTTGCCCCCCCCAGGAACCCTCCCCCCCCCCCCCCCCACCCCGTTTGTTTTTGTTGGCTCCCCATGTTTTCTTCCTCCCCGTTCCTTTCCTTCAGAAACCCGATGATGCACCGGGCGATCCTGGGCATCGTGAAGCTGATCCAGCTCTTCAGCGAGATGGCGCAGGGGGAAGAGACCAGCGCCACCCTGAAGCCGGTGACGGAGCGAGGGTCGATCCCAGACCAGTCGCCGGGAAAGGGATGGGGTTGTTGGTTGCATGGGATGGGATGGCGCTGGATCATTCTGAACCAACAGCAAAAGATGTGTGGGGATCTGATTTGGTCGACTGGGATGGGACTTGGTGGGCAGGGGATAGGGAGGCGCTTGATCATTCTGAACCTAAAGCAAAAGGGCTTCAACTGGGGTTTCTTCCAACATTTTCACCTGGAACTCTTTGAGTTTTTTTTGGTTGGTGACTGGGGGTGGGCCAGAAAATGTTGGAGTTTCTCATAATTTGGCTTCCCTCCTGTTCTCTGTGTTTTTTTTGGTTGGTGAAGGCTCGGGCCAGCCGGTCCTTTGTTTTCCCCGGGTCCGTCCAGGGCACGTCGCGCAGGACCTGCTGGACGCGTCGGGGCGAGAGCGGCTGCTGATCGGCCCCACCACGGGGCTGGTGACCTGTCCGGACTTCGACGTGAGGCGGGGTGATGGCCGAAGCGGAGTGACTCTGGGGGTTGATTCCCAGGCGCTCAGCTTGCTGGCGCTCAGTGGGGAATGAGGAAATGAACCCAGAATTCCCCCCTTAAAGGAAGCCACCAGTTGAGTGGTTTAAGAGGGTCATTCCTTCATTCCCTGTGACTGCTTTGCCTAGGTCCCCCAGTAATTAGTGCCCTTTCTCACCGTGTTTCTTTTTTGGTTGGGAGGGTTCCCCATACTAAAATAGACGTCCTGAAAACAGGTGGTACCAACTTATTCTAACCTCTCTACTGGAGGACCCAGTTGCTTCTCCCATCGAAACTGTTTGGCTTCGCGAAGAGAGGAGATCAAAGGGCGGCAAGCCGCTTTCAGGCCATTTTTAGGGCCCTTTGATTCCTTGATCATTCGCCCCTCTACTCCTGTATTCTTGAATAAAAGCGGCAACCGAAGAACCTGGTTATATTTGTTTAAAGAGAACCTAAGAAAAAACATGTTCTTGGAGAGGGCCAAACCGGGCAAACAAGTCCTTGGCGCGGGACACGTGTAACCGGCCAGTGCACCAGGCTAGGGCAGTTTACATGAGGTCTCGCAGATTCCAAGGAACAGAGTACCCTTGTCAAACAAGGATGATGATTTGTCAATAAGCCTATCCAAAATATAAAGAGATGAGCGTTAGTTGGTGCTTAGCATTGGCGGTTCCCTGGTTCTTGTGGAGGGGAACTGGACAGCCACCTGGTTTCACCACCAAACCTCCAACCCACCAAATCGTCAATTGGAAAAAGTACAGTGTTTTCGACAATTGTTCCATCAAGAAATCACCTCCCCACCAACAGCCCCTCTCTAAATCAACGCGCCTCACCTTCAAACCACCCTACCGGCAAACCACCAAAAGCACACCCTCAAACCTCCACACCACCATCAAACCACCCGGGCCCCTAAACCCTCAAACCTCAGGGTGGAGAGCCTGAAGTGCGTGCGCCACGTCCTGGAAGCCACGCCGGAGCAGTTCGACCTCGAGGAGATGGGCTGGCTGCTGAACTACCTGACCTCCGTAGGCTCGCGCTCCAAGGGCCGGGGTGAGAACGGAGAGAAAGCGACGGGGCGGGTGAATGGTCGGTGTTTTTGGGTTTGGTCGGTTTGAAGGGTTGTGTCATTTTTTGGGAGGGGGGTGAAAGGGAAAGAAAGGAAGCTCATTTTTGTGGGGGACCCTATTTTAACGATTTTAAGACACGCCCAGACATACAGATATCATAATATATATATATACATGCTACCCCCCCCCCCCAGGAAAATATACACCCTTTTTTGGTTTCAATGTTTTTTTGAGATGTTTTCAGCCGTTTTTTGTGCTTCGGGGAAAGCAACAGAAAAAGGGTGCCTTATTAAATGTTCTAGTTAGGAACAGGAAATCACATCCTGGGAAAGGAAGTCCTCTTCAAAATCCAAATTGAAGTAAGAATCACAATCGAACATATTCTTCCAAAAGGACATCCTACCATACATCATCTTGAAGACTTGGAAATTCGATTAGTCACAGGGCAAGGAGCCCGTTTTCAGGCTGCTAGAAAGTGCTCTTGGTTTCTTTGACTAGGTCCCCCAGCTACCCTTTTTTGGTTGGGAGGGTTCCCCTACTGAAATAGACGTCCAGAAAAAAAATCGGGTACCCTTATTCTAGGCTCTCAAATCTGGAGGACCTAGTTGCTTCCCCCATCGAAACTGTTTGGCTTCGCGAAGAGAGGAGATCAAAGGGCAGCAAGCCGCTTTTCAGGCCCATTTTAGGGCCCTTTGATTCCTTGATCCCTGCAAAATGCCTCACCCCCCCTCTACTCCAAGAACCATTGAAAATGGCAGCGCCCACCGAAGCACCTGGTTATTTTTTAAAAAAGAGAGAACCTAAGAAACATATTAAAAAAAAAAAAAAAAAAAAAAAACAAGAAACAACACGCAAACATGTGGAGAGGGCCCTCTCACCGAACAACACACAAACAAAACAAGAAAAACACTTGGAGAGGGCCAAACGCGGGCAGCCCATTTCCAGTTGCCGAGTCTCCGGGCCCCGGAGCTGTCGGGAGCCGTCGGGAGCTGTCGGAGGCATGGGCATCGGCAAGCAGGGCCTCTTCCTGATGGAGGTCATCGAGCTGATCAAGATGCCCGGCCCAGAACCCGTTTTTTTTTTTTTGTTTCTTCCTCTGACCTCTCTTTCTTTCTTGTTTCCCCTTTTTTGGTTCTTCTCCTTTTTGGTTTTATTCCGGCGCTTTTCGCGGCTGGGATTCACTCCCTGGGTTCATGAACTTCATACTTTTTGGGTTTGGACCATTTTAGTAGTGGGTGAACAGTTTGGGTACTTTGTTGGCCACCCCACTCAGGAAGTGAGTGTTTTTTTGTGGATGGGCTTTGATACACTGAGCACATATTTAACCGATTTGAGAAGCAAGTTCTTTAGATGTTTCCAGAAAAAAGAAAAAAACAACACGTAGTTTGTGAGTGTGGGCCCTGCCCCCATGAGTCCGTTTAACGCTGAACTTATATGCTCATATGGCTGAACCCCTGGTATATGAGCCCCGAGTTTATGGGCAGTTAGCCGTTAGGTATGCTTATCTTTTGGTGGGAAATCAGCGCCCAAGCCATGGGTTCATTTATGGACCTATACAATCAGCCTTCGAGTCTGCTTGAATGTCAATGATCCCCTCGTTGGGCGCCTCAACAACAGTGTGATGCGATGGTTTCAAACAGTCTGGGTGGAGGTGATGTCTTGCTTTTGCACTGGATGCACTGGACATCCACAATGCCACATCAGGCACGATATACTGCCAACGAACTTTTTTGAAATGACACATCCTATGGGCCCGCAACTCAAACACTACTGGAGTCGCCGAAGGGTGTGCCTTTGTCACAGGTTTGTCTTTGCCCACTGGGTTGGTCGCCTTGTCAAACAGCCCTCGCAGTGTGACATATGCTGAGATTTGGTTTTGCTTTCGGACTCGGCACATGAACTCTGGGCTGGTGGCGTCGTGGACCCTGCTGGCACGGAGATCTCCCGATGGCATCCTCGTTCCTATCAAACCTCATGCTTAAGAATTGGGGATCCACATGCACGGATTTAGAAAACGGATCATGAGGATACATTCCGGAAACAGGGTTTTGGCCGTGCGCCCCAAACTTGACAAGGCGCGATGTGCAACAGCGCCTTTCAAGTTTCGAGCTACCATGGCCTAGACCACTTGTATTGCGTTGTCGCAGCAAACGGAGTCACAGAGAGCGAAGTGCATTCTGTACGCACCTGCTGCGGCCAGCTTTGGGCAAAAAGGGTGCAGGCACCAACGCATAGCCCCATGGACAGATGCCAGGATCAAAGGAAGTTCAGAAGGAACTTCCGTGGTACAGCAACTAGTTGAATATACACTCTGAGACAGATGACAAGAGAAGAATAAGAACGCACGAAAGTAGTGCGTGCGCGTGTGGCGGGGAATAGAAGTGTTCAAAAAGTGAGACCCTTTGCGGGTTTTGCTTCCTGGGGAGGCTCGAAAGTCAGCCTGATCGCGACGCCCGGCCTGGGCTCGTTCGGACCACGCTCGGAGCGCTCTTGGAGCCGGCTAGTTTGTGTGGCAGGCGCAGCACTTCCGCAAGGTCGATAGATTGATTGATAGGAAGCAGAGAGAGGCATACATATGTAGATAAACGGAAAGATAGATGGGAAGATAAATTACAGAGATTAGACTTGGATAGGTAGCTAGCGAGCTAGCGTACTAGATAGATCAGGAAGTAGCCAGAACAGACAGACAAGATAGATAGATAACATAGGTAGGTAGATAGGTAGATTGATAGATAGACAGACAGACAGATAAGATAGATAGGTCGGTAGATAGATGGATGGATGGGTGGATGGATAGACAAACAGATTGGGTAGATAAAGTAGAAAGCGGAAGGATGCACATATATTTTTAGACACATGCAAATACGTAGATAGAGAGCTTGATAGTACACACCTAGGCGTAAGATAGATAAAGATGGAATCGATAGAGAGATAAGATGATGGAAGGTAAATAGATCAATAGGTAGATACAGGCAGACAGGTCATTAGATATACGCACGCATGGCAGATGGATGGTTAGATAGATACACAGACAGCTAGATAAAGAGATAGATACCTAGATAGAAGCTAGATGTGTCAATTGATTCAGAGATAGATGGATAGAAAGATAGAATCTGCCTCGGTGGAGAGATCTACAAATTCCCAGGCGCTTGCGAGTCAGGGGAAATCACGAAGCCAATCTTCTCTCACGGCACGTGGGCGTGCACGTGCAACCCAGGAAGCCACAGTATGTAGACGAATCTCCTCTTGAGGGATCCTTGCTTTGGGCAAGCCAGGGTGTATGTGGGTATGGGTCAAAATGAAACCACCAGGATATGGACCGCAGGTTTAGTCCATGTCTCCATTTACCAGGGCAACCCATTTTGGGGATACTCCCCAAAGTTAGACTCACTTTTCGCAATCCGAAAACGGCCCGCCATTTTTTCCGTATATGTCCATGTGTAGTGCCCTTTTACCCTTTTTTGGGGAGGGTTCCCCTACTAAAATAGACGTCCAGAAAAAGTTGGTACCACCTTATTCTGACCACTCTACTGGAGGACCTAGGTATGTGTTTGTTTTTGAGGCGGTTGGATTCAAGGCAAAAACCGGCCCAGCGCCCAGGATGTTTGTGAGGAACCAGTCCCTTACGGGCCAAAGCTTCCGCAGCAAGTTCGCAAAGCACCTAAGCCCAAGATGCGGTGCGGTGCGTCGGTTTTTTTCTGCGGTCAATGCCCATTTTCTATGACCGTTACGTTGGGTTTTGATAAAACACAAAAGCAACTTGTTTGTAAACAACAAAACAAGAACCCAAGCAACCTAATGGGTTTCTATTGAAACCGAATTGAAATGATGTTTTTCATGTTCAGGTTCACCAAATATGGACCATGAACAAAGAGTATCCCTCGAACAAGCGGTTGGAAGGGATGGTCATGAATGCTTGAATCGGGAGTTTAGACATTGATTGGAATGCTTGCTTGTGAGGGGAGCTGACCATGGCGCGTAAATGACTATACCAGCCGAACGCTCCTCCATGCTCCGTGGATTCGTCAATCCCAATTCATGGAAGGTTCTTTGCGATGCCACCTAACGGTGTGTTTTTGTTCGAGGGGCGTGAGCCATTTGGCGTATTCAAGGCACGGTTTCTTTTTGTTTGGGTTACCCATTGGGATCAGCCATTGGGTTTCCCCAGTTTGAAGGCTGGACAAGAAAGCCAAGCAGTACCATGTTGAACCCAGATTTCTTTGGTGCATTTTGCTGGGATGTTAGGACTTTAACTTTTTGCCAACTGTCCATTAAACCACTTTTAGCAGGGGAGCAGAAAGCAACCGAGATTTGTTGGGTGTGCAGGCACTTGGATTTTTGGTCCCCAGTTGACATGAAGCCGTGGTTCCCTAGAGAGACATCTCTCTGTGGAATTCCACGGTGGCTTGTAGAGTAAATGCCACACAGGCAATGAGGCATACATTCGATACGGATGTGGGGTCTTTTTGAGGGTACCCTTTTTTTCGTGGTTTTCAAGGAACACAAACAGAACACCCACCATTTTTGGTGGTCTCCGGAAAAAAAAAGGGAAAAAAAAGCAAACACGCACACCCACACACCCACACACCCCCACACCCACACACCCACACACCCACACACCCACACACTCACACACCCACACCCACACACCCACACACCCACACACCCACCCACACTCACACCCACACCCACACCCACACACACCCACCCCCACCCCCACCCCCACCCCCACACCCACACCCACACCCACACCCACACACACCCACACCCACACCCACACCCACACCCACACCCACACCCACACCCACACCCACACCACACCCACACCCACACTGACACACACACACCCACACCCACACGCACACACCCACACCCACACCCACACACCCGCACCCACACACCCACACACCCACACCCACACCCACACCCACATCCACACCCACACCCACACCCACACCCACACCCACACCCACACGCACACCCACACGCACACGCACATGCACACGCACACGCACACGCACACACCAACACACCAAGGCTTTGGGACCTCATGAAGTTTCCGTTCCGATGGGTGAATGATGAACTCATGCACCCAGATGTTTTCGCACGTGCGCCCGGTTTTCCGTGAATTTGACTTTCATGGCCATGATTAGGCAACCAGGTGCCCGAACCAAACGAGGTATAGCGCACAGAAAGCTACAGGTAGCTCTTCCGGACATAATTCAAGGGGCCACTGAAACCAGGGGTTTGGCTAGCTTCCTGTCTCTCAATAGCTTTGTTCTTGGAACTGCTCTTCGGAATCCATCCATCCCTGGTAGGCATCACGAACACCCCCCCCCCTCCAGAGAACAGTGCACACAGTCATTCTCATCCTCTTTTTGTATATTTGGAGGTTTGGGTGGGACCTGGGCTTGCGATTTTTCAAGGTTGGCTGAATACAGGGCCCAAAATGGTGGTTTTCCTTTGGGGTTCTCTGTAAAGCCAACCAACAAAAGGCACACCCTCAAAAAAGAGGGACCCCAACTGCATAACTTCCTGGAATTCGTGACTTTTTTGGGAAGACCATTTTAGTGGCAAACAACAAGTTTGGTGACTTTTTCTGGCCAGTCCACTCGATCGGAAGTCACCCAAACCTTTTGAGCTCGCGCAGTGCCGTTTGATGTCAAGCCTCACGCTGTGGGTGAAGACGATTTTCGAGCAAAGGTCCGTGTCTAGGTCCCCAGTAGTGCCCTTTTACCCTTCTTTGGGGGAGGGTTCCCCTATTAAAATGACTACAGAAAAGAAGGGTACCCGCATTCTAACCTCTCGACTGGAGGACCTGGCAAGTATTGTCTACAAAAAGGGATCCCAGACACTTGCCTGGGCCGATTTGCATGCCATGTTCGCTGGGGTCTGGTGACTTCCACTGGATGGGAAGTGAGGAAAGACCCTTAGGAGAACCAGATGGGGGTTGATCAATATTCCATTTAGGGTCGAAGTTAAAGAGCCAGGGTCGCGCAGGTTTTAGAGATTGTTTCCATTTACCAAGGTGCCATGTTGGTACATTTTCAGCCACCAAATGACCATGGGTATTTTTTCCATGAGTGGTTGAAATAAATATCTCCAATCTATTGAGTGCGTGTTCCAAGCCATGGTCACTCCATTGGGACCTGTGAGCGCCGAGCGGCTCGCGTGTCCGAGGTACGCCATTCGCGAGTCCTTCGAGATGCTCACGGTGAACTCCCGGCGCGAGACCCATGGCAACGAGGAGGAGGTGGGCTGAAGCTGCCATTTCTCGGAATCCTGAAGACCAGTTAGGTGGGTGGATCCCATGGCTTTTCCTTTTGTTTTTTACTCTTTTTTTTTGTTTAAACAGCAAAGCCAGCCTTTGTTGCTTTGTTCTTTCCAGAAAACTGCAGGATTTATGTATTTATTCATAACTGCAGGATTCGGTCTATCAGTATCTGCGGAGTTCGGATGACATTTCGACCTATCCGAGTTTCGCGGATTGTGTCTGGGAACCCAGGCGGATTTAGGCCCTACCTATGTTGCTGGATTTGTTTTCCACAGTCGACCTGTTGTGGAGTTCATGCCCCTGAATTCAAGGGGCATTCAGCTCATGTGGGGGTGTGTTTTCTTGAGGCTATCCTTCTTTGGTTGAACCCCACCCTTTTGGTTGGGTCCAAATCCCTGTTTCGACACACACGCACACACACACACCCACGCACACACACACACACACACACACACACACACACACACACACACACACACACACACACACACACACACACACACACACACACACACACACACACACACACACACACACACACACACACACACACACACACACACACACACACACACACACACACACACACACACACACACACACACACACACACACACACACACACACACACACACACACACGCACACGCACGCACGCACGCACGCACGCACGCACGCACACAGACACACACACAGACACTGCCACACACGCCACACACACGCACGCACACGCACGACACACACACACACGCACACACGCACGCACGACACGCCACACGCCGCACGCACACGCATCACGCACAACACGCGCACACGCGCACACGCGCACACGCGCACACGCGCACACGCGCACACGCGCACACGCGCACACGCGCACACGCGCCCGCGGGCACACACACACACACACCCACGCACACAAAGACACGCACACGCACACCCACACCCACACCCACACCCACACCCACACGCACACCCACCCACACCCGCACCCGCACGCGCACGCGCACGCGCACACCCGCACCCGCACGGGCACGCGGACGCGCACGCGCACGCCCATGCGTACGCGCACGCGCACGCGCACGCACACCCACACACCACACACACACACACACACCCACACACGCACGCACACACACACACACACACCACACACACCACACACACCACACACACACGCACCCAGACACCATGAGGGATCCCTTTAAGGGTCCTTGGCTGAGTGTTACACGAAGGCGCACAACTGGGAGGCAGGGTTCCTCCGTTGCTTCTTTGAACTTGAACCTTTGGCGAGCGATTGCGTAAGATAAAGCCTAGGTCTTCCAGCTAGGTGCCCTTTTTAACCCACTTTTTTGGTTGGGAGGGTGCCGCTACTAAAATAGACTACAGAAAAAAGGGTACCCTTTTTTCTAACCTCTCTGCTGGAGGACCTAGAAGCAAAAGTCATCTGTTCCGGGCAATACACTCAAGTGAGTGTGCAATGTGACTGCATGCTTCCATTTAATTTGGAAGGGAATCTCCATATCACTACTGGACATATTTGTTGTTTGTTCCAGGGGGCCAAAACGCAAATGGAAGCATGTCAAGGAACAACCCTTTGGCTTCAAAGACACCCGCCTCCAGCAAAGCTTCCAGACCTCCGAGATGGTCCCCTTTGATACTGGTGAGAATGCTTGCCCTGTTTCTGGGGTCATTATTTGGATTCTGTGTCTGGGGTTGTGCTTTCGATTCAGCCGACCACTTAGGGGGCGACCTTGATAATGGTAACATAAAGGGGCTAGTGTTTCTACCTGTATGGATGCCCGTGGAGTTTGCTGTTTGCTTCGTGTTGGTATAAAACCTGATCTTCTCATCGTGCGTTTTCTTTGGGGAAGATATATCAACCAACAGTTCATGCCATGCACATAGGGAGTTTCGACCTTTCTGCTTACAACTGTTTTATGGCGAGCTCCAGGAAATCGATCCATTTCAGGATTTCGGCATATGGCGGTTGATCAAAAGGTCCGATGAACATGGGATGACCATTGGTTGGACAACCACTAAAACGATTTGATATTTTCCCGCATGGCTAAAGTTACCCATGGTCATTTGGGGGCCCTAAATGGAATACGGATCAACCCTCATCTTGCGAACAGAAATCGCATTTGTTCAGCGAGACCAACGCATACATCGCAGACAGGAGCGGGCCAAGACTCTAGGGGTTGATTCAGCATTCTTTTCAACCATCGTTCTTTTCAATAATCGATCGCTGTTTTCCCGTGGTTTTTGGTGGTTTTCTAGAAAGATCCGGATCCCTGGGAAAGGTAGCACTAGACAAATGGAATCCACGAATTCTGTGATGCAACAGCAAGGGCATCCCAAAGAGTAACCCCCCCCTCCATTTTTGGGGAAGCTACCCTCAGAAAGACAGATTTTTCCTCAGGCGAGGGCCAAAGCCGCCCTCACGGAGAAGATCACCCAGCTGCTCATGGACTGCTCGAGGCCCGCGAGCTTGCCCGAAATTCAAGAAACACACGGCCACATGGAACTGTGGGTCAAAACCAGCGGGATCCCATTTTGGGGTAGGTGCACCACCCATCTTGGTCTATTTTAGTGGTTGGATTGGGATGTTCGCTGTTGGCTAACCGGGGTTTTGACCCATGGCCATGGGGGGAAATTTGAAACTCACTCCCTGAGTTCATGGACAACCTTTTTGGGTTTGGATCGTGGCGAAAGAGTTTGGACCTTCAGGCCAGTCTCGATCGGAAGTGAGTTTTAAGGTCCTTTGTTCCCTTGCAACATTCCGTATTGGCCCCTGGGCATGGTTGTTGTTGGGACACACTTCACATCTTTACTTGTTGTGGTTTAATGGGAAATCCCAACTGAACTGCTTTTTGTTTGTTTTGCTCCCATTCCAACGTCAACCAAGTAGGTATCTACAAACAAGGGCTCGGACATTTGACTGGGCCGAGTGCCATTTCCGCTTGATGGGGTCTCATGACTTCCATGGCCGCACACCGAACAGTGGCGTCGAATAAACTCTTCCCAGGTGGCTGAAACTAGGTCCCCCACGTAGGTGCCCGACCTCTCACCCCTTGTTTGGTTGGGAGGGTTCCCCTAACAGAAACAAGTTGGTGCCAACTGATTCTAACCTCTCTGGAGGACCCAGGAAAGGTGAGATGGCCAGCGTCAATTGAAGCGGAGAAGCATGTGTTGTTTCCTTCGGACGAGCGCGTTGTTGTAATTGCCCCATTCCGACAATCATGGACGCGCACGTTTTGCTTCCCCTTTCAGGACGGACCTGTGTTTTCCAGGCCCGATCGTCAGCTTCCATTGGGCTCTTTAGGTTACTCTGAATCGCTGGACTGGTGGTTTGGGGATTTGCGCCCCTGGTTCTTGTGGAGGGTAGATGGGAAACCCCGCCGTTTCACCACCAAACCACCGGGCTCCAAACAACCAATTGGAAGCAAGCAGAGTTTTGTTTTGGGCCAACCTGAAACATGGGATCCCCAAGTAAAGGATCTTGACCATGGTGAGCTCGTTTTACCGCCCCGAATCGGTGAGCTCGCTATAAAACAGGCAGATTGGGTTTTGTTTTGCAGGTCCCCTTTTTCAACACATCGCCATAGAACAGCCCAACAGGTTATCCCCAAATCCGCGGGTTTTCGGCCATTTGCGGAGGCCCCTGTCCGGTGGTTTGCGGAAATTCCTGCGGCGTGTGGACCTACTGGAGACGGTGTGGCAGGCTCCGACGGGCGGCAGTTTCTGGACTTTTGCCACTTTTTGGGTTTGGTTGCCATTTCTAGGTCCCCCCAGCTAGGTGCCCTTCTCTCCCCTTTTTTTGGTTGGGAGGGTTCCCCCTACTAAAATAGACGTCTTGAAAAAAATGTTGCCAACTTATTTTTACCTCTCTACTGGAGTACCTAGATTTTAGTGGCAATGTGAGTTTCCAATATTCTAAAGTTTACAATACATAATAAAACGATACGACAAATAATATTGGAAAAGATGATAAAATGATATGAAGAAGAAATTAAGATAAACAATTTCTATGTAATTCCTCTCTTTATTTTCTCCCATCCTCTTCGTTCATTCTGTATCTCATGGTCTATTTTCCTATCATTTACATATAACCAGTTTGGTTACCGTTTTTTGGACCAATCTACTCAGGAAGTGAGTGCTTAGGATCATCCCCTCAGGCCTGACAAGCAGCAAGACCAGGGGATGGGAATTGTTGCCACATTTACGAAGCGAAGTGAGCAAGTTCAATGCACAAGATTCAAGAGACATACCCTGAGAATGAAAAACATAGGGGGTTGGACATGTTTAGTCTCAATGGGGTTGGGCCTGGAGACTTCCCTTCGCAAAGGAGTTTCTGACTCGTTTGAAGCTCCTAGGCTGTGGCATTCTCCGTATTCTTGGAAGATGAAGGTTCCGGGAGCGACTGTTCCGGCACCCCCAGATACCCGTAAATAGCCAGCGGGAATTTTTTGAGTGCACCAGAAGCTTGAATTGGCTGTGGGCCGGGCCTAGCGACGCTGAGACGTTTACACGGGAAGCCAAAGTTAAAAAATGGATTCGCCAGTTTCGCATCTTATGGATCCATGCGGTTTACAGGCGATACTTGTCTTCCAAGGACCTTTGTTCAATGGTAATGTGGGTAAGCCTGCAAAGGGTTGAATAACACTGGATGCTTCCCTTGGGAATGAACTCTTAACTGGTCCATACAATGTGGGAAATCGACTTCGGGGAATCCCCTTTTGCACACCCTCTCCCAAGTTCCGTAGGGAATCTTCTGGGTCGGTGAATTGACGGACGAGTTGTACTTCGTCCTCAATGTTCAATTGACAAACATGATTGATCCTCTGACGTAGGACGAGAGGTTCAGAAGAGCAGACAGTCCTTAGATGTCTAGCAAAAACTGGGCTATCTTTGGGGAACATGTCATTTTGCCCGGCCAACTCCAAACCAACTTTCCGAACTTGGCATGGCGACAGGAACAAACAAATCCGCAAATGATGTCCGCCAAAGGATCCGTTCTCCTAAAATCGCTCAACTAACCAGCCCCCTGCAAATGCCTGGGACACCTGTTGGTTTCCCTGCAGTTTCCCTCTGGCGTTCAACACTGGGCTATGCTTATGCCGAAAACCGCACACCGGCAAAGCCTCAGCGTCGTGGGTGGCGAGCCCCTGCTCTTACTTTCGCGTGGCAAGCCAGTGCTTCCATTTTGCTGTGTAGGCAACCAAGGGGAACCACCCTTCAAACACGTGAATGTTGGTAAGATGAACCAACCCAAAACTCCAGCTTTTTCTTATAGGCTCGATGTTTGGACATGCGCTGATGCTTTGTTCGCAAGCCGTTTTCGGAGTTTGGGCTTTTCGATGCAAGTCTCTCGGGTGGCTGGAGCTCATGTCCGGCTTTCGGTCAATGATTGCCTTGTTCAAATGTGGACTGCGAGCCCACTGAAATCCCCTCAAACCCCTCACCCCTCAGAAACTACACTCCCTCAGAGTCACCGCCGGAAGCTCCCAGAAGGGCTTTAGAGCCAAGTGGACCCAGGGATCCGCTCAGCTTCCATATCGCCTGGGGGAGGGTCATATTGGGATGGGGAATGGGCCATGAGCCCTTGGCAACCATGGATGGACGAAATCCGTTCGCACCACTTGGAAACCATGCTTGAAACCATAACCCTGGGGGGTAAAAGGCTTTTAAAACAAAGGCCGTTACATGAACATCCTTTGTTTGTCTAGCTGGGGGATGGGGGCCTGGGTGGAAATCCAACTTTACATCGTCAGCAACAAGCCTTTTCCACACCAAGCTAGACTTGCGAAGGCCCCAACGTTAAAGCAGCACATGTCTGCATCATCAATAAACAATCATGGTCTTCCCGAAGCATCCATTCAGCAAGACCTTTTCAAACCCAGCAGAAAACAACAGCAGCCAGGACGAATGCGAGTGGTTTTTAGCCTGCCAAATTTCACGGCGGTTCACGGTCTTTCACTGCAAAAAAAGGCGTTCACGCCAATTTCACGGTATTTTCACGCTTTTCCCTTGTCGATTTCCCATTGCTAAGCCCATGATCAATGTCTCTAGAAATCCCACAAAGTTGAAGACCTTGAGCATTGACCAGCTTCAACATGTCTACATGGTTTTCGCGAGGCTTTGGAAAGCGCACTTTTCAGCCACAAGCACTGCAAAGCCATGTGGCTACTAATGCGGCCAACACAAAACTGTCAACCCAATTAAAAGCGTCCAGCTTGCAAACAAAGGACGTTCCCCACATTTCACGGCCGCTTCCTAAAGGCCTTTCTTTTTAAGGCCCCCGAACCCCAGGGATAACCTTGGTGGTATTCACGTTGGTTGGAATCGAAACATTTCCGTGGGTTTCTGAACGGTGCTGCAATTTCTGAATTCCCCAACCATCCACAGATCCACCCCCCCAAATCGGCCTTAGTCACTTAAATCGCCCCTATTGGATTGGGAATCGGGCCCCTATGAGCCCGGGACAACCATTGGATCCATAGGACGTTTCGCTGTAAAGCAGGGTTGCGGGGATCACTCGGGGTTTGTCTCCACTTCTCTGATGCTTTTGGGAATCTCACCCCCCCCCAAAAAAAAAAAAGAAAGAAGAAGAAGGAGAACTCGTGGATTCCATGTTTGTAGGTTTGATTGCCCATTCTTTTCAACCATCGTTCTTCTCAAAAACTGCATCCGTTTTCCCTGGGTGTCTGGAGGTTTTCTAGAAAGATCCGGACCCCTGGGTTAAGAATGGAAATGTGGGAGGTACCCCCCAGAATTTTCAACCCACCGCCCCACCCACTAGGCCGTTTTCGCGCGCACTCGCGCGCGCGAAAGCGCTTCTCGGCAGGTGCTGCAGCAGGAGGAGCGGGGCTCGGACAACCCCTCCGTGCGGGTCTTGCTCACCTGGACCGGCCGCGACGTGCGCCAGGCGGGGTTGCTGATGCTTAAGAGTTTGTGGGTGGTCAAAAATGGGCATGTGTCAAAAAAAAAAAAACGAAAATAAGCTCAGGTGATATACCCAACAGCATGCGGTGCTCTTTTTAGTGCTCCCACCACCCCGCAGCCCTGGAACCCTGGTGGAACTGGTGGAACCTTACCTCAGGGCCCCGGACCACTCCGGAGCCTATCCGGGCTGAGACCCCAAAGCTTTCAGCTGTTGGGAAAAAAGGCTTTCAGATAGCATCGCTTTTTGACACATGCTTGCATGCGTGCCACATCTTCGTGGAAACTTCGAAAGGCAGGCCCAAGGCTCAACATGCTGCAGGACAAGCTTGACAAGCTCCAACGCTTTTCCTAGATCTCAAGGTCAGAGATTCACCTCGGGGGGTTGTGTTCATTTTAGGGTATCGCTTTCGTATCGCTTCGGGGATCGCTCCAGGTTGCGCGCCCGAAAGCAAGTCAAAGAAGGACAAATATGCCAAACTGCCAGACTTACTGCCCGCAAGGCAGTTCAAAACACATCACAACCCTTTCAAATTCAGCGTGCCATGCAGCACGGCTTTCCTTCACGTGGATCGAAAATTGGAGGGTGTCGCTTGTGAGCCGGAACATTCCTTGAACCTTATAACACTTGGTGTGCACACCGCCCCGACACCTCCGGAGCCATTCTCACACCTGGCCTGCACCAGACCACCCCGCCTTACACCTGGCCTGCACCAGACCACCCCGAAACCTCCGGAACCTTCCTTGAACCTTACACTCGGCCTGCGCCAGACCAGCCCGGAACCTCCGGAACCTTCCTTGGGCCTTGCCCTGGCCCACTCCGCAACCTCCGGAACCTTCCTTGAACCTTACGCCTGGCCTGCACCAGACCACCCCGGAACCTCCGGAACCTGCATTGAACCTTGCACCTGGACTGCACCAGACTTGAACCTTGCACCTGGCCTAACCTTACACCTCGCCTGCACCAGACATCCCCGGAACCTCCGGAACCTTGCTCGAACCTGACTCCGGAGCTCCCCCAAGCCACCCCCAAACCTTATCTGGGCTGAGACCCCTTAGCTGTTGGGGAAAAACGGGGGCGGTTTCCGTTTTGATTTGTCTGTTAGAGCAATTCCGCGGGCGCTGAATTTGCCGTGACGAGTTGGTGCTTGTCAGGATTGAGTTCAAGCCCATGGCGGGCTGCAACATACGGAGTGTTTTTTGTGAAAGCGGAGAGTATGGATGGAACTGGCAAGGAGTGCTGTGTCCATTCTCAATGGTTTTGGGGTGTGTAGATTTGCCCGCTCCCAGCCTCAAAAAGATGATGAAGCCACACGGGGGGCAAATTGGTGCATGGATTCGTTGGTTCATTTTCGGGTGCCATTTGGCTACCCGACCGACCGGGTCGAATAGGAGCAGCCTTGTGTGTAGAAGTTAGGTTTGCCATTGCTTTCCTTTCAGGTACCAGGCTTCTACCCTGGTGCCCAGTTTTGTTGTCTATGCTCACTCCGTGGTAAGGATGGTTCCATTGGTTTCCAAGAATACAATCCATGATTTAAATCACTTGGATCGATTTGAAGCCATTCTCCCACCTGTTGTTTTTTCTCTTTTCAGAATCAAGCCAGCTCGAAGTGTCCGTTTGGAAAGGGACAGACCTGGGGTGTGGATTATTTTTTTGAGGGTATTCATTTGTTGGTGGTTTTAAAGGGGAGCCAAAACGAAACCCACCACTTGAGTGGGACGGAATATCGCAAAAAAGAAAAAAAGAAGAGACACCCTTCAGGTGCTGCTGCCCATCATCACCTCCCCTGCCTTTCTGGTGCACGGCACGGTGGTTCACTGCGCTCTGGTGCGCCTCGCAGACGTCATGCAGGCGGATGGCTTCGTCCCGGTTTCGTCCCGGTGGGGGCGGCGATTTGTCGGGTTACTTCCGTGAACGAACGGGTGACCTCAACCTGCAAAAAAGTTACATGTAACCTTGGTTATATGGGCAACTTCTTGGGACTTTGTGTGTCTAAAGTCTAAAGCAAGGAAGCTTGAGGCAATAGCAGGTCTGTGATGCCCTTAGATAGTCCTGGGCTGCAGAACACGCCTCCCCATAGTCGAAGAGGGGGACCTACAAACCCTCCAGTCCTATTCCCGTCTATTCCTCGTTGCTTTGGAGGGAGGTTTACCTTTAAAATATCCGGAAGAAACATGGCCTGGAGGTCTGGGTATGTCCTTATCCGTGAAATCCTCTAAATTCCTTTTTGTGCACTTCACTCGATTTTGGGAGCCCAGGTGGAAGGGGTTCAAAAATCCGCTTCCAGCCCCTCGCTCCGTTTGTTTTTTTTCTTGGTCGGGGGGCCAAGCAAGGCGAGTTTCGACTCGAAGCCCAACAGCTGGGACAGCTCGGGTGTTTGAAGGGGAAGTGAAAGGAACTCCGTTCGTTTTCATCCTTTTCTTGCTGGTGATCGATGGGTAGGGAAGAACATTTCCGAGAGAATGAACCGGAAAGGGATGTCCCTTGAAGGAAGCTATTGACAGGGGACTGGTGATAGGTAGGGAATAGCTTTACGATTCCAGGCGTTGGGAATAAACCGGATCCCTTAAAGGAAACCGTAGGATGGATGGCTTGTAGGGGTCACTCCCTTCCCTGCTGAGAGCCAGAGCAGTTTTTTGTGACGGCCCGGCCCAATGAAATCGAGCGGCTCCCCGAATTCAGGGCCTTCAAGGCCCAGGTGCCTCCAGCCTCGTTTCAAATGGGACCGACTTGGCCGCAAGTGGCAGACCCAGAAAGGGTCCAGCTGCTTTTTACCCAGGCGATTCCATGGAAGTTCCCGAACGGAATGTCTTTGAAAGAATTGGTCTCCATTTGCGGAGACGACCTGAAAGCTTCCAATATAAGTCCCTCAGCCTTGGGGGTGTTTATGGGTCTTTGGCGAACGGTCGGATCGAATCGAGGACTGAAGGGTTGGTCTGCGATGTTGACATGTTGTCTTTTTTGCTTTTCTTCTGTGGGCTCGCTTTCACCAACAGGCTTTGGCGCCGAGTCACACGTCTTTGAAACGACTTTTTCAAGCTCGAGCAACCCAAGTGGCCGTCTTCGTGAACTCGCCGGAATATGGGAGGATAGGCTTCCACGTGAGGGGTTCCCAATCAGGCTTGGCCCGTTTTTGTTGACGGGCTTTCTGGACGCTATGGATTCCCCCCTCATCCAAAAGACAGCAAGGAGAAGTCATCTAGGTCGCCCAGCTAGCTGCCCGACCTCTCACCCCCTTTTTGGTTGGGAGGGATTTCCCCTACTAAAATAGACTACAGAAAATCGGGTACCAACCGACCTAGGGATGCAATCACTCGGGTGCCCCTTCTGCTTCTCCAGAGTTCGGTCCCGATTTTCTTGCTCAATGACCAAAAAGGCCCCGTCGGGACGTTCGTCGCACTCGGGCCAGGGGAAGACGGACTGCAAGAGGCCCAACATCTTCGAGGACCCAGGGCGATCTTCCGCCGGACAAACTTTGGTGCATGTTGCCAAGGCTTGATGTTAGGACTTTAACTTTTTGCCAACTAACGGGTGTTTCATTAAACCACTAACAGTTAAACTGTTAGCAGGGGAGCAGAAAGCAACCGAGCAAATGTTCCGCCGGATCTCTGCATTTTGTTGACACATGTCTTGATCGGAACTCCTGGTGTCCCTTGCAGGTTTCCGGATCGGCCAGGTCGGCAGAATCAACCCATTCGGATGTTACGCAGGTTTTAGTCGTTGGTTCCATTTACCAAGGAGGCCATTTGAGTGCATTTTTTTGAGCAACAGCCATGTATGTTTGTAGGTGTGTGTGTGCATGCTTGATTGTTTGTATATTTGCAGATTTGTTGTGTTGCATGGTTGTGCCTTTGTATGTGGTCATGTGTTCATATCCTTTTATGTGTGTATGGTGCTTTATGTATGTATGTATGCATGTAATGACTGTATGAATGTATGAATGTAATGTAATGGAAATGTAATGTAGTGTAGTGTAGCGTAGCGTAGCGTAGCGTAATGTAATGTATGTAAGTATGTATGTAAGTATAACAGTATTCAAATATGTAAGTATGTAAGTATGTAAGTATGTACGTATGTCATGTAATGTCATGTAATGTGATGTACTCTACTGCAATTTAATGTAATGTAATGTAATGGTATGTAATGTATGTAATGTATGTAATGTATGTATTTATGTACGTACGTACGTATGTACGTATGTATGTATGTACTGTATGTAATGTAATGAAAGGTCATGTCAAGGAATGTCATGTATGGTAGTTAATGTAATGTACTGTAGTATAATGTAATGTACTGTAGTATAATGTACTGTACTGTAGTATAATGTAATGTAATGTAATGTAATGTACTGCACTGTAATGTAATGTATGTATGTATGTATGTATGTATGTATGTATGTATGTATGTATGTAATATGGTTTATGTATGTATGTCTGTATCTATGTATGGATGTACGTCGGTATGTATGTATGCATGTATGTATGTATGTATGTGTGTATGCATGTATGTAATGTATGTATGCATTTATGTAAACTAATGTAACGTGATGTAATGCAACGTGACGTAATGTAATGCAACGTAATGTAATGTAATGTATGTATGTAGGTGTGTATCTAATGTATGTAATGTATGTAATGTATGCAATGTATGTAGTGTATGTAATGTATGTAATGTATGCAATGTATGTAAGGTATGTAAGGTATGTATGTAAAGTATGTAATGTATGTAATGTAATGTAATGTAATGTAATGTAATGTAATGTCATGTATGTATGTATGTAATGTATGTAATGTATGTATGTATGTATGTATGTATGTATGTATGTATGTATGTATGTATGTAAGCATGTATGTATGTATGTATGTAATGTATGTATGTATGTATGTATGTATGTATGTATGTATGTATGTATGTAATGTATGTATGTATGTATGTA
>CAUJNA010002990.1:317302-337302 GCA_963377175.1 Effrenium voratum | reverse complement strand
CTTTTGAAACCACACCAAAAAGGATACCAACTCCAACAAAAACTGGCCCATTCCACGAAAACGAGGATCTGGTCGCGTCCCCTTCAGGAGCTCCCGCCCACGGATGAGAGCCAACCCTGGCCGGGGCTCGGGCAGCTCTTCCGGCCCATCGGCGGAGAAACGAATCGGAGAGGTCAGACATGCAGAACCAGAACTTCCATTGGCTGAAATGATCATTTTTTATTTTCCCCTGTTGGATTTAAAGGGAATCTGTCACTACTGGACATTTTTTTTAAAAGGGAATCTGTCACTACTGGACATATTTCTATTCTTTCCAGGGGTCTTAGCCAAATGGAAGAGAAGCATCTCACTCTCTGCGTTCATGGACCGTTTTGGATTTGGTAGAAAGGAAAGCTTGGATTTGTTTTGCCGGTCTATTCAGGAAGTGAGCCAGATCCTTCAGTTTTGTTTATGGCACGTGGGAAGGTTCAGTTGAATGCTAGGCTTGCGGGGCAGAAGTCATTCCCATGCGTGGGCGTTTTGCGCCCTCCTGACATTGCCAGACGGCTGTGATAGGTGTTGTTGCCAATCGGATGCCTCGATGCTAAAATCTGTTGGAAAGGCAATCCCAAAACCGCTGAAGGGTGTGAAGTTTCTTTGAACCCCGGTGGTGACGGGGGAAGGGGGGGTGGCAATGCTCCCGAAAAGGCACAAAGGTCCAGTGAAGGAACACCGAAGCCAACGTTCAAGGGGCAATCTGCAGGGTTATACAAAGGCTATTTGAGCAACCCGACCCTCGCCCCGCTAACGGAAATCAAAACGGACATGTTGAAACAATAGTGGTTTGTTCGTTCTTAAGTCGCCCCAACCACAACTGCCGTGGCTTACTGCTTCACAAATAATTTTTCACGGAAGTACTTGTTCACATAGTAGTGTTTTTTTCTTCCGTGAGTCTCCCTTGGAACAAGCAACAGTTTTGCATGTTGCAGGGTCGAAGTCTGGCCCAGCTCAAGATCGCAAAAGCCAATTACAGTCTACAAGAAAATAGCCCATTGCATCCACCAAAAGACAGATGGGGTTCTGTAGCATGTCCTGTAGATGTTGTGTGGGAACCCCTGAAGGATCTTTGGCATCACCCTCACGTTGGTATAATTCACACGGTGCAGATGGGGATTGCATCTTTGATCCTGCAAGGGCGGTTATGCCCACCCGCAAAAAGAAGTAGATACCGGGCGAGTTGGGGTTCGACCCTTCATTGGACCAGTGAAATAGTATGACTTGGGCCGTTTACCCCTTCTGAGGGATGGAACTTCTAAACGAAACAGACAGTTATCTAAGGGCTGCCGCCGTGTGTCGCCAACTCCTCTCTTGTGTTGGTACAACCCATGTGGAATTGAAGAACAAACTCGACTGGTTTTAGGTGTGAGCAAATCGCTTCTCGAATTGTTCGGCAGCGGACGATGATGATAACCACAATGATGACGACAACTTTGATGATGACTATCATCATAGCAGCCCTTGCATTGCAAGTCGGGTCCAAGGTGGCACTAAAAATATGTATGCATTGTAAGAAATATAAGAAATATAAGAAAGAGGCGATGATGACTGACTAGGCTAATGATGATAATGATAACTATCATCATAGCATTTTTTTGCATTGCAAGTGGCGCAACAAGACGCTGGAGACGCTGATGATAACCACGATGATGATGATGATGATGATAATGATGATGATAACTATGATAAGTTATCATCACGGTCATCGTCATGATGATTCATCGTCATCATCATCATCACCAGCCATCCTCATCATCATTATCATCATCATCATCATCATCATCATCCTGGTTGTCATCAGCGTTTGCTTGCGCCGATGATAGTAATCATCAAAGTTGTCGTCATCATCATTATCATCATCATGCGGTTCTCATCGTTTGCGATGACAATGATAATTATGATAGCAATGACTCCGGATCATCATAGCATCCCTTGCATTGCAAGTGGCGTAAGCAAACGATGATGCTAACCAGGATGATGATGATGGTGATGATGATGATGATAACTATCATCGTGGCATACGTTGCATTGCAAGTGGCGTAAGTGGACATGATGATAACTGTCGTCATAGCATCCCTTGCATTGCAAGTGGCGCAAGCAGACACTGATGATAACAAGGATGATGATGACAATTATGACAACTCCGGTGACAACTATCATCATCGCCTCCCTGGCATTGCAAGTTGTGCAAGCAGACGATGATGATAGCCACGCCGTTCCTATCTTTCTTATATGCACATTTCAATTGGCATGTCAGACCCGACTTGCAATGCAAGTGATCATTTCTCGTCATCATCATCCTCATGACTGACGGACAATGAGAATCGCAAGCAGTCACTGATGACAACTAGGATGATGATGATGATGATGATAATGATGATAATGATAACAATGACTCCGGTGATAACTATTTACCTTACACCCCTGGCATTGCAGGTGGCGCAAGCAGACGATGATGATAACCACAATGATGATGATAATTATGATAACAATGACTCCGGTGAAAACTGTTGTCATAGCATTCTTGGCATTGCAAGTGGCGCAAGCAGACGATGATGATATCCATGATGCGTTGCAAGCCGCGCCGGATATAGATTTGTTACACAACGAGCGGAATTGACAGTCTATGTTTTGTTTGCTGATAGTCTATATGTATGCCCCCAGCAGGAACCGGGATAATGAAGACGGCCCCAGCAGGAATGATTGTGATGACCACCACCCTTCCCGTGCGCCTCGCCCTTGCAGACAAGGGGTTGGCGGATGCTATCTGGTTAAATGCGGTACAGGGCCTATAGCAACCTTTACCATTTTGGTAGAACCAAAGGTCAGGGAATTTCGGCCGCTGCTGACCCCCCCCAATTTCCGGACGCTCATGTTGGTTTTTGTTAAAAAAGACAGTCAAAACCCGGGCAATTGGAGGGTAGTAAGGGACAATCCCAGCCGTAAATGGGAGTCGTTCTAAATTGCCAGTCTTAAAATTAAGTAAGGGAGGTTCTGAAGGTCTAGCGCGAAAGGAAAACACTGCATCGCGAAAGGCCGGCGAAAGGAACGCGAAAGGACTTGAAACATAACGAATACATGGTAGAACCCTCGTTTGGGCTCGGAAACAAGTTTTTCAGGACTGGTTTGTCACCGCGAAAGGAAAACACGGGGCCGCGAAAGGACCGCGAAAGGCCGGCGAAAGGGCCGTTTCCAGGAACCTTTTTTTTGAACAACCCCCAAATGGGTGCGGCCGGCTTTTGAATTCTTTATATAGTTCTGGGTGGACCATTTTGATACCGGGTTTTGATTACGACTCACCTGTGGCCTTTTCATTGTTTGGAACCCTGATTTTGAGCTGAACCATCCAACATTTTGGCCGGTTGTTGGTTGGACATTTATGGAAAACGGTCTACCTCCGCTGGAAACAATCCATTTTTTCCCGGGGAGGCACATGGTGGACTCAGTTTGGACCCCGGATCCTGTGCGTCGGAGCCGAGGTCCAATGCGGAATGTCGAGATGCAGTGGAGGCGGAGGACCGTACTTAGCTTTCCGGACGCCGCAAACCTGACATGGGAGAAACGCGGAAGCCTTGGAGTTTCAGACCTCTAGAACACCAGGAGTTTGAACATAGAGAGTTTCCACAGGTTGCCAGGAACTGAACATATATGGATTTTTCCACTGGTAGGGTTTAGATCAGAGACAGCCAGTGAAAGTCGATTGCCAGAAAACTCTTTGCAACTCTCTCTCTCTCTCTCTCTCTGCGAGTTTGTTTTGGATTTCACCGGAGCAAAACTCTCCGCTGAGTGCTTTCGGAAAGGCAAGACATTGGCAGCTTCAACATCTCAGGCTCTGAGGCCCGCTGGTAATTACCACGGGTCCTGTTCTTGGAGCACATCCTCGAATCACAACAGGCCAGCCCAGACTCCTGAAGTTGCAGTTTGCGTCCTTGGCTCAAAAGGGGTTTAAAGTTTAAAGGTGAGAGGGGCGTTGATCTGTGAAAGGGCTTCAGGTGCTACAAAGGCCTTTTCCTTCGCTACGGCCAACTTCCGTAGAGAAAACATGGCTCTTTCCGTGGATTCGCATCCAAAGGGTGGAGCCAAAAGGCGGTTCATTGCGAACATCTGGGAGTTGTTCAAGCCTTGGGCTTTCCCTAATCAACTATTAGCTGAACTGAAGATTTTGTTGTTTTCCCCTGTCGGTTTTAAAAGGAATCTATCACCACTGGATACAGATTTTTATTTTTTTTTGCCAGGGGGCTTAAAGCAAATGGAAGTAGTTGAGGCTTCGTTCTTCCCGAAGAGAAGGGTGTGGTTGTGACATTGTGTTGGGGATTGCGTTGGCAGGACACAGGGGATCAGCACGACTACTTTGTGAATTGCAGGGGCATGGACCCATTGCCTCCCGACGCAGAGGGCCTCGCCTCGCTCGCCTCATTGGAACAAGGGGGGAGGCCACGGGTGGTTTCCCTTGGCTTTGAACCCGCACGGGAATTGGGTGAGCCGAGGGACATGAGGCTTCACTTTCTTGCGTTGTTTTCCGTTTTTGGACTTTGAGGCACTCACTCTGGGAGCCTTGGCCGAACCGCCCATTCTTCTAGGGGTTGATTCCCCATTCCTTTCAGCCATCGTTCCTTAATTAAAAAAAACAAAAACGCAGCATTTCTCCAGGCTTTTTGGTTTTCTAGAAAGAAGGATCCCTGGGTTCAGAATGGACATGGAAGTTGCCCCTAGAATGTTTCCCCAGAGGATTTGCTCAGGTCTTGTGAGGATGCCCTTGGCGGAGAGAAAGGGAAGCGGGTTTCCGAAAACCCAGCGACTCTCTGGACTCTGTTGCCCAGTGACGCCGTGTTTTTTCCCTTTTTGGCGTTTTGTTTCTTGTTCTTTTTCTTCTTCTTTTTTGGGGGGGTAGGGTTCCCCTTTAAACTCAACTAACCCTAAAAAGGCTGCCCTTGTTCTTCCCATGCCTTTGTCTTCCCATGGAAATCCACTGGGCTAGATCCATGGCACCCCGGGAAGAGGCCTTGATCTTCCAGGACAGACTGGCAAAGCAGGGGCGGCCTTTGGCCGAGTTTCCGTTTGGAGCCAAGATCCAAATCGGATCGAAGGGACCTGGCTTTGCGGGTCCTTGGAAGACCTACCCAACGCCTTCTGAGGGCCTCCGGCGCCGGGCTTGAGTTTGAATGGATCGATCATGGGTTCCATGAAACGCGATCAACCCTGGCCTGGCTGATTTGTCGACCCGCCCCGGATCTCATCAGCGAAGCCTCTCTCCGTCCGCTCCAAGTCGCTCCCCACTTCCTTGGTTCTACCCACTCACAAGACCCACTCCTCACAGTTCTCACTTGGTTGTTGCCCACTCACAAGACCCGCTTGGTGCTGACATCTCCCGAGGCTGGACTTTGCGTACCGCTTCTTTGCGGCCAACGAGGAGATGAACTTGCAGGTGACTCGCACCCAGGAGAGACGGGGGGCAGCTGGGGGCATGTGTGACGGCAAAACGACTTTGGGCTAGGTCCCCCAGTAGTGCCCTGTCTCACCCCTTTTTTGGTTGGGAGGGTTCCGCTACTAAAATAGACATCCTGAAAAAGGTGGGTACCAACTTCTTCTAACCTCTCTACTGGAGGACCTTGTTTTAGTTTCCCCTTCCATTTTTCGTGGCCGCAATCAAAACCCGGGTAGATGAAGGTTAGCAAGGGACGATCCCAGCCGGAAGTAGCTGCGGCCGCCTTCTTGATTCTTTACATGGCTTTGGGTCGACCATTTTAACAACGGGATTGCGACTCAAATGACTTTGGGGATAAGGGGCAGGGTTTCAACAACATGGCAAGCGTGGAAGATTCTCTAAACACTACGTCTTGCAGGACGTCAGCCTCTCACGGCAAAAAACAAAAACAAAAACTTGCGGGGTAAGACTCAACATCTCGTCCTTGTTTTTTGTTTTGAAAGTTCGTGTGTTGTCACGTCCGTATGAGCGTGGTTACGTACAACTTCCATTTGCTGAAGAATATTTATTTTCATTTCCCCCTGTTGGTTTGAAAGGGACTCTATCACTACTGAAAATATATAATTTTATTCTTCCAGGGGACTTAAGCAAACGGAAGAGAAACAACAAAACATACAAACACCGCCTCCCGGCTGCCAGGAGGCCATTGCCGAGGACCTGGATCAGAAAGAGAGGCGCGAGGCCTTCGCCTTCGGCGCGCGTCGCGCGTGGGGTTTGAAGGGGCTGCCCTCAGCGCCCAAATTTATCTGTGTGTTTCTTGGTGGCTCCCGAAGGCCATGCGGTTCCTTAGCCTCTTAGCCTTTTAGATCTTTTTAGGGTTGAGTGGTGGTTTCCATTTAATGCCAACCCCGGATGAATAAACCCCGGGTTGATTTTGACCGAAGAGGGGGGTCCAATTCCTTTTAGTGGTTGGATTCAGACCACTTTTGGAGGGGTTTTCACCCCCCAAAAAAGGTGGGGCGGGTTCTACTCAGATCCTGGGTCCCAGCTTAACCCACAAGGAAAAAAAAGTCTTGGCGGGTTTGATCGGAGCCCAGGTTGATGGCTCGTATCTGAGGGAAGGGAAGGAACCCATCCGCTTACAGGAAACCACAAGGGATGGATAGGGATGGTTTAGGGTAAATTCCCTCGTTCCCTGGTGAGCACCAGCAAGAAAATGGGCCGGTACAGGAGTTCACCCCCTTTTTCCTTCCTTTCAAGTGACTGGGGCAGGGACCCGGTGCGATCAAACCGTGTGATCGAAAAAGCGTCCAAGCAAAAAACCAAAAGGCGTTGATGTGCCCAAAGGCAAACCAACAGGGGATGATGTTTGCCTTTAGACCCCCACACCCCTTGTTGAACACCCACTACACTCACCCAGCAAATCCAGCGACTGGATGTGGTGGTTTGTCCTACCAGTTTTTCGAGGTCCAACATGTGGCCGTGGCGGTTTTTTTGCCTGCTTACCCTCACCCAGAGTGGTAAGGGATGCGCGGAAATCAAGACCTTGAGAAAACACATTGGCCCATGGTTCGGGGGGCTTTGACCAATGTCCCGAATTGGGTTCTCTTGATCGCAGCATGTTCTGAGATCGGCGGTCGCGTCGCAAGAAGAAGACTCGCCCGAGTCGATGCATCAAAAAGGCCCGGTTGAGTGCCTGCGTGGTCAAGCGGCCGGTTCAGTGGCGTGGCTAAGTGGCCAAAGATCCTAGCAAGGAAGTCTAGTAGCATACTCCCGCGGCCTCAAGTAACCAACATGTGTGGCTGTTTTATAAGTAAGACCTAGCCTTTCTGTCCGCAAGTAACTAAGAACCCCCCTCCCCGTCTGCAAGTAAGCACCCCCCTGTGTTCGAAAGCAACATGCTGTGTAAGCAAGTGCGCTAGGAAGCACGCAAGCAAAGAAGTTGGCAAGTAAGTAATACCTGGCTTACTGACCCATGCCCTTTCTGTTGTTGCAAGCAAGTCGTCCGTAGGTCAGAACAACTCTTGCCTATAGGTTTCTTACTTACTGCCTTGTGTTTTGCTGAGTCAAGAACCTTTGGGTGTTTTTTTTGTTGGGGACCCCCAAAATGGGTTTCGGTTTTCCTGCTGGTTTTTTTCTAAAGAACTCAGGAAAAGGGGTAGCCTCAATTGACAGAGCCAACTTGGCCGCTTGGCCGCTTGACCGCTTGGCCATGCCAAGCCATTGAGCTCCGGCATGCCCAGCGAAGTGGCGAAGTGGCCCTTGAAATGTGAGCCGCGTCGCAGAAAACATGGGTCCATATTATACATATATACATATATACATATCTACAGACATATACACATGATACATACATACCTCTATATATACACATTATTCTTGGCTTGTTTGTCCGTTCTTGTTTTTTCCGAGGCGGATTCTTACATGTTTGGTTTGAGGACACAAGCAAAGAAAAGCTGGCGCCTGCCTCCAAAAGACCTCCCCACAACGGGCGCCCTCAAAACCGCTGCAAAGAGACGGGGGGGATGAATCGTTTCGCTGAAAACGGGGTTTCGCGTTTTAGCGGCAGCTCCGGATCTGTGTGACCGGAGCTCTGGGGGGGGGGGGAGATTTTGTTTGTTCGGAGCATAGGCGTTCTTTTTAGGTGATTTTGGCAAGACATAGATGGCACTGGTTGGTTTTATTCCAGAGACCAGGGCCATCTATGTTCCCAAAAAGGAGACCGGAGGTTCGCTTTTTTGTTTGTTTGTTTTTTTTCTTTCTCCTTTTTTGTTGTTCTTTTTCTTTGGGATCTGTGTGACCCGCATCGGCGAAAAAGGAATGTCTTGGTCGCAGGAGTCTGCGGCTGAAGTGGGAGACCAGCGAGCAGCAGAGCGACGCCACGAAGGAGGGCCTGCGGAAGGCCGAGGAGGAGGCCACCATGTGCCATGGCCTCCACGGGATCCACGGGCGAAGCCGGCCGGGGTGGGCCAGGTGGCATAGGCTCGGGCTCAGTGGCCAAAAAATGGAGAGGTGTAAAGTAGGGTAGCCATGTCCGCCCGAATGGATATTGGGGGAGGGGGGAGGTCGGTGATTTTGGAGATCTCTATTTGTGGTAACCCATTTTGCACCCCGTTCCACCTTAAGGCAGGGGGGCTGGGTAGCCCAAAAACGCTTGGTTCTGCTTCAGGGTTGCTCACAATGGGTCAAAGCATCTCCGTCCATCAGGAGAAAAACACATCAGGCATTTGTTGCCACAAGATAAGCCGAGGAGTCTCTTCTAGTAGTGCCCTTTATCACCCCTTTTTTGGTTGGGAGGGTTCCCCTACTAAAATCAACGTCCTGAAAAAAGTTGGTACCAACTTATTCGAACCTCTCTACTGGAGGACCTAGATGGTATGGGTATTTCTTGGCCGGCTCTATGTTTTGAGTTCATCCTGCAGCTAACTTCTGGCCTCCCCAGTCCTGCAAACGAACACCCACAGCTGGCCCCACTTTGTCGCCGGGTTTCTTCCTAAATGAGCGAATCGGAATCGATGAAAAAAACTCTGTTCGTGGGCTCGCCCCAAGAAGCGACCTTTGGACCTTTTGGTTTCCCTGGCCGTTTTTTTTCGTGGCCACAACAGGTTTTGGGGTTTTGGGGTTTTGGGGTTTTGGGGTTGTTGTTGGGCAACATTTTACATTTTCGCTTATTGTGGTGTAGTGGGAAATCCCTACTTAACTGCTAAAATCTAGACTTTTGCTCCCCTTCCAACCAAGAACAGGTGCTCGACTGTAGCTTTCTGGTAGGGTGAGTTGGGAGGGTCCGGTCCCCCGTTTTCTCAGGCTAAACTTGATAGCCTGGCAGATCCACAAAAAGCGTTTCGACTTTGGGCACGAAAGCACGCGGGGAAGCAATCGGTTCAATTCTAGGGGCACCTTCCAATTCCATTCTTTCCAGGGATCCTTCTTTTCAGGAAACCATCAAAAACCCGCGCTCCAAATCTGGGGGACTGGCATTTTTATTCATTGGTCTTCTTTTGTGCCCAAGCCCTCCTATGTAAGGCGCGTGTGGGATGATAGCTCGGGAACGGGCGGTTTTCCGCATTTGCAAGGAACCAAACCACAGGTGTGTGTGTGTGTGTTGTGTTTTGCGGGCTTTCTTTCAAGGTTGGTTTAGAGGGAAAAGGAAAGCCGCCATTTCGGGGGTCCCCCTATGCTCACACAACCACACGTGCAAGTACGTAACCAAACCCCAAATCATGGTAAATCTAGAGGGTGCCTCATTGTCCCTTGCAGTATTTTGGTGATCACGTGCAATGAGACATAGTGAGACATAGTGAGACATACTATCGTCTCACGAGGCAATCATCCCTTCGCATCCCCATGGCACTTTGCAGGGATCGCCCTGCAGATCAAAATAGGCAAACACGACTTAATGCAGTCGGGACGAAAACCATCATTGTAAAACTTGGGGATTTTGAGCAACTCTCATGTTCAGCATCATGAGTGCGCAGTCATTCCATGCGCAACATGCTAAGCGCACCCGCTCCCTGTATCGCACCTTGTCGGGTGCGCCGCCCGCTCAGCCCCGCATCTACGCCTGCCAAACGATAAGCACGCCCGGTCAAGTGCACCCGCTCAGCACTGTCTCCAAGACTGCCAAGTTATCACCACACTCCCTCCACTGGTTCCAAGCGCAGCATGATCAGCTTCTGTTGTAGCGGCTCCGCGAACAACATGATGCGTGCCCCTGTTCTCATGAGTCCATGCAAACTCCGAAAAAGCATGTCAACTTCACGCTTTCCATGCTCACAGGTGAACAACCATCATGGAGGTTGGGGTTACTCAGAAAACGGGCCGCGCCGAGCAGGGGAACCCTTGCGCCTGCCAGCGAAGTCATTTAGTTGATGTGCTAGAACAACCTACTGTGGATGGACAAAATCCTGCCCCGCTTTGAAACCATGGAAAACCAGTGTTTGTTGGTATTTACAGGGAATTCGTCATTCCAGGGTTCCTTGGGTGGTGCAGGATTGCTTGTCCACCCAGTGTATCAGGGCAGCGCCTGCAAGCGCTTCTTGAGGCTTAAAACCGCTTCGATCGTGATTCGAACCACGGAGATGCCTGAAACAGAGACCGACGAAATAGCACCCGGGATGCTTTTAGAGAAATATTGGGTCGCCTTTGGTGGTTGCGTGTTAATTTGCAAGGGACAGTAAGAACTTTAAGAATCCATACGGGGGTGAGCGCCAAGCCAGCTTCAGTCCATACGATGGTTGGCAAGCATTCGCAATGCTAAATTGAAGACATCGGAAACTACGGGAGCGTTTGTTGGGAAACCGGATTTTTTTTCTTCTCAGCACGCACTTTACGGTCCAACGTTATAGTCATGACATGCTTCTTGTGTTGATGTTTCATAGCGTAACAATTTAATGTATGGTAAACTTGCAACACTATCGTGACAAACATGCAGCAGAATCCTAAATCCATCGCAACACAGCCACCTCATGTCACCGCCATAGCTGCCTTGCAAAAGGCACTTTTGAGGCCCAACAACTCGCAAGTAAGACGTCAGCCCGTTTCATTGAAACAAGCTTGCAAAACTGACACTGTAAGCCAAAGAGGTCAACGAAGATGTTGTGTATGTTTCCCTCCCTTTGTTGAGCACCCTCAGAAAGCCTCATCTTCAGACCGCTTAGAGCGGCTTCCTGTGGATTTTACCACGTTCGGGACATGGTCCTGGTAGGAAAATGGTCCTGGTAGGAAAATGGTCCAAACCAGGACGCAAACGTCGAAAGGTTCCATGTGTACCCTCATTCTAATCGCTCTACTGGAAGACCTAGATGGTCAAGTATTTTTTGGCCAGCTCTATGTTGAGAGTTCATCCTGCATCTAAATTCTGGCCAGTCAAAGAGCCGCCAGATCATGTAGCGCTTGAGGTCAGAAGTGGTGGAGGACACCTGAGGGGGGGGGGCTCGTCTTTTTGGGAGTTGCCATGGACTCCCCCCCCTTTTTCGTGGGTTTTAACGGAACAACCGCAAGGAAAACGCGCGTCTTCCTTTTTTGATGGGGGGGGATTCCGAAGAAACAAAAAACACATGGCGAACTGTGGTGAAAGCCAGCACCCCATAGCCCTAAACAAATTTGTGTGCGCCTTTATAATGCTGTTTGGGAAGGACATGCCATGAGGAGGCGAGGCCAACATGTCCGCAGAAGCCAGGGGGACAACAACCCATGTTTTGCACGTCCTTTTCGCGTCCTGAAAGTTTGAGGCAATGCCTCTGCCATCTTTGCGATGTTGGGTGGTTCACTTTCCAATGCCAGACATCGATGTTTTGGAGAGATACGGCATACCTCTCGAGGAGAGCATGACTGCCCGCCTGAAGTCGCTGAACGATTTGGCCGGGGTCTTCTTCAAGCGCAACCTCAACCACTACGACGAGCAGAAGGGGGAGCGCTTGACCACGGGGGTTTGGGAAATGATGGGAGATGGGGAGGGACCCGAAACGACTGGCTGATTTCTGAGTTCGTTTCTGGATCAAATCTATGAATCTTAGGGCGTTCCACCCCCCGATCAATATCAACCCAGCTTTAAGTTCGGTTGCCCGGCAAAATCCTGTGCGAAGAACAGGGAGCCTTTTCTTTCATGGCCACCATGAGGAAAGTGCCATGGGAAGCAAGGCGATGCGAAGTGTTGCGAGGGGACCCTTCCCTCAGGTTCAATCCAGCCGGGGCTAGAACTGCTCTGTCAGAGCTTTATGGGACCGAACGCATCCAAGGCCGCCGAAGATTTTTCCATGGGACATTTGGTGGCAAAGGCGACAAGCACCTGCGTTTGTCGGGACAAAACACCCGCCCGGAAAAATGCCAGGCGTCCCTATATATATTCTTACTTTTTAGTGGCCTTAAGCATCGCCTTCTTGGCCCATGAAAGGTGTGTGTCCCCTGGGTGATGTTTTAAGCGGAAAATATAGGGAGCTGGCCGATCTTTGAGGTCTTTGGTCCCCAAGTTTCGGGGGTTTCTTGCCCAGATGGGAGTCAACTTTGTGGGGTTCCTTCGGCAAATACTTTTTTTGGGGGGGCGTTTCAAAGAAGGATGAGGAGTTCCTGTCCGTTGCTTCGCCTGAATGACCCCCCGAAAACCAACCCAAGACCCGCCCTCATGAAGATCTAAGCCAGGCGAACTCCCCAAGTTAAACGAGCCCCGAGCAACTCCCAACTGCTACTCAATCAGGGCCAATAGGCAACCCATACGCAACCCCAGGTGCAATTGAGGTTGGTGATGGAGGAATATGGAGGATACCACTAGGTCTCCTACTAAAATAGACTACAGAAAAAGGGTACCCTTATTCTATTTTTCTTTGGAGGACCTAGACCGCCTCTCGAACTCCCTCAAGGGAAACTCCAGTTGGATGGATGAGTTCGGGCTCATTCCCTCAGAGACCCAGTTGCGTTTCAAACTTCCAGACGCTTCTCTGCTCGCTCGATCTGTCCTTAGCATTCTTCAGGCCATCTTGATCAGATTAAAGAAACAAAACAAAAAGCCAGCCCTAGTTGCAGTGGATCTGCTAAGTTAAGCCCGAAAAGGGTCGTTGCCTCTGTGGAATCTATCCCGGCCTGTTTCTATATTGTTCAGGGAAAACGTTTCCTAAGTTCAGCCCGAGTTCGGGTCCAACACCACCGGCAAGTCACTGGCAGGAGTTTTCCTTGGCCAAGCTGGCCAAAGTCTACCAGAAGCTCGGAAAGCAAGCTGTAGGCTGCAAGTGTTTCGTTCTTTTAGTTTTTTTTGATTGCGGGCAGTTTGTCAGGTAACCCCTAGTTGGTGCTTTGGATTGGTGGTTTGGACTTGGATTTGAACCCTAGAGGGAAAATGGGCGACCGCCCACCACCAAACCACCGATTCGGCTCGCTCCAAACCACCAAACAACGAGCCTTGGAGCTTAGCTCCAGCCCATTTCCAAGGGGAAGTCTTGTTTTCTTTGGCGCATTTTGCTTGGATGTTAGGACTTTAACTGTTTGCCAACTAATAGGTTCTCCATTAAACCACTAAAATTTAAACTTTTAGCAGGGGAGCAGAAAGCAACCAAGTTTTGGGAACGGAGTCCCATGGCCAAAACCTCTCTGGCAGCAGCCATGCTGTGTTGCGCAAGCCACAAGAACAAATTCCAAGCACTGTTTGTCTTTGGTTGGAGACTCGGGGAAGTGTTCCCAGGGAGTAGGTCGCATGGAACTTATCCAATTGCCTAATTTGAGTTGGGTGTATCTCAAAATGGGGGAAAGCAAAATGGGTGTGTCTTTTTTGAAGCTACCTCCATGTTTGACCATGAGGAAAACCACTATTTTATTGCGTCCCCTAAAAAAGACACACACACAAAATGGTTGATGTCTGCTTGGTTTACCTACCAACAAGTTGGTCCGTCTTCAGAAACACCCGAATTGGTTTTGGCACGCAAGGAGCTACTGGAAAGACAACGAGAATCGCATGCTCGTCGAGGCCGTGATTGAATCGGTACTACAGCGAAAGCATTTGCCCAGGATGTGTTCATTGATCAAGGACGAAAGTTAGGGGATCGAAGACAATCAGGTCCACTTCGGTGAGTTCCAAAAATTGGGGACAAACCAACCAACAAGGCTCACAGGGGGAAGGGCTGAGTCCTTCTCGTGGTTAAAACCTTTCACGACAAGTTCCTTGATCTAATTGCAGGGAGTAGCTGTGCCTCACCCCTGAAGAGACGAGTTCGTCTTCATTTGGACTTCCTATTTCTTGGGTGACAATTCTACGGATTCAGCCGGATGGCGAGTTGTCGCATGTCAAACCGGGCTGTTCGGGTACGGCTTGGTAGCTTTGGAATGCAGAAGTTGAGCTTCGTGGTTGGCAGACTGCAAGTGAGAGTCGTCCGAAAGGTGCTTGTATTGAGTGAGCTATGAAGTCATGTGTTTTTTTCCTCGCGAAGATGGTTGTTTCCGGAACAAGGAATTTCAGACAGCCGTCCAGTGGTCTGGCTGTTCATGTTCGGCCGAACACGCATAGGTGTCCCTTTTAGGTTATTGATTAAAAGTCGATGGCACTGGTTTAGATGGGGTTTCCTTCATTTACCGGCGCCATGTCTTTTTTTCCCAAAAGGCCACCTATGCGAACACGTTTCTGCCTCTTTAGGTGCAAGAGAGGAAGGACGCCCTCATGGAGCTGATGCGGATGCCCGACAAGATCTATGTGGATCAACAGCTCAAGGACCTTCAGGCGGGGCTTTCGAAAGCTCACCGGAAAGAAATTCTCGGGTGTCGACCTTCGGCGGACTCCCCCACCCCTGTCTTGAGAAGAAGGGGGTATCCAAAAAGACACCCAAGACGACCAAAACAGGGCGAAGCGTGTGGGGTCCGGCGACTTTGCGTTGATTTCAATTCCGCCCCCTCACCTATAGGGCACATGCGAACACGCACACACACACACACACACACACACACACACACACACACACACACACACACACACACACACACACACACACACACACACACACACACACACACACACACACACACACACACACACACACACACACACACACACACACACACACACACACACACACACACACACACACACACACACACACACACACACACACACACACACACACACACACACACACACACACACACACACACACACACACACACACACACACACACACACACACACACACACACACACACACACACACACACACACACACCACACACACACACAGTCACAATCAAAACTGGGTAGATGAAGGTTAGTAAGGGACGATCCCGTTGCCAGAAATAGCTGCGGATATCCGCCTTCTTAATTCTTGAAGCATGTTTCTGGGATTACAACCATTTTAATACCGGGTTTTGATTGTCACTCAACTGCACACCCACATGCACATGCACACCCACACCCACACCCACACCGACACCCACACCCACACACTCCCATGCAACACCTGGGATCGATTCGAGTTGAGGACCAGGAGAAGCTGTCGAAGAAGCAACGCCACTTGAGGCAGCCCCAAAGGGACCTGGACAAGCTCATGTACCAGGCGAAGGAAGCGCGCCCTGGGCCGCATGCTCTTTTTTGGCTGTGGGTCAAAACCAATGGCGTTTAAGGAAATGGCTTCCTGACGGCTAAACTAAGCATGTGCAATACACATATGGCTGTGGGTCAAAACCGTTTTGGGATCCCATTTTGGTTGGTAGGTGAATTCACCACCCATTTTAGGGCACCTATTTTAGTGGTTGGATTGGGATGTTCACTGGGGGTACGGGATTTTGACCCATGGCCTTTGAGCGGCGGAAGTAAATCCCCATTGAAGGAGGGTACCTGGTAGAGGATGTTCCGGCAAAATTCTATGAGACGTGGAACAATTGCAGAGAGGGAGGTTCTATTGGACAGGGACCCCGTAGAGCAATGTTTGTCAGAGGGTATGTGATCTTAATGGCTGGTGGCATCTTCAAAGTTCGAGTTTTTGGTCCCAAGAGTTTGTGTCTTTTCCGTGGTCCTAACAGTTCCCTTGTCCGTCACGGAAACCATCGGGGCGTTCCTATTTCTGTGTTCTGGCTTAAATCCAAAAGTTCCGATCTGCCAAATCCGCTGGGTGTTAGTCCTTGGAGCAAGACCAGATGGAACCGGCGTGACTGAAGCTTCACCGCGGTTCAAAATGAGTCGGTGCGAGGGTCTCGCTTCCATGTGGTGGCCGCTTGGATGAGTTTGTGGCATGCTCAGGCATACAATCCTCAAGCTCATGCTTTGCGATGCTGCCCACCGGGACGATCCCGAAGTGAGCAGGCCCGCACATATTTTAACTAGGTCCCCCAGTAGTGCCCTTTCTCACCCTGTTTTGGGGGAGGGTTCCCCTACTAAAATAGACTACAGAAATTCTAACCTCTCAAATCTGGAGGACCGCCCCCGACATCTCCAAACCCCGCACCTGGTTTCGGCTAGGGCTTAGCTTGGATCGGATGAGCGGCAGCTTCAGCTTTATCGCCTGGCATCCCTTGTTCACCAGATGCTTCGTGTGGCCCTGTACTATGGGTAGCTAGGGTCCCTCCGGAGAAAACAGGCAAAAATTGAAAAACCGGAAAAACAAATCCTTGTTTGGTTGGTTTAAAGAGACACCAAGGAGTTGGTCAACCATTTGGAAACCCCACAAGGGGTGATCTCCGACCAACCGAAACGGGAGCATTGTTAGCACGCAATTCATTTGGCAAGACTCTTAGAGTGAACGTTTGACATGCCCTGAGTACTCTTTCTCGCGGAAATCCGGGACCCTACGCACTCCTTGCACAGTGATTTACCATTTCATGGTCCATGACTTTGAGCATTGGAGGTTCTCCAACTCGATCACGTACTGGTAGATTGTCCTCAAAAGCCAGCCTTTTGTTCCAGGGGCAGTTACTGGGCTCTGGCATCAGTTTCCCATTTTTTGCATTTCCGGGCTCACAGACTGTGGACCCGAGCAGCTGGCAGGGCTGGACTGAAGCAATGAGGTTCTTGTGCAACGTGTGTTTGATGGTACCCCTTTGTTGGTTTAGAGGGAAGCCGAAAGGAAAACCAGCAGTTTTGGGTCCCTGTTTTCTTTTTTCCTGTTTTTTTGTTTTGTTTTCTCCACACATACTCATATACAAACCCACGAGGTTTCTATCCCAAAGATAATACTTTTGGATTGGGGAATGTAGCACCAAGTGACATCGGTTATGGGGCGGCTGGACGATCTTGCAGTGGTCAACCCCAGTCGATCTGGCAAATCGAAAGCACCCGGACTTGCTTGTGAATCAACGACTGGATTTTCATTGCCCTGAAGTAGCCTGAAGTCGCCATGTTTGCTTCGTGTGTCCTTCATGAAGCCGTCACTTTCAGAGGTCCAGATGCGAGCTTAGCCACGTATGGGTGCTTTTCAAGCTCCATGAATCTGAACATGACTTTGGGGCGTCACATGGAGTCTCTCAATGCCTGAGGGCTATTTTTCTTGATGTGGGCGTGCATTTTTGTGGGCACCCGTTCCAAAAACAAAACCGAAGCCCGTTTGGGGGGGGGGAAACACACCCAGTTGTTTCGTCAACTAGGAGATCCACAATGGTTGGTTTCCTGGAAAGTGATGAATCCCCACTAAAAGACTGGACACCCCCCAATCAAAATTTCAACTGCAGGGAAGTATTTTTCATCCGGGGTTTCCATTCAGTGATCTATGAACTTGTTTCAACTCAAGTCAGCTTGTCTCCGCTCGGCCGACCTCTCGATTTTCGTCGGCAAAGAGGGTCTAACAAAAGAGGAGTCAAAGGTCTCATGACAACTCTAAAGTATATGTCCGGTTTGTGTCCGGTCATCCGTTAAAACTACCTGGCCCAAGATGCGCCCCTTCAAGAGGCGTCTGATCCAGATACCTTTTCTACAGGTGCCTTAGGTTTTTGGGAGGAAGAGTAGAAACAAAGGTCCCAAAGAATTGGCCAAGATGACCAGATCTCGACTCCAAGCCAGCGGGATCCAGCGGGCCATGTCTTTCTGGTTTCTCCCTCTCCGATTCATTTGGCTTCCACGTCCAACTGCGTGTGTCTTTGGACCCGGTTTCAAAGGAAGCGCCAACCAGTCAGGCCTTCCAGAAGAAACTGGGGCGGCGAACCAGGCCCCCAATGGCTGGCAAATAACCCCAAAACAGCCATTGGGAGGTCATTCCACAGACCATTTGCCAGCCATTGGGGGGTCCTGGAGCCGATCTTTGGATCTTTTTTTGAGTGGGCCAGCTTTTTTGTCCAGATCCCGAACAAAACTTTGAGCCTTCCGGCCGCCGCAAACTGGGCTGGCGAAAAGCAAGGTCTTAGCGCCAGAAAGCCAATTTTTGTCACCGGGCCTCGTTCCGTGAAGGAATCAACCAGGATCTGAGGACTGTTTGGAATTCTCGAAGTCAGCTGGAAATTTGTTGGTTCTCAGGGAATGAGACAAAAAAATGACCCCAACAAAAATCCATCCAACCTAGGGATCCCTTTAAGGGAATGTCGGAATGACCCCTACGATCCAACCTATGGCTTCCTATATAGGGAATCCGGTTCATTCCCAGAACCCGGAATGGACATGTTTCCCCCGACTGCCAACCACTTGACGGACTGGACCTCTTAACTTGAAAACTTCGGCGAGAACAAATCAATGACTCTAAAAGCAAACCATCCAACCTAGGGATCCCTTTGAGGGAATCCGTAGGTTGTTTCAATGCCGACTTTTGCCAAGCACTTGACAGGCTGGCAACATGTCTGGCGAGAGAACTGTTGGCCCACGGAGAAGATGTAAGAACGAGCCCCTCATTCTGTTGTTTTGTTCAGCTAGCGGCCAAGGGGAGTATTGAAAGGTACCAGTCGCGCCATTGGTTCCAAGAATTTCAGTGTGTAATGTTTCGCTGGACTTGCGCGGGGATTTCTATGAGGAGCCGAGAGAAGTAAAACCAGCAACGATTGTCTGCAATAAGTGTGTGTTTCTTGGATGGTTTCCTTCCAAGGACACCTTACATAGTTCCTCAGGTTGGTTTTCAAGCATGTCGTATTCTTCGAACGCTGAGTCGCCGCGACCAGGTGGTGTCAGAACGAGGCGCCGCATGATGCCCCAGCGAACGTGCTGAGCAAAGGCCTGGTAGATTTCCTCAAGGAGAACCAGGCGTGGGCGGGTGAAGCAGCTCTAGATTGCAATCCACCACGTCTAGAGCGCTTTTCCAAGCATTTTCAAGTTGGTCTTAGAGGGACAGCCCTGTTGCCTGTTTCTCTGCTTCCAGGAATAACTTCCAACCATTCTGAACCCAGCAATCCGAAGCTTTCCAGAAATCTTCAACAAACGAGGAGAACGCAACGTGGTGTGGTCTGTGCGAAAAAAGCTGGGTCAGAACTGAACAGACAAATGCATCTCCCTTTGATATCTGGTATCCCCGATGTCTTTGGGTTCTGTTCATTTTTTGTGGGCTGCAAAAAAAAGAGAGAGCAACGGTTGTGTTTTTGCTATAGCATTAGGGGTTGGAGCGTTTCCACATGCCGCGCCTGACGCGTTTGCTGGGACAGCTCCATGTCCGGCTGAACTTCCCTTCCAAGGCCCCTTTTCTTGGGTGATTATGGGGGGGTGTTTTGAATCAGGTATGGATTCACCCTTGGTTGGATGGATGGATGGATGATTGGAGGGATGGTTGGATGGATGGCTGGCTGGCTGGCTGATGGGATTCATAGGATAGACAGAATAGATAGGACAGACAGCTGATTTTTGTCGGGTGTGCCTCACCAGCCCGTGGATGTTACAATCGATCGGGTGGTTTCGCTGTTCCCTTGATTTCAGCTTCCCACGTTTTTCTCTGTGGTTTGGAGCCCGTTTGTGTGGTTCGAGACGGTAAACCCATTTACCCTCAAGAACCAGGGCTTCAAATCCCCAATCCAAACCACCAACTACTAGCTTCCCTCTAATTTGTGGGTTGCATTACTGCATTTTTGGTGGTTAAGGGGAGGCTCCCCATTTACCCTCTACAAGAACGATGGTTGACAGAGTGGAAAAGAAATCAACCCCCAGAATTATGGGATACCCCTCTGCAAG
>CAUJNA010002990.1:284802-312302 GCA_963377175.1 Effrenium voratum | reverse complement strand
TGTCGCTACAGAAGCATCCGGCCTCTTTGAATCATCCCTGGTGTTTTGTGCTGCAGGGAACCAGGAGTCTCCATGTCAACTCAAGCAATCACTGGATGCGGGTTTTGTAAGAGCCTTCTTATTGTTCGCAACAATATCCTTGAACAGCGTAGTATACTGCCTAGTTTGCGGTGTTCTCACCTGAGATTGAGAAGCTCATGATGAGAAATCCATTCATACGGGGTTCCTTCATTGAGTCTATAATAGGGAGGGAACCCTTTCCAGGACGAGGGCGAGTGAATGATCGCCAAGGGCTTCATTAGGTTTCGCCTGGGTCCCCGCTCAGAGTCTGGTTACTGAATCACTGTCGAATTTGCACAGGAAACCACAGAAAAAGTGCTTCTGCAGGCCTAAAAGGCTACACCCCCATTTCGCATCTACCCCAGAACTACGATAGCTATCTCGAAACCAGGAATGCTTCAGGGGGATGGACATGTCACCGAGTGGACGAAGGCGAAGAACACCTTGGAAGCTGCCACTACCCCGAAATCCCGGATTGGCACATCAACCCTTTTCTAGGTCTTTCAGTAGTGCCCTTTTACCCTTTTTTTGGGGAGGCTTCCCCCACTAAAATAGACAAAAAAGCAAAAGTTGGTACCAACTTATTCCAACCTCTCAAATCTGGAGGACCTAGCTATTGCTCCGCTGGGGAAATATGCAGGACCCTGTTGATGTGTGGGTCCTGAACCCAAGAACCCAAACCACAGAGGCTGGAATCGGGCCAACCAATTTGGCTCAAAAACTCAAGCGAACAGTGACTCAACGTGAAGCAATAAAATCTATGCTATAACTGAGCCTAACTCTAGTCGGAAGCGGCCCAGACCCTTTTGTGGAAGGATGCCAAAGGGAAACCTCTTCTTAGCTTCCAGTTGCTGAAATGTTTTTGCCTCCCCCCCCCCGCCCCCTGTTGGTTTGAAAGGGAATCGATTTCACTATTGGACATATAGTTCTTTTTAGTTCAGGGGCCTGAAACGGAAATGGAAGACATTTGGGGACCTTTACGGTGGTTGTCCTGTGTTTTTGGATGGTTTCCTGAAAAGAATCGGATCCTTGGAAAGAACAGTTGGAAGCTTCCCCTAGATTCTTGGGTCTAGGGGTTGATTCCTTTCCATTCTAAACAAAACCATCGCTCTTTTCAAAAGCCGATCGCAATATCCTCTGTTTCGGAAGCCAACGGGCGCCAAAAGGAAACCTGTTTCACAGGCTACGTCCAAAAGTATCTTTGGATTGTACTTTTGAGGGGCTAGGTAGAGCCATGTTTTGGTGGAAATCTAACAGTTAGGTTCAAGCTCAATCCTTTGTTCCCTCTGTCCCCTGCTCTGTGCCATCCTCTGTTGCCTCTGTCCCTCGGTTCTGTTCAATCCTCTGTTCCCTCTGGCCCCTGTTCTGTGCAATCCTTTGTTCCCTCTGTTAGCTTTCTGGTGGAAACCCAACAGTTAGGGTCACTGAAAGCCCCCTGTTTTTGAAGCCAACGGGAGTTGAAAGGAAACTTGTTGGCTTCACCGAAAGCGACCCCGAGGTCCGTCATCTACGTGGAGTTCCCCACGGTCTCGAAGCTGCTTGCGGCGCTGCAGGAGTTCCTGAAGCGCGCGCAGCGGCTCTTCCTGTGGCAGGCGGGGCGTGTTTGGGGGCTCGAAGAACCAGCTTTCCTTTGGGGCATTTTGCCAAGGGATGTTAGGACTTTGACTTCTTGCCAACTAAGCGGTTTTCCATGAAACCCACTGACAGTTTTTTACTTTTAGCAGGGGAGCAGAAAGCAACCGAGTTTCCAGGGATCCTTCTTTCTAGAAAAACTCCGGAAACCCAGGGAAAACGGATCCGGTTTTTGCAAAAAAGGATGCTTGAGAAGAATGGGGAATCAACCGTTAGATCCTGCTGGTGCGCAGGGAACAAAGGAATGATCCTTATGAACCATCCCTTGTGGTTTCTTTTAAGGGGACCCTGGTTCATTCCCGCATTCCCTACTGAGCACCAGCAAGCTTTTTTGGATCAACCCATCAATATCCGGTTCGGCCCCCCCAGTTCTGACCATGGCTCACTTGCAATTTGGTGGGAGAGATATCAGCTTTTTAGTGGTTTTCCCCAATTGTCATCCCATGTGAAGGACTTTTGATCAACCCCATATACCCTCCCATCAAGTAGCTTGAAACCTTTAAGAGAACAACGGTCTTCCAGGACGCCCCTGGGGTCAGTCAAAGGTCCAGCACTTTCGACTTATCTCCAGGGCTTTTGGGCAGATGACAGAACAAACCAATGGCAGGCGCTTAGAGTTGCCACTAGAAACTGGCGAGTCTCAATATGGGTCCAAAAGTCAGTTGAACCCACGTGTGAATGGTGTTGAAAAGGTTAAACAGGAAGGACGCCCATGTGTTGAACTCCCCAAGTTTCGGAGACATGTCAATGTGGGTGTGGCTCAAAATTAAAGCGGAGAGGTTGCGCAGGTTTTGGTCCATGTTTCCACTTACCAGGGTTCCATTTTGGTACCGTTTTTTTGAGCCACAGCCATGTCAATGTAGTGATTGTCAAAGGAGCCCAGAACTTTTCAGGGGGGGAAGAAACAACATGCAGGAACATGTCACAAACAAAAATAACTCACCTCCGTTGGGCTAGGTTCATGGCAACTGTCCCTTAGAAGTTTTCTATTGACATCCCCAGCGGAGGTCCAATATGCTGTAGCCTGGACCAGCCGCAAAAAGCCCGTCATTTGAATCAAGCAACCAAGCAACCATTTCTCACATGGGTATGGGTCAAAGTTAAGCCACCAGGAAATCACAGGTTTTAGTGGATGTGTCCACTTACCTGGGTTCCATGTTGGGTACCGATTTTTGACCCACAGCCACATTTTGGAAAATTGGTTTGGCCTGGTTTGAAGGGGGCAGGGCCCATCGGAATTCCGTGCAGTCGACGCTTCAGTAGGGGTACCTTGGATATGCCTCAGGGAGTTCCCTGAAGTGTTCCATGGCTTTAGGGACACATGGAACCCCAACGACGCCGGAGTCACATCTGTGACCGGTTTTTCAGTCTGGGAGCTTCACTCCGCCCGTTTACTACAACCATGGATTTACGGAAACGGAAGAGTTTGCTCAACATTCCTTGACTGCAATTGGGTTGGATCTTTATTTAGACTTTAACGTTTGGAGAAATAAAGGTGTTTCCCACTAAACCTCCAAAAAGTTAAACTTTTTGCAGGGGGGTCAACAGCAAACAAGTGTTGGGCCTCCCACGAGAAACGTTGCGTGTTGGCGTTCCATTGTTATCAGCGATAGCGAAAGCGTGACTTCGGCATGACTTTCCTTGAAGAGTTTGCGCTGCGAAATTCTTAGTAAGTATTGAAATTATGTAGATGTTTGGTAAGTACCTAATCTCGGTGAACATGTTCTTAACCTCGCTGAAAACAAGAAGGCCAGCGCTAATTTTGGGTGTGAGAGCAAGGCTCCAACAGCGACCCAACACACAGGATTTCGTAAACGCCACAGCATTCGTGAAGCAAGGAAAGGAGTCAGCGCATGTAAAATTGTCAAGGCAGCGCGCATCCAGACTTGTTTGCCGTGGCAAACATGCGGCAAACATGAGCGCATCTAAGTAAAATCAAGAGCTTGTTGAGGTTTGTTCCATAACATCATTTAGCTCATGCTGACACCTTATTGATTTTGGATCTCAAACATAAAAGACAGTCCCAGTCTGTAGCAAGAGCTAACAAGTGAGATGTGTGTTGGTTGTCTCAAGTAGTCCTGATGTATTCAGTCTGAACTTTCCACGACATTTCCAGGAAGTGTCCAGGAACTTTTCACGAACTCTCCAGGAACTGTCCAGGAAGAGTTGCCATGAACTTTCCAGCAACTTTAACCTTGCAATGATCTTTTAATAGCTTTTCAGGAAGAAACCATGAACTTTCCAGGAACTTGCCAGGAAGTTGCCCGGAACTTACCTTCCATGAACTGTCCAGCAAATTTCCAGCAGGTTTCCATGAACTTTCCAGGAACTTTCCAGGAACTTTCCAGGAACTTGCCAGGAACTTTCCAGGAAGTTTCCAGGAAGTTTCCAGGAACTCCTTAGAGTACAACCGGTAGATATCATATTGGGTTCCTGGAGCCATGATTCCGGTTTTGACCTTTTTTGAAGCCTTCGAACTTGATCTTAAGGCTTCAAGCGCATCTATGCTCTTAGCAACGGCAGTCAAGCGGCCTCCCACAGGGCTCCTTAAAAGAAATTCGAATTTTGCAACCATTTGAAACATGTTGCTTTTTCTACACCAAAATAACGCAAAAAACCACCATTTACAAGTTGCAATGTTCAGGTGTAGAATGTAAGGATCCCTAAACTATATGTCTTGCCGGAGGGCATGGCCCACGTTTCTCCCACTTGGCGGTGGGACCTCAACATCCACCTTGGATCGCGGCTTCTATTCGACACTCCCCCGCAGGCTCATCCCACACGCATCTTCCCCCCCCTTCTGTGTGGTTTTTGGACAAGGTATAATTAGCTGTGTTTTGGCGTTTCAAAGCGGAACCAGTGAAAAAAAACACGTTCTTCTTCGAGCCTGCCCCAAAAAAAGTCGGAACCCCCGCCCCCTCCCCCCCCCCGGCGACCACCCCCCCACGACCACCCCCCCACCCCCCGCCCCCCCCTTCGGTCGTGGAGGTGAGGAACCGGTTCCGAGTGCCCACGAACCTCGGGGAGTACTTCATGGCGCTCAAGTTTCAGCTTCAGCTGCGGGAGCCCATGGCTTCCCGTGCGGTGGTTCTTGTCTTCCCGGGTTTTTTCTTCAACCCTTCAGAAAAAAAGGAAAGCAACAACCAACACAAAATGGTTATTTGGTGTGGGTTTGGTCCGTTTCTTTTTTTTGTTTTTTTTTTTTGTCTTTTTCTGAAGAAAGTTGGGGTTGTGCTGGTTTATATAGCCTGTGTGTGTGTGTGTTTCCCTTGTTCTTTCAGAAACGCTTTGGTTGTGTTTTGCTTGTTTTTGTTCTTTTCATTTTGGGACTTGACTTTTTGGTTGCCCCCCTTTGGACGTGTTGATTTCTAGAAAGCCAATCTCAACGCTGGAAAACCGGGGTTCATTGCAGGGACCCATGGTGTGTTTTAACCACACTGGAGTTGTTCTCCTTTTTTGTTGATTTGTTCTCCTTTTTTGCTTCAATTGTTGTTCCCCTTTTTTGCAACTATCGAAAGACCCCACAAGGTTCTGGAGCAGGGCTGTGAGAAATGACCACTTCTGTGATACAACAAAAAGGGCCTCCCAAAGACTAACCCGCCCATATCAACAGGGGATTCCCTTGTATTACAGAAGTGGGGATAAACCCCTTGATGCCACAACTCTGCTCTGGAGCGATTCGGACCAGCTTTCAGGGAGGGTTCCAGAGGGTTCCAATGCTGTTGGGGATGTCACCTGAGCGCCTAGGGTTTGTTGACAGTGAACCCCAAAAAAGGTTCAGCCAGTTTGCACAGGGTCACTGGCAACTTGAAGTAATCCAATTGAGAGGCAAGCGGATGGAGCTTTGGGTCGGGCCAGAAACCTATCGGTGGTTGACGGGTATCGGTTTTGGGTAGGGGTGTGTTGTGGATCATGTATGGGAATGGGGGGGCCTCTGTTTGAGGCTCAGTACTCCATTGAAGGACATGCGCCGCCTCAATGCGCCATTGGCAAGACACCCTTTCGCTTGGGTTGGCAAGGATTGTCATGGACCCCTCCAGTGTTCCTATGGGTGCTGGGTTTCCTTTTTTTGTTTTTCTTCGGGTTCTTCGACAGGGAGACAAAAGAGAAAGCGGTCCCTACTTAGTGGTATCCCATGTTGAGATAAATCCTGAGGTTTGGGGCAAAGAGTCTCGCGCAAACGGACATGCGGCATGCCCACCCGCCGGATCGCAAAGCCTGAGGAACCCCAAGGGTGCCGCCCTAAACGCTTCCGCGGGCTACTGCCGAGCAATTCCAACACATCTTTCTCACGGCTTCCCTGGTTGCACAGGACGCCCCAAAATCCGAGATGTTTGTCGGACCTTGTTTCCACTGGGTTTGGGATCAGCTAAGTCTACATAGAAACAGTTGGGCGCTCAATGCCAGCCGTAGGGGAGTCTTTTGGCTTGTGACAAAATCGAGTTCCCCATTCTAGGGGAGCCCCTTGTTGCCAGCCGCACTTTTTTCCGGACCCCCGGACCACACCCCCGAAGGCTTAGGGCCACACCTCTCATGTTCTGTTTTTGTTTTTGTTTTTCTCCGTGCAACCAATTGCCGGCGATTCCATGATGTTCCCTTATAGCCATCGGGAGTGATTGGTTGTTCTTGGATTTTCCTGCAAAATCGCCCACAATGCTTGATTGTCCTTAGCGATTTACCCGGCCCCGCGATTTGCCACCCCTACCCTTGAAATTGTTCAGGGTGCAACCCGAGCGCTTGAACCAAGCGACAGGACCAGTCCTTGCACTTTTCAGAGCTCCGCCTCTGCTTGTCCGGGAAATCCAGGAAGAACAATACGATTTACATGTGCCATGGCTGCGATTTACGCAGGAGGCTAGAGTTTGGGTTTATCATCAAGCATGTGCCTTGGTCCAAAGCATTCTTTTGCTTGGGGTTGGTAGGATTGGTCCTGGACCATTTGTTCAGAACATCGGACCGCCATGGTAAGGATTCCTTCTAAGGGAGTTATGACCATGGCCTGCACGGGCAGTTTGACCCATGATGGTTCACATGTTGCAATGAGTTACCTGCTGAGTGAACGCAAAAGTCAAGAAAAAGACAACAGCCTTCGAGTTTCCCGCCTTTGTCTTTAGGCCAAGCACGCGCGTGGACTGAATCCCCAGCTATGGTTTCTATCAGTAATTCGGTCCGAATTACATGGCCCGCAATCATGGAACCGAACAAGGAAGACAAAGGTGGAACCTGTGCAAAATGAGGATGGCACACACAGAGCTCCTCGTGCGAGCCCGGGATTTTATGAACATGGATCACTAGTGAGTCCCATCTTGGTGGTGACCTCACCCCAATGCTTCACGTTTTTACCCCCCTGTCTAACATGGAACCCACCAGGGGGTCCCCCAGAGGTCCCCCAGTAGTGCCCTTTGACGCTTTTTTGGGGGAGGGTTCCCCTACTAAAGTGCACTACAGAGAAAAGTGGGTACCCGAGGTCAACAACATTCAGGTAATCCTGAATTGGTGGGTTTGGAGCCCGGTGGTTTGGATTTGGATTTGAACCTTTGGTTCTTGTAGGGGGTAAATGGGAAACCACCCCGTTTCACCACCAAACCACCAAGTGGAGGCAAGCTGAAACATGCCGTAGTTCCAAGATTGTGGTCCTGAGAGGAAGATAGAATCAGATTGACAGTTCTACTCTTACAACAACGGCCTTGGCAAGAAGGGCATTTGTCAACAGCCGTCTTTTAGATCATGCATAAAGCAAATGCGTGAGGTGAAATCTTGACTTGTTGGTTTAATTGGCCATTTGGTACTGTTTGCTATATAGCAGTAGTCAACCCCCTCCTGCTCAAGTCGGCACCCTTCCAGCAAAATGCGCCCCAAGCTGCGCCATACCCATGCATGCCATGCTGCCAACATGTGCATCATGCCAACCGCAAATCAGGCTGCAACCATGCTCCACAGAATGCCAAACATGCAACTTGCGCGCGGAGCGGGCAACAAAGACGACGCTGAAAGAGTGGGTCACAAGGTGGGATCTAAGTGTACCTCAAATGAGGAGACCAAGAAAATCGCCTCACCGCACCTTGCAGCTGGCGGGCATGACCCGGCTCATCTAAGAACACACACACACACACACACACACACGCACGCACGCCATTTCAGTTGCTGAAGCGTGTCTCAAACTTGTGGCCTCCAGAAAGTTTTGTTTTTTGAGTTCGTATCAAGAAGGACCGTACCAATCAGGGTGGTCCCCCTTCTAGTGGTTGGGCTTGATGTGGTTTAAGGGGTTCTTCTGATTGGTATGGTCCTCCGGCTTAAAACGAAGCTTTGATTTTCAGGTTCTTTGGGCAAGCGAGCCACAGACACCGAAATGATGCTTAGAAGGGCTTTGTCCAGGTCCCCCAGTAGTGCCCTTTTACCTTTTTTTTGGGGAGGGTTCCCCTACTAAAACAGACTACAGAAAAAGGGGGTACCCTTATTTTAACCTTTCTACTGGAGGACCTAGTGTTGGAAGGCCCTGCTTGTCGAACTGTCAGTCAGAAGCTCCGCATGGCTTTCAGCGCTTTCAGTGCTCTCGAAACAGCGTTTAAGTTTGAACATGAATGCGTGGCTGCAACTGCTGTGGGAGAATACAGACGCACTGCAATAGCAGCCATGAGCATTGCAACATAATTCATCCGCACACAAGATCAACGCGGAAGATCACGTACACATGCTAATGCCTACGGCAGAAATTGGGTGTTTTTTTGCAGGTACCCTTTTCAGGTTGGTTTAAAGGGAAACTGCCAGAACAGCCCGCGTTTTTGCTTTTCCCCCCCAATTGGGACACGTCTAACCCATCGCATTTTCGTGTGTGATGCCTGTCTCAAAGCGAGGCTGCGGGAGACCACGAAGAGGGCCCAGGACATCTTGAACCATTCCTGTTCCGTGCCACTCTTGCAGACCTCTCTCGCGCCTCGCTCGCAATCGCACCTGTCCGTTTTTGGGAGTCTGTACCCATTTTTGTGGCGCTTGTGGCTTTAAAGGGAACCCCAAGGAACATCGAAGCCATGTCGCTCTCAAGGGTTGGGCTGTTGGAATTGGTACCCATTTCTGTGTTTGGGTTTGGAGGAGGGAGACCAACTCAACCATCAGTTAAAAATTTTTTGTGTCACTTTCCCTTGTTGGCTTTAAAGGGAATTTATCGCCGCACGACATTTTCCAGGGGGCTTACGCAAATGGAAGAAAAGGACCACCGCTGCGCTATTTTGGGGGGGGGGGGGTCCGATTCCTAAATGTTTTCTTTGTTTTTTTTCTTCTCTGATTTCTGACCTTGCTCGTTCCTTTTCGCATGGGGTGCATCACATGGTCCCCATACCTTTACAAGCGCTGAAGCAATTTCCCTCCCAGAAACCAATGTAACATGGAACCTTCATTTCCCCTACCGGATCTGTGACAGCGCATATTTGTGTAAATTGCACTCGCACGCAATTTGTTTCTCAAGATGCTTACTTTTCTTTCCGGAAGGATCAACTGCATGATGGCTAACTGCCTTTCCCTGCACCTGGCACCAGCTGCGCTGGCTTGGCGAGAAAAAGCTCCGACCTTATTCTCAGGGATTATGGTTAGGGCTTGGGCCGGGTCAGCCCCGCAGGTTCCATGGCCCCGGACCCCAGCCTGGCCGCAGCGAAGCCCCAGCCCGCATTGCTCACATCCTCACGCCAAAGCCAAGGGGTCGGCGGCAGCATCATCAACTGGCCGACTTGCAGCAGAGCAATTCCCCAATCTAGGCAAAACCTTGAGTCCGCCAGCCAGGGCATGGCGATGCTTGGTGACGCGGGCAATGCATCGCCTCACCCTGGAAAGCTGCATCACCAGCTTAGACTCCTGCCCAGCAGAAGTCTGAGCGGGCATTAGTCGCTTTTGGCGCGAGGTGGAAGGGACCCAGGTATCTGCAGCCATCCCAAGACAACCAAGCTTCTTTTGCAGTGGGGCCGGGATTACGTAGGTCGGCGGCACCCTGGTAGCCTTCGGCTACGGCTCTGGAAGCTTGCTAAGCGAGTACGCGCCGCCGCAGAGGGGTTCGTTTCTTTCTCTCTTTTTTTCCGCGCCTTCCCGCCTGTCTTTTTGGACATGGGTGGCCAACGGGCCCCCGGCTTTCAAGCCGGGCTGCGGAAGTGCACTTCGTGTACTTGGAACTGAACAGTTGCAACTTTCGAGCTGAGGCTGCGGAAGTGTACTTCGTGATCTAATTGTGTGAGGAGTGTTTCGAAAGTTGTCTGCGAAAGTTGACAACGCAGGGCGCGCAAACTATTGTTTCTCCGTGAAGATGGCGTTTCCGGGAACAAGGAATTTGTATATGTATATATGTATACACACATATGACTTTGACTTGGTGGCAGAAATGTTATTTTGCGATCTGAGCCAAGGGGGATTGCGTTCTTTCCTGCTGGAAGGCCTTTTAACCATGGACCAGAACCAAACATATGAGCACTTTTGGCGAGGGAAAGCTGAGAGTTGTTCTGTGGAAATCAGGACCTCGATGACGCCCACCGACTTGGGGAGTAAACACTTGTTATCTCAAGCTCACACACGGGGGAGTGAAACAAGTTCACTATGATGTGGGTCCTTTGCTTTGGGGCACTTTTATGTGTTTAAACATCGAACAAAGTGATGGAAACCCTCTTCAAACACTACTTTGTGAAATCGGCTATTGAGAGGGATTGCGCTACCTAGGCTGCGTTCAATGCGCCACGGGGCAGAGCATTGTGAGCCACAAGTCGTGCCTTATGCTAAGTACTGGCTGCTGAATGGCCCATACTTCTACTGTACCCAATGGAAACCACAAGGGGATGGCTAGCTCTTTCAATCAATTCTCCAGCCTCCCTACACGAACTCGCCCAGATCTTTGGTTCGAAAAAAAACCCACGCCCGAGGTGGCCCAGTTTTTGACGAACCTGCTGCGGAGCCGGTCTATCCGGCACCAGGACACCGTGTTCCTGCGGTGCAGGGATGTGAATTTGGAGGCACCGGACAGTGCGAGGTTGGGTTCTAATTGGGCAAAGGGAAGCCGAGGGAAGAAAATACATTCCTGGGGATCGCCGTGCAAGACGCACCCTTTCCTCGAAAAAAGTCCAACTCCAGAAGCCGGAAATGAAGAAAGGGTTCCCAAGCCCCTCCTGAAACCTGGACAAATCCGTTTGGTTTTCTCTAAATAAGCCTCTGACAAAGACTCTAATTGTTTAGTCGGGCTTGGAGCCAGCTTTGGGTGTTGAGGATCAACTTAGAACTTCGCAGAGGCTTGGACAGTGGGCTTGAAACTCCCGGGCTTTTTGAAGTACACAGCATTCTGTATGCCAAAGACGAGGCCGGGAGGTTGGTGGCCCAGACGTACTGTGGACGAAAACCGATTCACCAAAGAAACCCTAGCTTCTGATGACTCCCCAACGTAAATACCAACCAACAGGCTTCAACCATGGTTTCCAAGTGGTGCGAACGGATTTCGTCCATCGCTTGGGTGAAGCTCCAGGCAAGCAATGGTTGCCCCTCGGGTTACTTGAGAGACGCCCCAGCAAGCCACAACCTGCCAGCCCCGTGTCCGGTCAACCGGAGATTTCTGGGAGGTCGCGTCGTTCGGCGATTGCTCACAGCTGGGAAGTCAAGTGCAAGGCTAGTATCCTCCAAGCAGAGCCGATGCGGAAAACAGGAGGAGAATCCAGAGGCATTGGCCGGATAAACCTTCGAACCACCCTTGGCATGCAAAGCTATAAGCTGCCAATGGCCGGGTAGCCTTGCAAATATCGAACGGCACTGTGATGATCTGATGCCTTTCATGGTTTTCAGCCGCCCGTGAGTTCGTAACTCTCTTTTTTGGGCAGACCGCTTGTGCAGTTTGGGCGTCGGCGTCTCCGAAATGCCATGGCGGGCGGTGCCTCTGGGCTGCCCTTTGACCCTGCGCTGCTGCTTAGATTTCAGGAGCCCTGGGACGGCACGAGGGTACAGATGCTGGACCACGTGGTGACCTTGATGTACTCCGGGGACCAGGCGCAGCGGAAACTCGCGCACGAGGTGCTGACGCAGGTGAAGGTGCACCCGGACTCCTGGTTCGCCGTAGACACGATACTGGCCACGTCTCAGAGTCCTGACACCAAGTTCTTCGCACTGAACGTGCTGGAGAATGTGATTTGCACCAGGTGGATGGTTTTGCCTGACACGCAGAAAGCTGGAATCAAGAACTACGTCGTGCAACTCGTCATCAAGATTTCCGCGGACGAGCATTTTGCCTCGACGCAGAAGCATTTCTTGACCAAGCTGAATGAGACGCTGGTCCACATCGTGAAGCAAGAGTGGCCACATTCCTGGGAGAACTTTATCCCAGACCTTTGCGGCTCCTGCAAAACAAGCCAATTGCTGTGCGAGAATAATCTCCGAATTCTGAACATGCTCAGCGAGGAGATTTTTACCTTTGGGAAGTCGCAGATGGTGTCTAGGAAGCTTGGTGGCTCCCAGCCATCCCCTTTGCTTTTGCGCCTTTTTGTGTTTAGTGGTAGTGTCCATTTAACCCACTAAAAGTTAAACTTTTAGCGGAGGATCAGAAAACACGCAGCCCAGGAAGGTGGTCAAGCTGAAAGAGTCTTTGAATGCTCAATTCGCCGCCATCTACGAGCTGTGCAGCTTCATTCTGAAGAGCCATGTGTCAAGCCCTGGGACCATCAAGGCGGGTTGGGATTTGCACGCCCAACACTTCCATTCCTCTAGGGGTTGATTCCCCATTCTTTTCAACCATCGTTCTTGTCAAAAACCGTTTGTTTCCCCGGGCTTTTTGACGGTTTCCTGAAAAGATCTGGATCCCCGGAAAGCATGGAATTGGAAGTTACCCCTAGAATTCCGGCCTTGTTAGGAGCGCAGCTGATTTTGTTCATGCTCGGAATCAAACCCTAAACCCACCGTGTCCCGTGAGTCCCGTGAGTCCCGTGATGTTTTTCAATGCAGGTCCCCGAAATTTCCGCAGCTCGAAAGGTCATCCGCGCCTCATGGTAGTGGCCTGGAATTTCCTTCGTAGGTGCTCAGTCCTTGACCCATACCGTCAGACCTTGGTGGACACTCGGAACCCTAAAGTAACCCCAACGGAGGGTACTGAAGTTGGGCCCAAAAACAATTAACCGGTTGACCCGTTTGTTTTTCTTTTTTGTACTGTAAAGCCACAAGTAACTTGAAAGAAGTATTTTATGCTCTTGTTAAACATTAAACAATATATAATTATATGGGTGTGGGTCAAAAAGTAGGTGCCCAAACTGGAACCCTGGTACATGGATCCCCTAGTGGTTTAATTTTGACCCATATCCATATGGCCATAGGAAAGTAAAAAACTAGTTCGCTTTTGAAAGGTCCCAGCGGAAAGGTGTCGTTGATCACCACGACGTTGAGCACCTTGGCCAACTTCCTGGAGTGGATCGCGCTGGGCTTTATCTTCGAGACAGATCCTCAGACTTGTTGGGTTGGCTATATAATATGCTTTATGTTTAACAGGAACATAAACCACTGCTTACAAGAAACAAAAAGAAGAAGAACAAAAACGTGTCAACCGCTTTTAGGCCCAAACTTCAGTCCCCTTCGTATGGTTCGCTGCGGGGTGGGGTGGCCTGATTGGCATGTTCTTGTTGTTGCATGTTTTTTGAGGAAGGGGTAAGCCCCTCTGAAGTACCAACGAAAAGGTGTGTGTGTGTGTGTGACGCGTGTGACGTGTGTGTGTGTGTGTGTGTTTTCATTGGCGGTTTGGGTTACTTCATGTGAGACCCTGGCAAATTTGGGCGGGAGCGAGGTCACGATTGGTCACCTCGCAGCTCTTCATTGTTCAGATTTTGTTTGGAACTGGTCAATGTTCGGCCATGAGTTTCTTTCAGGTTGCCACTCAGTGGCCCTTTGGATTGCACTTTTTGGGATCCAAGTAATTGGTTTTACTTTGACAGAGCTACAATCAACCGAGAAGATGGGAAAGAGAGGAAAAGGATGCAATAAAATCCAGGCTTGTAATCCAAGAGCTTCTCTGTAATGACTTTCACACCCTGTAATTCCCTTTGCTTTAGGATCCACAATTCAGAAATTATCTTAGGAACGAAGTGAGTTGGAGGTAATTCAATTCCCTCCCTTACAAATCCAAACGTCCACTTAGTGGATAGATTGTTCTTTGTATTGCAGAAAGCACAACTTGCGGAAGGGAGCTACGTGACCAATCGCAGATGGCTTCTGGTAAACGCGGTAAACATCGTTCATGCTGCATTGCAAGGCAAAGTCGCACATGGAAAGATGCAATCGAATATATTCCCCTACGATTTACACAGGATAAAATACCCACGTGTACTGTCATATGTTTGAAGGCACAACCGGTTTTCATGTTAAATACCTCTTTTCCAGTCATGAAATCATCCCCTAAACATTGGTACATGAAATTTGGTGATTGCAAACCCCAAGTACCCTTTGAGGATGATGTTGACGGAGTGATTTCGTACCTCCATAGCAGTGGGAGAACCCTGATTCATGATTGGATTTTTTGATCCAGAAGCTGTACAAACCAAAAGGGTATTTGGAGTGGGGACTGGGACTATGTCATCTTGCTTTCCCGAACCTAAGGCCTTTGATATTGGCGCAATGTTTGAGTTTAGTGACAATTTTGATTATTCGTATCGAATTTGATCCAGATGCTACTAAAGCAAGAGGGTACTTGGAGTAAGTAAGCAAACTTTCCACGAGGGAAGCTGAGAGTAATTCGTCAGCGGGTAAATGGAAACAAATCCTCCGTTTCACCACCACACCGAGTTGGCTGCAAACTTTCCACGAGGGAAGCTGAGAGTAATTCGTCAGCGGGTAAATGGGAAACAAATCCTCCGTTTCACCACCACACCGAGTCGGCTCCAAACTTTCCACGAGGGAAGCTGAGAGCAAAATTCCTCAGCGTGAGGATTTGATCCAGATGCTGCTGATGCACTTCTGGGACCCCTTGGAGTTCCGCATCGAGACTGCCAAGTGCCTCAACGAGATCGCCTGCCTTCACGACGGGGTCCAGCAGCGCCCGGGCGAAAACGGGTGCCCGGTGAACGGGTTCGATGAAACGGTTGTGGATGGCTTGCAACAAGGATGTGCGTAGCTTCCGCAAGATGCTGGAATCCTGGTCATTGTTTTGTGAACCTTACACGATTTAGTAGTTTAGGATCTGCTTCATTATGACCCCAAAAGTGGCAACAGCCATTTGTGGCGCCACTTTAGCGGGACAGTATTGCCAAGACATACTCTCTGATGCCCAGTTCTTTTCGGTATTGCCAATGCCTTCGAACTTAAGTTAGTATTGCGAATACTTTGTTGTGTATTGCCAAGAATTACTCTCAGATTCCTCGTACTTCATTTAGCATTGCCAATGCAATACTTCATTGCCAACTCTGGAATTAGAATTGCAAATTTAAATTTGTGCGTTACCAACAAGACTTACTCTCAGATTCCCAGATCTGAGATAAACCACCCTGAAGAACTACAGGCTGAGGCATTGATCTTGGAGTTCACACCCACCCAAAAGCAGCTTGACATGAAAGCGGGCCCCAGATAAATGCGGATCAGGGGCTCTTGTGGCGTCCCCCTTTGCGCGACTTCCTGGCCTTGTTTTTGTTGCAATCAATTTATACACATACCAATCATTTGAGACCAAGAGGGAAGGGCCTTGCGACAAATCGCCTTTTAAAGGTAAACAAATCCAAGGTGTTGACCTTCTTTGTGTTGTTGTCTTTGCACTTTTTTCGGCAGAAATCACAATTTCTATGAAAGCAACTCTTGAGACAGTCACAGGATTCAGAATTCCCAGAAGCCTCTCCGGAAAGAGACCCAAATTTCTAAAAGTTGGTCAGATAGCCAGGCCAGCCACGATTGAATGTAAAATCCCGGCAACGACAAGTCCACGACATCTAGGTGTGGGTTCAACAAGAAAGGGTCCGAACTTTGAACTCTGGCTTCTGAATTTCCTGTCGCAAAGGGTCAATTTTAAGCCGCGAAAGGATCCGAAGACTGGGCGGTAAACATGAACAATCAAAACCCGGGTAGAGGAAGGTTAGGGATCCCAACCATAAATGGGTGCCATCGCCGTCATTTTAATACTGATCGATTTTGATTACAAATGGAGTTCCCCCTTTTTTGGAAATCTTTTGTAGTGCACAGGAGTGGGTAGGGATGGTGGGGATTGAGTTAGAATCCCGAACTGCAGCGTCCAACTGGTGATTTCCTCGGGGATCCCGAAGTGCATTGCCAAAGTCGGAAAGGGACCTCCCCCCGGTCTGGACTTATGGTTTTGGCTCCAAGGGCCCGGATTTGGGCAGTACTGAGATCCTTAGCTTCCAGTTTGGACGATGGAGACCATGCAGATCCCAACGAAAAGGCGGTTGAAGCTCGAACATTTTTTTCAATTGCCATTATTCTTTGGTGCGGAGAGGAATGTCACCAGAAAACACTCTAAGGTGTGATTCCCCATCCTCTCTTCACCCATCGTTCTCTTGAACCACCTAGTGTGCCAGCGCCCTCCAGGGCGCTGGCCCATTTGTTGAGAAGGATCCCTGAACTTGGCTCCCAGCCATCCGGTTCCTTAGCCCTCTAGCTTTTTAGTGTTTAGTGCGGGTTTCCGTTTGACCCACAAGAAAAAACCTTTCGCGGGGGAATCCGGGATCGGAAAACGGGCAGCCCAGTGATTGGAAAAGGAGGGTGCGGCTCGAAAGGCCATGGGTTTTGGGATGCTCCTGTCTGACAGCCGTGGGCTTGAGCCACGGAAGAAGGGGCTCCAAGGATTCTGCAATTCAGCTAGGCCTCTGTACATGTGGGCCTATCAGTTGCTGCCCTTGCAAGGACCTCACATGAGTCACCTGTGTGCATACCGCGGCCACCAATCATCTAGGGGCCCCTTGCGCCTTAGCAATCGACCTGTGCAGCCATCACTACGCCGGTGGACAGACCACCTTTCGCATCCCGTGCCAAAAGGACACGTCATTGTGCTGCGCTTTGAGAGCTACGCCATTGCATTGGTAGCGGAGCACGGCTACCCGATCCAGAAGCTCCTGAACCCTCTCAGATCCGCCTAAGGCCTGGTTCTGTACATCAGAGACCTTCTGCCCTTTTTCATTGGCTCGACCCTGTGCATCAAGGGTTACCACCTGCTTTTCCTTTTGTGTGTGCATTCAGCTCCCTGCTGTGATACACCACCCGTGCTTTGACCTCCCTCGCTCACGCGACGTTGAGGTTGGCATCCACATCATGAGCGACAAGGAGGGCAACGCACCGTCCTGGGATGGCTCAGCGAAAACATGGCGCAAATATACAAGAGAGACTGCCTAGTGGGTGCAATCAGTGCCACCACATAAGCGGCGGTACTGCGCCACCCGCTTGGTGAGCCGCTTGACAGGACCTGCAAGGCTGCTGGCCATGTCCTGGCCATTGGCAGCTTTCGACACACCAGATGGTACCCGTGACCTTCTCAGACGCCTGGCAGCATCACCACTGGTCAGACAAAGCCTCCCGAACACTGCGGCGATCTGCGCTCAGTACTTTGCCTTCAAGCGCCTCCCTCAGGAGACCATGCAGGCCTTCTTGATCCGCGAGACCCTGGGATATGCAGAGTTCACGGAAGCCTTGGTTCGTCTCTACGAGGAGCAGAATGGCATCAAGCAGGAGGACAAAGACTTCGGCATCCCTCCGGCCTACCGCGAGGAGTCCTGGTACGGCGATGAGGCCAACTACGATCCATGGGATGATTCCTTCTATGGTGCCGAGCCTGCTGATCCCTCTGCCTCTGAACCATCACAAGAACAACCTGGCAATACGTCAGGAGAGACGAGCTCCCGAGAGGCAGCTCCCGGTGCCTCGCCTACTCGCTCAGCTACTGGTCCTACGCCTGCTGTTCCATCGACTGCTGCACCGGCTGTGGAGTCAACCATTCCACCCATTGCGGCCCTCGATGGGAACCTCGTGAGTGAGCTGTCCATCACCGACTCCTTCATCATGGGTGTTCTCCGAGGTTGGCGATTGCTTCAAGCTGCAAGCCTCTCCAATGAGGAGAAGCGGGACATTTTGTCCACAACGCGCAATCAGATGGACTATGAGTCCATCAGCAGTGCTCTTCGTCTTCTCTGGGATGAACAACTACTTGGTCCTCGTCATGCCCATTCTCCTGCTGCTCATCAAGGATACCTGCACTATCAAGAAGCTCCTGACGCTGATCATCATGGATCAGAGTGGCAGCAAGGCTACTCATCTGAGCCCTGGTGGCCTGAAGAGGACTGGTACCAACAATGGTACGCTGGAGACGCCTCCGTCTGGGAAGACGACGCTGCACCACCTGAGGAGCCAGATGCTCCTGACACCGGTGATGATGGCCATCTTCAAGAAGCACAACAAGCTGAACGTGTCGCTGAACAGCTTGCTCAAGAAGCTCAACGCACATGGGTGCAGGCCAAACAAGCAACTGCTGCTCTTCACCGTGATCGTGGTTTCGGGAAGGGCAAGTCGCCCATCAAATGCTTCAATTGCGGCGGCAATCACATGGCTCGTGACTGTCCCGACCGACGTCACCCTGCTCATCCCAAAGGAGCCGGCGGTAAGGGCAACTCCAGCTTCATGGCTGGCATGGACCCTTACTACGACATCTACTACTTCAAGAGCTCCAAGGGTAAGAAGGGCAAAAACAAGGGCAAGTTCTCCAACTTCGGGGAGTACGACCACGATGCCATGTACTTCAAGGGCAAGGGCAAGAACTGGTCCTCTGGCAAGAACGCTTCTGCACCACCGCGCTCCTTTGTCAACTCCTACACCACGGAGTACTTTGGCCTGGACATGAGCACCAAAAGCTCAAAAGAGTGCCACTCCACCTCCTTGGCATCTACCCAGGGCGATTTTGAAGGTATGGTAGATTGCGGGGCCACCGCATCAGCCGGACCCGAGCTCGCAGTACAGGGCCTCATCAAGGCCGTCGTGGCACAGGACCACTCAGCTGTGATCGAAGTGGACCAATCCGCTCGGCCATACTTTCGCTATGGGAATGGGAAGTGGGGGCGTGCCTTGTACCAGCATCAGTAGTGCCGTTTCAGGTGAAACCCGCAACTTCAAGGTCTATGCCCTACCCAATCCACCAGAACTACATGCTCCTGGTTTCCAAAGATCTATGTTGGTCCCCATCCTCATTGGAATGGATCATTTGGGTCAACATGGGGCATCTATGATGATTGATTTTACCACCGGCCTGGCCTTGAATACCCTGGCACATAATCCCCGTCCATATCAGCTTCGACAGAACCACAAGGGACACTATGTTTTGGACATTAGGGAGTATCTCACCAAGGGTCAGCACAACCCACAAGGTCACGCCCACGTTCTCATCAAAGGGAGTTCCGGTGGCATGATGGGAGAGTCACATGTGCTTGAATTTCATCCCCTGCACTTCCAGCTTGACTCTGCCGAGCATGATGTTGCCACAGTTGACTGTGCGGTTGATCCACGGCGAATCCTCATGATGGATCGACTCCGTAGAGCATCTGCTCAAATGCGCGTGGCATCCCAGCCACGGGAACCCAATTCGTATACCTCTCGCACCTCCCGGAACGGCCATGTCCCGACCACCGATGTCACACCTGGGCGCGGAGGGCGAGGAACTGATCTACGACCAGATCAAGAAGTCCACTCCCAAGAAGAAGCCACTGCAGGACTTCGACCTGTCAAGGAGTGTGGGACCGGACACCCGAGATCCCCGTCACTCCCAGAGCCAATGGCCATGCTACGGACGCCATCAACCCAAGATGCAGAGCAATCCGCACGGCCAGTGGGCTCAATGCGAGGTCTGCAACTACCGCCTTCAGTACACCCCTCGGAAGGGCAGCCCGGGAAGTCACACCCAGAGCATGAACCCTGTTGTGGTGGGCCGGATGCTCTCCCAGCTGAAGGTGCTGCTCGAGGATGTGAAGCCCACGGCAACACTATGCCTCGCCATGATGGAGAAGCTGAACGCCGAGGAGAAGCTCCTTCTCAAGGTCGACGAGGTCAAGAAAGCCACCAAGTCAGCTCCTCCTCCACAGCCAGCACCAGTAAAGACCCGCGCCGTGTCACCTTCGAGGACGTCGACATCGGCGGCATCCATCGGCAGTTGGGAAGCTGTGGGAACCTCTCCTTCCAAGGATCCCAAGAATCTCGAAATCATGCACGAGATGGAGAAGCACCTCACCGACAAGGAGAAGCTCGAGCTCTTTCAGATGCTGAAGGAGCGCAAGGCCAAGTCCTTCGAGGACGGCATCATGACGCCCATCACGGAGAGTCAGTGAGACTACCTCAGCATCTTGGCCTCAAGCTACTCCAGCTCATGACCCTCATGAACAACAACCTCACCTCAGCGTCAGCTGATATAGTACTTGATGGTCAGGACTTCATCTGGGAAGTCGCCTGTTCCAGTACCTCCTGGCTTACCTCCGAGGCACAGCAACATGGACTACAAGCACGCCGCATCAACTTCGAGTCTGGCTACGACATCTACAAACCAGACACTTGGGACAAGCTTCGTGCTCTACGGCGACGTCATAAGCCACGCAAGATTTGGTTCTCGCCACCGTGTACCAAGTGGTGTCAGTTTGCCAATCTGAACTACAGCACCCCTGAACGTCGCGAAGTCCTAGAAACTGCTCGGCGCCGTGAACGCCGCATGCTCAAGCAGGCCAAGAACTTCTTCTTAGAGATCCTCCGGGAGGACCCCAACGTTGACATCTACTGGGAATGGACACATCCCTGCTCTGGTTGGGTGCAACAGCCACTACTAGATCTTCGTGATGGACTACAAGCTCTCGGTCACGACTGGCTTCCATGTCGAATTGATGGTTGTCGGTACGACATGAAGACCGCGGATGGATCTGCTCTGATCCACAAGAAGTGGATGATCCGCACCACCGATGAGCGCTTCCACCACAACTTCCGAGCCAAGGTCTGCACCGCCAACCACGAGCACGCCCGCATAGAGGGCAGTGAAACAGCCCGCAGTGCATACTACCCGCTCAAGATGGTACAAGCCATTGTCAGACACTGGCTTCGTGAACTGGTACCTCTTCGCCATATCAAGTACCTCTCGGCCACCCAGAACATCGCCAACAACGAGTTTGACGATGAGGACGGCAACTGGACTCGTCGTGAGAGTCCGCTCCAAAACATCCATATGAACTACCACCACCTGGATGGAGATTCAGCCTTTACCACTGCTCCCTTGACGCCTGCAGCATCTCAACCCCAAGCTTTGTTGCAGTCTACGTCCTCAAGAGCGACTCAACAATCTCCTCCTCAAGTACTACCAGCGAATTCAACGGGCAACGTCTATGCCCAGCAAGTTGCACGGCCTGATGATCCACCAGCACCTGATGGCGAACCACCTGATCCACTCGCCGATGTAGATCCTGATGAAGCCAAGGCATGGGAAGCAAAGCTACATCGCTTTCATCGAGCCGCTGGACATCCGACCAACCGGAACCTGATCCACCTTTTCCGCGATGCACAACTACCACCTTGGAAGATCGAGATGGCCAAGCGCTTCAAGTGTGCATCCTGTGATGCTCTTCGACCTGGCGGAGCATCTTCTGGCCTGGTTCCACCTGCAGCTACACATCAGCTATACCGAGCCTGGCAAGCCGTTGGCATGGATGTCAGTGAATGGATCATCCCGAGCGCCAAGACCAAGGTCAAGTTCCTCCTCATGATGGACCTGGCCACTCGCCTACGTGTCATTCACATCATCAAGTGCTACGACACACTGCAGATGCAGAGTGAGAGCACGGAGGATATCATTCGCGGCTTTGCCGAAAAATGGTTGGCCGACAAACCCAAGCCGGAGATCCTCATCCCGGACAATGCGCTCACCATGGTCTCCAAGGACATGGGCAGCTTCCTGTCGGATGTGGGCATTCAGTTAGCACCACCTGCCGAGAAGGAGAGCTGGGCACATGGCCAAATTGAATCCGCCATGAAGGATGTCAAGATGACCGCCTCTGCCATCCAGCTTGGAGCACCTGCTCAAGATCCGATCATCACCTTGCACCTGGCGATAGCCGCTCTCAACTCCACCGAGTATGTGAAGGGCTACTCCTCCTTCCAGTGGTGCTATGGTAAGGACTATTCCATCACCGATGAGGACATGAGGACTCTCTCGGCTCTGCCAGAATCTCCTGGTAGTGATTTTTCACGGCTGGTTCAACTACGCCAGTCAGCCGAGGACACGGCCCGACGAACCAGAGCTCTACGAATCATGTCCAAGCTAAACAACACCACGGTTCGTCAGCCACTTCGCACCTTCCATCCGATGCAGTTGGTCATGGTGTGGCGTAAGCAATGGCCAGCATCTGTCCACTCGGGCAAGCGTGGCGGCCACAAGAAATCGGGCAAGCCTCACTGGGTAGGACCCGGCAGAGTTGTTTTCCACGAAGTGCTTCCACATCAACGAGGTGATGATGAGCGCCGACACATTGTTTGGGTCTTGCTGCAGAACCAACTTCTTCGCTGCAGTGTACACTCGGTACGCCCTACCACGTCCCTGGAGCAGACCGAGTTTGAAATCAACAACAAGGAGGATATCTCCCAGTGGCGTTCCCTCACGGACATCCTCCCCCGGAAGGAGTATGTCGACCTCAGTGGAGATGAACCACTTCCTGGTGAGCGTGAATTACCAGATCTGCCTGACTCCCCCAACAAGGAGACGGTCTACGTTCCTAAGCGTCGTGTGCGACAGAAGTCTGCCTTGGCACCCGACAACAGACGTCTGGTCCCGGCACCTTCCGGTGATGACGCCTGGGAAAGGGACTCCGACCTCTACGCACCCACGTCACCAGGTGCGGAACCTCCTGCACTACCATCGGATTTGGAAGATGACCTTCCGGTCAATGCCTACGAGCCTGACTCCAAGAAGGCCCGCACCGCAGAGGATGATCAGTTGCTCCACGAGCTCAAATCCTCGACCTCAAGCACTACCACCAAGGAGAGCCGTGACTACGATCGTCACTGGCTGCATGAACTTCAACAGCAAGAAGGCGACCTCCACCACCTCTTCATGCAGTGTGAGGATGTTATGAAGATTGAGCTCGATGTGGACCTGCCGTCACACCGCCAGCAGAAATCCTTCGAGTCCAACGCCTCTGCCTTCATGGTCAAGAAGATGCGAGACTCCGAGGTTGTGTTGGCCAAACTGTCCAACGAGCTCCGGGAACTCTTCAACCGGGCCAAGTCCAAAGAAGTCAGTAGCTTCATCAAGGCCGAAGCAGTTCGCAAGGCCTTGAGCGATGAAGAGGTCCGCACAGCTTTTGGATCTGGACGCATCATGCGAGCCAGATGGGTTCTCACCTGGAAACTCACGCCTCCCGAGGACATCGAGGAGGCCAAGCGCGAAGCCGCCACCAACAAGAAATCTCCATACACCAAGGATGGACTTCGCAAAGCCAAAGCACGCATAGTGCTGCTGGGCTATGAGCACCCTGATCTCCTTCGGCCTGAATTCAAGACCGCCAGCCCAGTTCAGTCGCATTTGGGCAGGAACCTCCTCTACCTCATGGCTTGTGTTCACAATTGGCCATTGGAAGGTCTGGACCTTGCAACCGCCTTCCTGCAGACTCAGCCCACGGAGGCTGATCAGAACCTGTGGACACATGGTGTTGCTGAACTTCGAGACGCTCTTGGTTTGGGTCCCAACGACGTCATGAAGATCCTCAAGAACATCTACGGGAGCACCACCGCACCTCGAGGCCTGTGGCTAGACCTGCACAAGCGTCTTGCCTCCATAGGTGGTACGCCTCTTCTTTGAGGAACGTTGCATCTGGATTTGGTTGTCCAAGATCTACTCGGACTCCTTCGGCGTCCCCAAGGTTCTTGGTCTCATGGGCGGTCATGTCGATGATTTTCACCGAATCGGCGACCCGCACTCTCAAGAGTGGGCTGAAATTGTTCAACGCATCGACAAGCTCTACGACTGGGGCATGCTCAAGCGCGGCACCTACCGCCATGCGGGTACCGATGTCCATGCCTTCGAGGGTAACAAGGGCCGCACTGAGATCACTCTCAGCCAGCAGTACTACATCGAGACTGTGCCAGACCTGGACATCCCTCCAGATCGCCTTCGGCAAGAAAACGCACTCATGACTGCTGATGAGATTGGTGCTTGCCGAGCAACCTGGGGCAACCTTCAGTGGCTGGCCTTGCAAACACAGCCACAACTCAGTGCCCGGTGCAATTTGCTTGCTTCGGAGATCACCACCAAGAAGCACATGGCTGTTGCTCGTGAACTTCAACAGATGGTAGGTGAGATCCGCAAGGTATCACATCAGCTGCACTTTCGATGCCCCGATGAGGTGGAATCCTGGCGTGATGTGGTCTTCATCACCTTCTGCGATCAGGCGCACGCCAACCGAGCAAACCTGGACTCGACCGGCGGCCTGTTGTCTACGGCATCTGGACCTGCCGCCACCAAGGGCAAGGTCACCTATATGGCACCCTTAGCCTGGCGAAGCTGGAAGCTTCGAAGGAAATCCATTTCTTCGAACGACGCTGAGGTCCAAGCCATTTTGGAGGGCGAAGACCAAAACTTCAGGATTCGTGGTCTCTGGAGTGAGATGAATGGTGCAGGCTCCGTTCTCACCAAGCAGGACGGCTATGTGACCTGGGGCGAAACCCTGGTTCAAAACGTCAAAGGGGTCCTGTGCACCGACTCCAAGGGCGGTTATGATGCTGTCGTCTACAACGAGAGCCCGATGCTTGGTCTGAGCAATGCGAGGGCTGCCCTGCAAGCCCTACAGTTGCGTGAGCATATGCAACGGACGGCCTCTGAGCTGCGTTGGCTGGCCAGCGACTATGACCTGGGTGACGCTCTCACCAAGAAGAAGCCTGAATGCAGAGTGGGCCTCAACAAGTATCTGCAGACTGGGCTTTGGAGCATCGCCTACGACAAGGACTTCACCAGTGCCCGCAAGAACCACTCCCTGGGCAAGTCCGCCGTGAAGGCCATTGACGATGCAAGGTCATCAACTGAGGAAGGGTTTTGTATCCATGCAATTCAGCTAGGCCTCTGTACATGTGGGCCTATCAGTTGCTGCCCTTGCAAGGACCTCACATGAGTCACCTGTGTGCATACCGCGGCCACCAATCATCTAGGGGCCCCTTGCGCCTTAGCAATCGACCTGTGCAGCCATCACTACGCCGGTGGACAGACCACCTTTCGCATCCCGTGCCAAAAGGACACGTCATTGTGCTGCGCTTTGAGAGCTACGCCATTGCAGATTCCCAATGCTTCACTCGGAGTCGGTTTTAATGTCTGGCCATCCCAATGGCAACAAAGCATTCGGTTTGACCATACCCTGATTTTGGCTGGCGGGAGACACAAGTGCTTCGCAACTAGCAAGTTGCACATCAGGGGCGATGACTGATTCAGAGCCATCCAATTTGTAGTACAATTTCAGATTGTGTTCCAATGCGTGTTCATATTATTCAGACGCATCCATTGTGAAAGATCGCCAAGGGGTCCACGTGCCCTTCGAGGATTTTTTCGAGGGGGTCAAAGCACCTGGGAATTTGGCCCCTTAGGCCTTCATGTGGAGTCGCCCAGAATTGGAACATGACCCCAGTGTCTGTTGTTATTTTGTGGAGCCCTAATGTTTTCAGCCGCCAGGACAATGCACATCTTCTTTGCATGCTGGCTGGGGGCTCTCCCCCCTGAAGTTGTAACTTGGAAGGTCCCAAGTGGCCCCGCAGTCCCCCTCGTTCGCCTCAAGGGAGCCCCCCCACCCCCTCCCTCCCCCTCCCCATCATCCAGTTCCAAGGTACCAGCCCCAGATGATCCGCTGCTTCCAGGGCGTCGTGGAGAAGATCCAGCAGCTCCCGGAGAGCAGCCCCAGTGCCTCCAATACCAAAGTCTTCTGGGAGGTCTTCCACAACCAGGCGCGCGGTTTTTTTTTCTTTCGGGAGGGCGCGGTTTTTTGCGCCGGGTTTCGGGCACTAAAAGGGCTCCAAGGGCTCCAGGTCAGGTGGTGTTTTTTTTGTTCCCCACCAGCCACCTAACCAGGCCTTCGCCCCCCCCCCGGCTTTGCTATGTGTGCCGTTCCTGGATGGGAATTGGACCCAAATCCAAATGGCTTCAGTTTTGCTTGCTTTTGGTGTTCCTTGTATCTCAAGCAAAGGAAAGACCCGCCCTTCCATTCGTTGAAATCAATATGTTTCTCTGTTGGTTTTAAAGGGAATCGATTTCACTATTGGGAATATCTTCGCAGTTTTTCCAGGAACTTAAGCAAATGGAATCGTAGGCCAAGGCAAGTGGCCTGCTCTGTTTGGCTTTTCGGCTAAAGCAAGGGCTCCGGGTGTGTTTTTTCTTTTCCCATTAATGACCGAGAACAAGAGCCTAGCTTCCATTTGCCTACATTTGCCTACAAAGATGTTTTATTCCCCCCCATTGGTTTTGAAAGGGAATCTAGCCTGGTGCAATTGTGTAACCAGCGAAAAACCATCCACGGTAAAACGTGGTCGAAATGCCAAGGGATCAATAACTATAGTTAGCCTTGGCAAGGCAGTTGCACAGGGATCTGGACGCATGAGCTATGCAGAAAAGCGATTTCCAAGGCCTTTGAAGTGGCTGGTTCTGCCTGGATTTTGAAGCTCCTGTCATTGGCATGTTTGGTTGAAATTATGAGATTCAATATTACTGGATCCCCAGTTGCCCTTATGTTCCAGCTACTTTTGCCCAAATTATGGGCTACGAGTGGACAAAGTGGCTGGAAAAAAGTGGCTACTTGGGGACCCAGGTAGCTTTTCGGAATACGGTTGCATCAGAACCAAAGATATAAGATATATCATCTTTGGGCAGCCGCAGGCAGGCAAGACAAACTCACAGGCTTCAAGATGGTTGGGTTGAATAGCAACGATCGCATCGCTAACGGGGGAGGGGAGGGGGAGGGGGGGGGGGGGTGATGGGGTAGATTTGTTTTATTAGAATATGAACCCCCATTCACAGCCAGAATCACCCAGATGGGCAGCCCCCAAATAGAAATTGCATAGCGAGTGAGTCACAATCATAACCCGGGTAGATGAAGGTTAGTAAGGGACGGTCCCAGCCATAAATAGTTGCGTCCGCCTTGGTATTTCCTTACATGGTTCTGGGTCTCATTTTAATACCGGGTTTTGATTGTGACTAAAGTGCCATATAAAGCATTATAATTAAATGTCAACGGGTTCTGACGAAGAAACCTCATGGCGTCCAGCAAAGTATAACCCGTGTGGTGTTCCTTCGCCTCTGAAAGCGAACATGTTGAGGGTTATTGAACACCGGGGCTGGTTGCCCTTTAACCCACCATTCCCAATCTTTGGTAAATCCTCACTTGGACTACTCAAAACTGCGGGTCCATACTTGTGATCGTGGAACCCCACAGTGTACCCTTTGTCCTGGAAGGGCCGGCTTTTGGAAGACCATCTTACAAAAACTCCCTGACTTCCTTGATTGGACAGAGGCCCCGAACAAAATGGACCTTGGGAAGCTTCCAATGCTATTTTGTTCTCCCCCCCCCCAATCCTTTCCCTAAACCCCCAGCGTTTTCTTGTGGCTCCCAGCCATCCCCTTAGCCTTTTAGCTTTTTGGGTCCGAGAGGTGGCCTTGCTGCTGACGGGTTTCCTGAAGCACCACATGGCCGCCATGGAGGCGCAGAGTCGCCACTTCGCGGCAAAAATGCCAAGGGACGTTTGGACTTTTTCACTTTTTGCCAACTACAAAAGCACTAAACCACTAAAAGCTCCAAAAAACACACATTTATAGAAAAGCCGCCAAAAGTCAAGCCAAT
>CAUJNA010002990.1:217302-279802 GCA_963377175.1 Effrenium voratum | reverse complement strand
GTAAGCCTGATTCAGGGCAAACAAGGCCTGAATGCTTGAGCGGGGTCTTTGGGGGTGGTGGGGTTTAAAAGGGAATGCAACGGGAAACCTGACATGTTGCGGCGTCCTTATTTGGAGACACACCCTGGCGGACCACCAAAAAATGGTGTATTTCCTATTGGCTTGCCTCCAAGCACCAACCAAATGAGACCCTCTGTCTCCCCCCCTTCTCTCTCCTTCTGATGCTGTCTGAGGGCTGTGCCCGCTAGCTGCGCGCAACAATCATTTCTCAAGGCAACAACACCGCCCAGTGAGAGCCCGAACTCCGGCAATTTTGCACTTGCTGGAATCGATGCACTGTGTCACTGTGTCACTGTGTCAGAGTTGGCTGCGGGCTCACGGTACCCAGCCGCCGGTTGAGAGTTCACATAAAAACCGAGTGCCCGGCCGACAGGAACAGCAAATGAACGTCTCAATCGAAATGGGACCACCTCCAAAATCTGATTCGATTCCCCAACGTGAACACCAACAAACGTTATGGTTTCAACCATGGTTTCTTAGGTGGTGCGAAATGGATTCCGCAACCATCCGCAGCATTTCGACCAGAGCTCTGATATGGCCATGGGTCAAAACAACATACCCCCGGTGAACATCCGATTCAATCCAACCACTAAAATAGGGGCCCTAAAACGGGTGGTGAATTCACCTACCAACCAAAATGGGATTCCAAAACGGTGTTGACTCATTACCCATATTGTGTTGTTTTTTTTCAACAAAGTTAAACGTTATGCTTTCATTTCCACTGTTTCTTAGGTGGATTCCGCCAAATGGAAATCCGCCTTCCCATCCACAGCAGGTCGAAAAACCGGAGCTCGAGCCCTGAGGTCCGGCAGGTGCTGATCTCCAAGATGGTGAAGCCTCCAGAGGCCCCTTGCTGAGGGCTGGGCCGGCGAACGATACGGCCGTGGTGGTCAAAGCCGTTAAAGGAAATCCCATTTTTGGTTGGGCTTGGTGAATTCACCACCCATTTTCGGGCACTTATTTTCGTGGTTGGATTGAATCGGATGTTCACTGGGGGTACGGGATTTTGACCCGTGGCCATATTCCAAAACCAGGCGGCTGGAGCAGTTTGGACAAGGACACCTCGTGAGAAGCCATTTGCTTTGGATTGTTGTTGGGAAACATGTTACATTTTTTCGCTTCTTGTGGTTTAGTGGTTGAAATCCAACCACTGAACTGCTAACACTTAATTGTTTGCTCCCCTTCCAACCGAGTTCGATTTGGATTGGTTTTGGTTTTGGTTTTCCAACAATACGGAGCCCTAACCCTAAGGCTCGGTAGGGCTCTCCACCCCCCCCCCGAGGTGACCATCAAGGAGAACGAAGAGGGGCACATTGTCCGGGTGGAGGAGGAGGACACGGACGAGCTGGCCCTCTACAAGAGCCTTGGTTCCCTTATGGGTCTAGGTGAATTATAACGACCTCACACGAGCTCACCCCAAATGGTGGTTTTTGTGGGGAATAGCCCCCTAGCCCCCCAACCACCTTATTTCAGGTTGGTGAGGTATTATAATTCACCCAGATGGGTGCGAAATGGCCCATGGCTGTGGCGCGAATTGTAGTCTTTGCGACGCGTGTGGTTTTGTTCCACAGGCGCGGTGGTTAGGGAGGCAGGTCTGCCTCGCCGCACTATGATATGTGTTTCAGAGGTGGTGGTTTTGAGGTGTCTCGCTTGGATTGCAAGCCATCGCTCGAGCGTGATGTTCGTTGGCCCTCTACAGTTGTCCGGCTTTGGTGATCTTAAAGTTTCTCGGACGAAATCATTCTGGCGCCACAGTCCCGTGTTCGTTGTGGACATGCGTGGTGAACGTGTCACAGCTAGTTGTTGACCCACTCCACCCCACCCCACCCCACCCCACCCCACCCAAAAGGATATGACACCTACCGTGACTGTTTGGTGTGGAAACGTGGGCTTTCAAGGCAAGCCGCAAGGAAACACCGGCCTTTGCTTCGAGGTCGTTGGCTGATGTTCTTCTTTTGGCAACCGACAAGGAAGTATGTAATGATTCTGGATTAGCCGGAGAGGTTCTCTTCAAAGTCGACCAGGAACAACATGTCCAACAAAACCATTTGGTGGCAACTGGATGAAAGGCGGCCAACAGCAACCTTTCCGCGTCATTGCAATGTTCGGTCAAAATTTCCAGTTGGATATGTGGAGGGGCGTGGGGACTTTCCACACTCACAAACAAAAATGAACGAGACTCTCTGATTTACCCCATGTCCACAACTTTGCGGCTATTTGGACTTTATCTAGTTGGTTGAAACAGGTCGGATTTTTCCGAATTGGACATGCAACAAGTTATTCACGTTTTGAATCCAGCTGTCGTTGCAGCAACCAAGTTCATTGATGGAGGCCGAGTTTGGACTGTGCACATGAGGGTTGATCAAAAGGTCCTCCACGTGGGATGACAATTCGGGAAACCACAGTTCCCACATGGCAAAAGTTACCCTCCCACCAACTCACGTGAAACCTGACGTTCGGGGGTCCCTTTAAAAGGCCCAACGGTCTTCCAGGACCCCCCTGTCAGGTTCCATGTTAGGTGGGATGGTCATTTGGGGCACCTATATGGGTGGGAATTTTAATCAGGCGCCATCCGGACATCATTTAGGTGGCCACAACCCATTTGGGCGGGGTTCCCCATGAAAATTCATAGCGATATGGAATATTGATCAACCCCCCAAAGGAACCAGCCGAATCTGAGGATGATGCGGGAGGCCTTGATCTACTTGACCCATCTGGACCCCCAACACATGGAGAACATCGTGCTGCAGCGGGTGGCCCACGAATGCTTCTCGAAACGCCAATCTCATGGACCGTAGAAACTCAACCCTTGCATAGGAAAGCAAAAGAGCATGCAACATGTGTGTGTGTGTGATGCGCGCTTGTGTGTGAGTTTTGAGTTGGTACCCTTTTCGAGTTGCTTTTTTGACAGCGCTGACAAAGAAAACACAGCCTACTTTTTCGGGTGACCCCCATTTGGACATAAGCCTGGCAGGAAACCTGTTTCCTTTTCATGATTGTGGGCGGGCGTCCCTGGACACTATCAAATTCGAGACAAAGGGAGATATAAGTGTAGTCTTGACAAGTGTTGGCAGTGGAAACCATCTAGACGAAGATGAGGCCTTCGGGGACAGTCCCCTTGCCCAAGCTGATGTCCACATGTAGTGAAGGTTACAAATGGTCAACACATGTATAGTCAAGGGTGAGTCAAGGGTCTTGTTTGTTTCCATATGCAGCAAGGTCAATGTGACACGTAGTTAAGGCTCACCTCACACAACCTTTTCCCAAGTCGTTTGCAAGTGAGAGGTTTGCCGAGGCGCCAACGTTTCTCCCCAGCTGTAAGCTATGAGGAAGTTTTAGCTTCAAGTGCAGACGGGTGGGCGTGATAGACATTTATTTTAGCACGCTGTTGCTATTTGTGGTTCATGCTGGTGTATGCTTGCTGAAAAATTGGTTTGAACCACGAGCCTTTTTGAGAGCATCTGAGTCGGGGGGTTGCTTGGGGGTTGCTTGGGGCCTTGGGTTTAGGGGTTCCGGACAGGTTCTGGGGATGCCAAGAAAAACTGTGTCCAAAGTTGTTTCAAGGGCCGTTAAAGAAACAACTTGTTCTTGAAAGCATAGGTAACTTTGAAGAAAACTTGTTCAAAGAAACGTTATTCTGGTCCAAAAACCTGGTTTTGTTCCTGACCCGTTTTTTGTTGTTGTTGGGGTGTATGCCATTCAAGCCCCTGAAAGGCGGTTTGGGAGTAGCGAAAAAACCATCTTAGATCTTTTGGCCTTGGGGCGTTTGGTGCTTTTGGAGGCTTTGGGGGATTTGGGGCTTTTTGGGGGCTTGGGGCGTTTTTTGGGCTGCGCGTGGGGTGGGACCTCGGAGTTTTTTTCTGAACGCCGTAGGTTTGGGCAGCAAGACCCTGGAGAAGTGGTGCCCCACCCTGCTGAACCGCCTCTGCTGGGCCATCGGCTCCATCAGCGGCGCCATGCAGGTGCCGGGGGGAAACCGGGAAGAACCCGGGCAGCCGAAACACCCCCGGTTTTTTTCTCGTCTAAATTCCCTGAACCCCCAAAAAGGGCGCCGAATGCCCAAAAAGAACGGAAGAACGAGCTTGGCTCTTATATTGTTTTGGATCTTCAACCTCTTGCTCTGCGGAACATGTGTGTGTTTGTGTGGGTGTGTTTGCGTGTGTATCTCTGTCTCTTTGTGTGTGTGTGTGTCTCTGTGTGTATGTCTGTGTGTGTGTCTCTGTGTTTTCCATTCACAAAACGCTAAGCTTCGTTCGGGGTAATAGCCACCAAGATATAGCGAGTACAGCCCCAATTCCTGGGAGTCTTCAAATGTGTGCGGTTTTGTACCTATTGGATGCATATGCTACTTGAGTGTTTCTCACACCTTAGGGTTCCACTGATCCCTTTTCACGAGTCCTTCACATCAAGCCCTGGATCCTGAGAGTCGTTCTAAAGGTCCAAACAAGTTTTGTAGTCAGCGACCATCGGTGTCGGTTGAGATGCCTTCGCGAAAGATTCGCGATGGAGTTTCGAAAGTATGATTTTGTTTGGTTTCGCGGATGTGTTGCGTAGCTGTATCTTGTAAATCAGTGAGGTATGAAAGCTGAAAAGTTGCGGAAACGCATTTCGTTGTACTACCCTTGTGCCGAAAAGTTATGACTCTCCAGCTGGAGCTGCGGAAGCGCATTTTGCGTGCTGCACGTGTGCTGAAAAGTTGGGACTATCTGACTTTTGCAGTTAAAAGTGCACAGCGATGAATCTGCGAAAGATTCGCGAAAGTAATTGTTGTTTTCGCGAAGAATGGCCGTTTCAAGACAAAGGAATGTCGAACAACCACCAAATATAGGAAACCCAAAAATGCCTAGTTTCCTTTTGGCTTCGCGTTGAACATCTGAAAACACCAGCCAACAGAACCTCCGAGGCTCCCATTTTGAGAAACACCTCGTCATGTGTTGTTTTCCCGGGAGCCAAAGCGACCACCTCACTCCCTGAGTCCTGTTTTGGACTTTAGTCATTTTTTTGGGCTTGGACGACAACTAGTTAGTGGTACTTGTTACTTGGATCTACTCACTTTTTTCCCAGCCACTTTACCCACTAGTAGCCCATAATTTGGCAAAAGTAGCTGGAAGATAAGGGCAACTGGGGATCCAGGTATAGTATAAAGAGTTGGCTTACTGTCTTGGGGCCAATCCAGTGGAACTGAGCCACAGGACACCGATCAGCCCTTTGAAGCCCCCGCTCTTCGGCCTTCCACTCCAAGCCCCCAAGCCCCAAATCCGCAATCCGCTCCAACTCCAAAGCAACACCCCAACTCACGTACCTCAACTCACGTACCTGGAAACCAGGGCTTGCAGCAAGGCCACAGGTAACGGGTTTCGGGTGACTCGAGGAGTCGGAAGAGAAGCGCTTCGTGGTGGCGGTGATCCGAGACTTGTTGCAGCTCTGCGACCTCAAGAAGGGCAAGGAGAAACATCGATCCGCACGAGTCAAAGCCTTCCTGGATCCCTAAGTAGCCACTTTTTTCCAGCCACTTTACCCACTAGCAGCCCATAATTTGGCAAGAGTAGCTGGAAAATAAGGGCAACCGGGGATCCAGGGGACAAAGCCTAGGTGTCCAATGTTTGGCTGTTTGAAAGAAGATGGATAGCGATTCCTGGGCGACCCGGTTGTTTCAGAATCTACCAGGACCAGTTGTTTTCCAAAAAGGACACCGATGGCAATCTCCCCCCCTAACAATTGTAATTTGAGGGGGGGAGTACCCCAGTGAAATTTCATTTTTTGTTGCACTTTTGAGGGGGGGGGTTGTGAAACACGGAGGGGCCCAACATAAACATGTTCGAAGGGGGGGGGGACCCCGACCCAAACGGTTCTCCCGCTTGCGCCTGGGAGGACATTTCTGGCCCTGGGGTCCCTCCAAAAACTGGTGCCTCTAAAACAAAATGGCTCGAAAACCACCAGAATAATCACAACGCTTCCAAGAATCTGCGGCTTGCGGGCTTTGAGCGGCCACCAAACCGAACGCTCGTCCCAGAAAAGGGTTGCATTTTTCTTCGGGGTTGGGGTCCACAATTGAAATATTTCAAGGGCTACCCCCCCAAAAAAAGAAATAAATTGCATTTTTTGAGGTCCCCCACTCCCCCCCCCCCTTAGGGACGGGGATTCCGATGGCAAGGAGGGGATTCTTCTTCAGCCTGGTTAGTCCTTCTACTTTTAGACCTTCCCATGATAGGACTTTAAATAGCAACAGCTGTTTTTCGTTTTGTGACCAAAAGAATCGACGAGGGTTTCTCGGTCAATGAGGGAGGGCTGGCCTCAAAGATCCCCAAGTAGCCACTTTTTTCCAGCCACTTTACCCACCAGTAGCCCATAATTTGATGCAAGAGTAGCTGGAAGATGAGTTGGCAACTGGGGATCCAGGTAGGCATTTGTTTGGTTATCACTGAACCGTGCTGATGGATTTCTCTTGGAGTTATACCAACCTTATACCCAACAAGGGCAACAGATTCATTCTGTGGATTAGGCGGCCCAAACGGCTTGCGGTCGGTTGACTTGCTTTATGGGGGATATTCTTGTATCTCCCCGGGAAAGGGTTTGTTTTGGAAACCATGGAGGCTGCAAAGAATGGGCACGGAATCAACCCCCTTAGCAACTACATACAATTCCCATGGGACATGACCTGTACCCAGGGATTTATTGGGTTTAGAGTGATAGTGCAACCCGCTTCTGCGCCTTGAGGGAGCTTTGTTTCATGCTCCGAGTTGGGTCCTTGAACCCTCCGTTTTTTTTGGTCACTGCAAGAAGGAACAAAAACCTTTGTTTTTGTGCAACTGCTACATGTTCTGGCAGCATGTTCCATGGAGCTTCCTTTCCAGCCCAGGGTGATTAGGGAGTCCTCTAGCGATTTTGTTGGTTCAGGGCTAGGTAATCCCATGTCGGAGTCTTGTGGAATGTGGGCATTTGGACTTTAGTCATAATTCTGTTCCCCCCCCCCCGTTTTGGGTGTGTACCTTTAAACTGAACAATCAACACTTGAGTGCTCTGTTCATGTGAAAAAAATGCAATTGGAGGTCGCGGAAAGTCAAGCTGAACCTGGAATGATTTTGAGCTCAACCTAGGGGTTGCATTGGATACTTTGATCTGTACTACGGAGTGCGGAGATGGAAACAACCGGAGCAACATCCACCAACTTTGTCTTCGAACAGAGTGGTCAAACAGAGGGTGAAATCAACTATCTGCTTTTCGGTCCCTCTCTTTTTATTTCTCGATTCACTAAGTATAGATCAGACACAAACATGCATGTTTTGGGTTGGAGCCCAAAGCAGAGCCAGTTTTGGAGGGTGACAGATCGCTCTTTTCCGTTGCCCACAAGTGAAGAGTGTTTCATCAGACCTCACTGGGTCTGTTGTGCCATCTACTTTCAGGGAGAGGCGTTGGGCTGCCTCTGGCGAATCCCGCGGTTTTCGAGGAGGGAAAAAGGAGATATCTAATCCATGATGATCACTTACCTGGGGATACCATTCCTTTTGGAAGTTATTATTGCAATTGTGCCCAGAAGTGTCCTTCTTAGGTTAGTTACGGTTGGTTTGCTAAGAAATAGATGGCACTGGTTTGGGGTTTATTCCATTTGCAAAGGCCATCTATGCCATCGACTTTCTCCAAAAGGTAACTTATGATTGTGCCATTTTGAGTTGTGTCCAGGAAAAGCCTTGCGATCTTATGCCATAGACCGCTTTTTGCAGTACCTGGGTGAAATACACAACTAGCTTGTGCAGTTCGTTTTTCAGGAAGAGTTGCCGACAACGCGCCAGCCCAGGGAGAGTTCTCCACAGAGAGAAGGCTTTGGCCTCCAACATGGCTTAAGGCATGAATGGGAACCCAGGATATTACCAATTCCTGGATTCATTGGGCTGTGCGTGCAGATATTAATCCGAGGGTCTCGTCATTTTTTTTCTGGGGGTCGACGACCTTTCAGGGACCCCCGGCAACGACATCACCGATCGATGCCCCTCCGACCAATCTTGGGATGTTTGCTAACGATGGCTGAAACGGAGGAGAACAAGGCGGCCGTGGCCAGCAACATCATGTACGTGGTGGGCCAATACCCCCGCTTCCTGCGGGCCCATTGGAAGTTTCTGACGCTGAGGCGGCAAATGGTGTGCACGTCAATGTGTGTTTTTCTTGGAGAGACGTGACGACTAATTGGTGTGCACTTTTTGTGTGTCTTTTTTGGAGAGAGCCGATTTGGGGCCTGTTTTTTTGAGGGTCTCATTGTAGCTGGTGGTGCGAAAGGAAACCAAAGGACAACCATCATTTTCCAAACAACAGACCCATTTGTCCAAGCTTGGGGTTCAAACGGAAGCCACAAGTTCCGGGGTCCTATTTTGACACGCACAGTACCCATAGGGAGGTAAAATTGTTCTTTGGGGCTAGGTACCCTTTTCTAGCTGCTAGGTTTTGGTGGTTGTTTCAAGGGAATATGTTCTTTGGGGCTGCCCTATTTGCGGACATGCCCACATGAGTTCGATGGGACTTATTCTTGCTTTCCATTCGGGAATATGGGAAGTTTCGCTCCAACCAGGCGTGTGATGATCACATTCAGTAGTTGAATAGCGTTTCTGACGGTTCGCCGCCACAGTCAGGAACCAGGAGGATCTTGGAAACAGAAGGAGCTTGTTCTCAGTTGGAATATGGAATACGCCCATACCCGCCATGCTGCTAGCGGTTTGATTTGAGTTTGACCGTTGCGGCTTGGTCTCAAACCGGAAGAAGTAGGGGGTCAACATTTCATACCCCAGAACAATTCCTGGCATTTTGATATACGATCCACCTCTCCTCTACCCCTCTCGTGTTTACCCGAAAGTATTAAATGTTGATCCCTTACTTCTTCCGGTTTTTCTTGAACAAGCACCAACGGTCAAACTCAGAAAGCGAACTGCTAGCATGGCATCTCTCAGCTCACAGTTGAAGGTGCAAGGATGAAAGGCTGTGATTTTTTACAGGAGCATCTACAAATGGCCACCCAAAACACCGCAGATCAGCGGCTTTCCGGCATATGTTTTTCCCGTAACCCAAGCCTTTGCAAGGAAGACTGTGCTCTTCAAGCTCTTCGAATTCATGCATGAGACCTTCCCGGGGGTTCAGCAGATGGCGGTGGATACCTTCCTCAGGCAGGTGGAGTTGACCTGGTGAGAACCTATGTGGCACCCCATGGGGGAAGAAGTAAGATGATATATATATATATATATATATCATTTTACTTCATACCCCCTATATGTGCCAATTATTTTGCGGGTATCCCGGAAGATGAAATTCTTTCCCTTGTCTGTTGTGGGGCACTTTTAAGCATCACCATTTGGCATTTGCGTGACTTTCCTTCAGGAGTGTTCAAAAGGGACATAGCAGTAACCACAGGGTAAAGGCCTTCCTTTGATAAAAGATATGCCGTTGGCAAACGGCCTCGTCAATGGTCGCAGTTTGATTTCAGCGATGAACTGGCCCTGTGTCGATCGTTAGGTGAAAGAAAGGCCTTTGAGGGGGAATACCCAATGAGCCGGATCGATCCTTCTGTGAGTTTCCGAGTGGAACCAAGACCATGGTTGTTGTTGGGAAGCATTTTACATTTTTGCTTATTGTGGTTTAGTGGGAAATCCCCACTTAACTGCTAAAATTTATTTTTTTGCTCCCCTTCCAACGTCAACCAAGAGACAGTCGCGGTTCTGGCCGAGGATCCTTGTTTGAGTTTCCTTGTGGAATCGAACAGCAATTAGGAACTGGCAACAAAGCTGTCAATACAAATGCTTCATGAGAACATGTGTTGGGAACATTGTAGATATCGCTCACATATGCTTAACAATATTCTAGCTAAGATTCTAAACATGGGACCAACATTTCATGGGGGCTGGGAAAGGGGGGGGACTTTGCCAAATAAACCCTTCTTGAGGTCCCAAAAGGCCTTGCGGTCTTGTTCTCCCCCCTTAGCCCGGCCCAAACCCTTCTTAAGCCCCCAATAGCTTCCTTAAGGTCTGGATGTCTCCCAGCCGCCCCCCCGATGATAAAGCCGGAGGATTTGCCAGAAGTGCAAGAAGAAGTTCGTGGTGCAGCAGAGCTCGGAGCCCGCGCCCTTCGTCGAGACCATGCCCAGCCACATCGCGCAGGAAGAAATTGGGGTGCTGGGGGGGAGGGAGCGATCGGCAGGGAATGAGTTGGAACCCACGAAAAAGAAAAAAAGAAGACGAAAACATGGTTTCAGGGAATCCCTTATAGGTGGGGGGGGGTTGGTCTTTTGACTTGCTGGTTCGATCGGCAGGGAATGAGTTGGAACCTCTGGTTTTTCCTTTAAGGGGGCACCCTTATAGGTGCTTCGCTTCCATAAACCGGAATGTTCGCTGAGCGCCAGCAACTTGAGGCTGTTGGCTTTGAAGGACCGACTGGCAAACACGGAAGTGCAATGGCTCTCTTTGAAAGAGGCAGATTGTCTTCCAGGCTTGGTTGGTGGGAGGGAGTGCAGAGGAGACCAACCGATCACAAGCCGCGTCTGTTGTTTTTGCTCTGGTTCTGTTTCGTACACAAATCTGCCAAAAAAGCTTCCAGGATGGCGCTACAAGCATCATTGTAAGCATTTTCCGCTGAATAGGCAAGCCACCAGAGGCCATCAAGCATGTTCTTTTCAAGCCCGCGGGAATCGTCAGGAACTCTTTGCACTCGGTGGTCGCCAGCGGATTTTCTTATATATATATATATAATATAATATAAATGTATGAAAATATACGGATGTGGGTCAAGATTAAACCGCAAGGGGACCGCCAATTTTAGTCCGCTTTTCCATTTACCAGGGCTCCATTTTGGGTACCTATTTTTGACCCACAGCGCCATACAAGTACCCCAAACTCCACTGTAAAATTCAATTGGTTTCTGTTCGCCCGTTTAGAGGTCAGTGCCTTTCATCGAACAGAAGTCCCAGTTTGGCAAGCTGAACATGCAGCATTTTTGGGGTTTGGAATTCGGACCGGAACATGGTCTCAACAGGGTCGCATGTCTGTTTCTCCGGGTCACCGGTCTGGGGACTATGTTGGAATTCGCAGGACATCTCAGAGCTGGAGCACCTGCAAATTTGCACCTACTTTGAGGCAGCGGTCATGGGGGGGCCAACGATGGTCTGGATGAATCCGAACTTGAAACACGAAGTTTGCAAAAGAAGATCAATACTGTAGAGAAGCAGAGAGGCCGTATGGTTTGTGCTTGGTGCTTTTGCTTCGGGAACAAATTGTAGACTTCGTTTGAGTTCACCGACCGGGGGGCAGAATGATCTCGGTCTTCCTATTGAAGGCCCCGTGGTTTCGGATTTCTTGCATATTTGGCATAAAATCAATGCACGGGCTGTCCTACACTATGCACCCCTTTCCGCAATGTGCGGACTGGGGTCTATGTTACAATCATCCTCTGGGGCACTTGTTTTCTTGTTTCTGGTTTGAGTTTGCAAGACAGACTCAGGTACCCCTTAGTTGGTGGTTTGGATTGGTGCACCAAACCCACCAGGCTCCAAACCACCAATTGGAGGGAGGCTGCAAATTTAGCGGGCACCTACGTCTTTGGCACACCCAATGGGACCAGCGAGGGTTTTCCCTTTGGGGATACCCTGCGCTTCCTTCTGGCTGAAGCACTGGTCGTGGGTCCTTTCCGTGCGGTTTCGCAGCTTTTTGAGGCGGTGGGGCACATGATCAGCGCCTCGCCTTTGGACCAGCGGGGCCGGCTGCTGGCTCAGATCCTGGGCCTCTTCAACGACCAGTGGGCCGGCATCTTGCGGGGACTCTCCGCAGCGGGTGCCTTAGAGGCGAGACCGGGAGACCGCAGACGACTCGGACTTTGCGAGTTCCATTGGCGGGAACGAAGAGGTGTGTGTCTGTGTGTCTGTGTGTCTTCTTTTTGTTCGTTCTTCCCCTCTTGGTTTGAAAGGGAATCCATAAAACTTCATGGGAAGCATGTTCCTTTTTTTTTGTGGAGGAGGCAAAAAAGATCAAACAATGCCAAAAAAAGGCCAGCCCATACTGGAAGCCAGGGGTTGGAAGGCTTCCCTTCAGAGGGTTCACAAGGATCTCTTTTTTTTGCATTCGCTTCCATGGCAATACCTGATCGGAGGTCTCCCTCTGAAAAACAACACTGCCGACCAGCTTTAGTTTGGCACCAATGATGGAAGGCGATGAATCGGATCTTGGCGGGTGTTTTTTTGTTGAACAACCAGGCCCTGGTCAAGTAAGTTGAACAATGCTTGAATATGCAACTGGTTGAATCGCCGCAACCCGTTTCGAACTGCTCAAGTGTGTAATTTATATATATTACATGTTGTGTTTGCTTTAAAACTATTTGGGTCTACAACAAGTACAATACAGGTGTATCTGATTCAAAGGAGTTTGGAGCCCCCAACATAATGCCCTTTATATACACTGTGATACATTCATAAATAATATATATATATATGTATATATTATAGAAACCAGGACCCTCCCATGGCTGGCAAATAACCCCAAAACAGCCATCGGGAGGTCATTCCACAGATGTTGGTTGCCAGCCATTGGGGGGTCCTGGCATATAATATGTGGTTTTTGCTTTAAGATAAGTACAATACAGGTGTATCGTATTCAAAGGATTTTGAGGCTCCCCAAGGTGATGCCATGTATATTCAATGTATTCATACATATATATATATATTCATATATATATATATTCATACATATATATATATATATATTCATATTCATATATATGTATATCTTCATACATACACATATGTATATATATATATATATACACATTTTTGTGCGCATCTCTCAATCGGCGTCGCCAGGTCTTCGTGCAGAACCACCAGGTGCTGCGGGACGTGTCCCTCATCCTGCGGGTCAACGAGCGCATGGTGGTGGCCCTGGGCATGTCCTGCCACGACCAGCTCGCCGCCATGTACTGCGACGCTCGGTCGGAAAGGATGGCTGCACACGCAGGTTGGCAGAACCGATTTTAGTGGTTGGGACATTTTTTAGTGGTTGGAACCTATTTTAGTGGTTGGGACCTATTTTAGTGGTTGGAACCTATTTTAGTGGTTGGAACCTATTTTAGTGGTTGGAACCTATTTTAGTGGTTGGAACCTATTTTAGTGGTTGGAACCTATTTTAGTGGTTGGAACCTATTTTAGTGGTTGGAACCTATTTTAGTGGTTGGAACCTATTTTAGTGGTTGGAACCTATTTTAGTGGTTGGAACCTATTTTAGTGGTTGGAACCTATTTTAGTGGTTGGAACCTATTTTAGTGGTTGGAACCTATTTTAGTGGTTGGAACCTATTTGGTTGGAACCTATTTTAGTGGTTGGAACCTATTTTAGTGGTTGGAACCTATTTTAGTGGTTGGAACCTATTTTAGTGGTTGGAACCTATTTTAGTGGTTGGAACCTGGAACCTATTTTAGTGGTTGGAAACCTATTTTAGTGGTTGGAACCTATTTTAGTGGTTGGAACCTATTTTAGTGGTTGGAACCTATTTTAGTGGTTGGAACCTATTTTAGTGGTTGGAACCTATTTTAGTGGTTGGAACCTATTTTAGTGGTTGGAACCTATTTTAGTGGTTGGAACCTATTTTAGTGGTTGGAACCCATATTTTAGTGGTTGGAACCTATTTTAGTGGTTGGAACCCTATTTTAGTGGTTGGAGTGGTTTGGAACCCTGGAAAATTTAGTGGTTGGAACATATCTTAGTGGTTGAACCTATTTTAGTGGTGGAACATATCTTATGTTGGAACTAGTGGTTGAACCTATTTAGTGGTTGGAAACTATTTGTGGTTGGAACATATTTTAGTGGTTGAACCTATTTTAGTGGTTGGAACTATCTTAGTGGTTGGAACCCATATCTTAGTGGTTGGAACCTATTTTAGTGGTTGGAACCATCTATGGTTGGAACTATTTTAGTGGGTTGGAACCTATTTTTAGTGGTTGGAACCTATTTTAGTGGTTGGAATAATTTTAGTGGTTGGAACATACCTTAGTGGTTGGAACCTATTTTAGTGGTTGGAACATATCTTAGTGGTTGGAACCTATTTTAGTGGTTGGAACCTATTTTAGTGGTTGGAACATATCTTAGTGGTATATCTTAGTGGTTGGAACCTATTTTAGTGGTTGGAACCTATTTTAGTGGTTGGAACCTTTTTTAGTGGTTGGAACCTAGTTTAGTGGTTGGAACCTATTTTAGTGGTTGGAACCTATTTTAGTGGTTGGAACCTATTTTAGTGGTTGGAACCTATCTTAGTGGTTGGAACCTATTTTAGTGGTTGGAACCTGGTTTTAGTGGTTGGAACCTAGTTTAGTGCTTGGAACCTATTTTAGTGGTTGGAACCTATTTTAGTGGTTGGAACCTATTTTAGTGGTTGGAACATATATTAGTGGTTGGAACCTATTTTAGAACTATATTCTTAGTGGTTGGAACCTATTTTAGTGGTTGGAACATATCTTAGTGGTTGGAACCTGGTAGTGGTTGGAACATAGTGGTTGGAACTTATCTTAGTGGTTGGAACCTATTTTAGTGGTTGGAACATATCTTAGTGGTTGGAACCTATTTTAGTGGTTGGAACCTATTTTAGTGGTTGGAACTTATATTAGTGGTTGGTTGGGAACCTATTTTGGAAGTGGTTGGAACATATCTTAGTGGTTGGAACCTATTTTAGTGGTTGGAACATATCTTAGTGGTTGGAACCTATTTTAGTGGTTGGAACATATCTTAGTGGTTGGAACCTATTTTAGTGGTTGGAACCTATTTTAGTGGTTGGAACCTATTTTAGTGGTTGGAACATATCTTAGTGGTTGGAACCTATTTTAGTGGTTGGAACCTATTTTAGTGGTTGGAACCTATTTTAGTGGTTGGAACCTATTTTAGATAGAACCAGAATTATTCTAGGGCACCTATTTTAGTGGTTGGATTGGTTGATGTTCACTGGGGGTACGGGATTTTGACCAATGGCCATATGCCAAAAGCAGGCTGAAGCAGTTTGGACCAGGAAACCTCGTGAGAAGCCATTTGCATAGTTGTGGTTGGGAAACAATTTTTACATTCTGTTCGCTGATTGTGGTTTAGTGGTTGAAATCCAGCCATTTAACTGCTAAAATTTGAATTTTTGCTCCCCTTCCAACGTCAACCAGGCACAGGGCTTCCTGGAAGATGTTCCTTTTCAGGAAACCCCTGTGCAGGTTTCATGTTGTTTTTGGTGGGCTTCCGATATCCTGCCCCAGTTCCACATCACTGCCCGCCAAGCTCGGCCCAATTCGAGGCTTTGGACCTTTGGGTTTTTTGTCATTTGGGTCCGGATTTTTGGTAAAGGTGCTTATCAAAGGTCAAGCTCTGCTTTGTAAGTATCTGTAAGTGCGGAAAAGCCAGCTGCCCAGTGGAAGAAGCGGCGCCCTTGCTTCTTTTCTTCTTTTTGGCAAATGGAAGTAGAGAGGGAATGACATGGAATCACCTTCCGGGTGTTGGGGAATGAACTGTTTGGGGATTCCCCCAAGGGAAGCTACGAGTTGGATTGTTCATAGGGGTCACTCCATTTCTCATTCTCTGCATCTCTCGCACCAGCAAGTGTCGGTGGTTCCAAGTTCCGGAAGGGTTCCGGCATTTGCCGTTGCCTGGACCAGCCACGTATGCAGAACAAAACGCCTTGGAGAGAAAATGCACAAACATTTTGGCATTGTTCTTCAACAGCGGTTTGGTTTTCAAAGAAGAGTGTTCGCAGCGCAATGCCACACTGACACATGTCCTGGCCTGTCTGCCTGCTGCCTGAAGCCTGGACGTGAGGAACTTTAATTTGGATCTGCTGCCTTGAAGCCCAGCACTGCCAGTTTGAGGGGGGCAATTTGGAAAGAGAAAACTGGCACGAATGTCAGCCAACGCCAGTTTGCAAAGCGAGATTGTCCAAGCATCTACAGAAGTGCTCTGCCAATCTTTGTACTCGGAAGCATGCACGCAATCCAACAAGGAAGCCACAAGCAATGTCAAGCACGGAGGCACGAGCCTCGGCAAGCGAGGGCTGAGGCCAGATTGGTGTAAGCACCCTCTTCTTTCAGCAAAACGTCCTCGCTCCACAAATCTCTAAAAAAGCAGCAACATAAACTGCACACTTGTGACGTTGCAGGCGGGCGTATTCGGTGTTGTGGGAAGTATTCTCGATCCATAGGCCTCCATTTGCTGAAGTCCCCTAGCAAAAATAAAAAGTATGTCCAGTGGTGATAGATTCCAAGCAAAACCAGTAATTAGGGGCGAAGTCGAAAAACATGTTTAAGCCGAAGGAATTTTTCTGTACTGCAGCTTCTGATGTCAAGTGTGCTTTCTTCAAGCCGAACACGTTAGGATATGCTGAAGATCTACAAGGTCTGCAGCGACTTTATCTCGCACAGCACGGCGCAGCAGGGGGTTCAGGCAGGGGTTCTCCCATTGGAGGTTCTCGGGATGTCTTAGCCACAACTTACGAAATTCCCTGCCCAGTGGATTCCGCCCTTTTTCCTTTTTTGGGGAGGAGTTCCCCTTTCAACTCGCCAGAACAGAAGGCCTTTTCTTCCCATGGCCACTGGGCATCTGAGAAATGAACCCACGCGATTCCACCCTCGAAACTTCGTTTTGCGTGGATTCGGGACCCACGAAGAATCCACTCGTTTCCAACAGTCCCCCCCCAATGCCACCGGAGTTTTGTTCAACCATTGTTTCAATAACCTCCGATTGTTTTCCCTTTACACTGCCCATGGATGAGCTTTGAAGCTCATCAATCCACCTTTGCTCAGGCTGCTTTGCACAGGGCTGGCTACCCTCCAAAAAGGGGCTCGAATTCCTTGTGGTTTGCCATGTTTCTCCCAAAACCCGCACAAACGGTGCTCCAAAACAGTACCTGCCCCTAACAAGGGGGGGTGGGATCATTTTGAAAGTAACCCCAGAGGAAGTATTTACATGTCCCCCAAAGAAAGACACAACAAAGGATTCCGGTCCCTCGGTACTTTGAGGATGCTTTTGGAGGGCGTTAAAGCCGTTCCTAGCATATGGCTATGGGTCAAAATTAAACCGCCCAAAACCGCGGGGTTTTAGTCCAAGTTTCCATTTGCCAGGCTGCCATTTTGGGTAGCTATTTTTGACCCACGCCCATATCTCTTCAGGCAGAAAGGGGCCCGGAATGCATGGCTCATGCGGCGTTTTGGTTTGGCAAACCCAGTGGCAGGTCATGAACCAGGCCAACGTGCGGCTGCTGCGGAACGTGAAGCGAGACGCGCTGCGCCTGGTGAGGTCCTTTCTCGACGCTTGCACTCCTCAGGCGACCGCAGAGGCGCGCTGAAAATTTCCGCTCCCGGATCCCGAGTCCGGTTTGTCTTTGACAAACCAGTGGGAAACAGCTGTGGGAAACTGGGTTGCAGCGTCGATCTCGGTGATACCAAGAGGGAAACCTCGGAGTGACGAAGTGCTGGTACAACCAAGTAGCCTTTCAGGTCAAAGCGCAACGTATTGGTTAGATCTCTCTGAAATCAAGAACCCAGACATACAGTTACATGGGAAAATGCATCCCAATGTCCAGAAGTTTGTTTTGTCGTTTGCCAACCTCAAGGTTGAGCCTTGGGAGGTAGAACCCTAGGAAAACATTTGAATTCGCAGCGGCTGAGGATGTTTTTGAAGCTTCCCTTTCGCTTCTTTTGTTGGGTCCCGGCGCCGCCGCCCACGCGTATTTTTTGCTTCACCGCCTTGAGTTGCTCACCGTCCCAGAAACCAATTCCAGCGAGCTTGAGCAAAGCTACCGCTCGCGCGTCGCAGACTTCGCAAGTTCGCGGATTTCAGCCATCGGTGAGGGTTGGTTCCGTCGTCAGCATTTGAAGCACCTGCGGCAGGGTTGCCGAGGTTATGGATCTTTTTAAACTTAGAAACCCCAAAGCGTGAGAGCCGAGAGTCCGTTGCAAGCAACACACGCGCGGCGTAGTTTGGGTTCAAACATAGAATCGTCGCACAAGGTCTTTGCTCGGCTCGGAGCGGCGCGCTGAAATGGAACTTGCCTTTGACATCTTTGGACAGCGTTCGCAACAGTCGCAGGAGTGTCCCTTTTTGGTGGTTCCTCACTTTTGCCGGGAACGCCCCTGTGAATGGGACGGGTTTATTAATCCGGGTCAACATTGCCCTATTTTTGTCACTGTTCTTGGCACGTTTTTTGTTCTGTTTTTGCTACCATACCAAGCGTTGTAGATTTGTCTGTAACTGTTTGAGGCCCACGACCTATGATTTGAAGGGAAACGGACTGGTAATGGAATATTTAGGTTATAATTGAGTCCTAAAACATATTTCATAGTTGTCAACGAATCCTAAGTAGTGTGAATTTATATCATGAGCATGGGTCAAAATTAAACCACCAGGAGATGGACCGCAAGTGTTCGTCCATGTTTCCATTTACCGATCGGGCCACATTCATTTTGGGGTTGCGAATTCTATTTTTGACCACCACTGCCACAGAAACCTCCCTTTCCAGGTCCCCTAATAGTGCCCTTTCTCACCCCTTTTTTGGGGGAGGGTTCCTCTGCTAAAGTAGACTACAGAAAAAAGATCGGGTAATTACCCCCTTCCAACTAACATGGCATCTGTAGGGAGGTACTTGGAAGATTCATTTCCTTCTGAAGGGAACCACTGTCAGTTGCCATGTTAGTTGGAGGGGGGGTACCAACTTAAGATTATTCTAAGCTCTCTACCGGAGGCCCTAGCTTTGCATCCATCCGACAGGTGGGTCTGGCGCCCGATCAGATCGCGCAGCGCTTCGTGCCGCCGCTGCTGGAGCCGGTGCTGGCGGACTACCGCAGCAACATCCCCCAGGCTTGGGGGGAGTTTTTTTTTTAGCGGTGGGTGGGGGGATGGGAGGGGGGGTTAAGGAAGGTGGTGGTGATGTTTGAGGCTTGAGGCCTTCCAGGTTGAAGTGCCTTTTTTTTTGGTTGGTGTGTGTGTGTGTGTGTGTGTGTGTGTGTGTGTGTGTGTGTGTGTGTGTGTGTGTGTGGGTGTGCGTGTGCGTGCGCGTGCGCGTGCGCGTGCGCGTGCGCGTGCGTGTGCGTGTGCGTGTGCGTGTGCGTGTGCGTGTGCGTGTGCGTGTGCGTGTGCGTGTGCGTGTGCGTGTGCGTGTGCGTGTGCGTGTGCGTGAGCGTGTGCGTGTGCGTGTGCGTGTGCGTGTGCGTGTGCGTGTGCGTGTGCGTGTGCGTGTGCGTGTGCGTGTGCGTGTGCGTGTGCGTGTGCGTGCGCGTGCGTGTGCGTGTGCGTGTGCGTGTGCGTGTCTGTGTCTTTTTTGGTTTTCGTCGATTCAGGTTGTAGGTTGCGGCCTTTTAGGCTTAGACTTTGGGGTTTGTAGGCGTGTTTCCCGCCAAAACGTGAAGCGTTTGCCATGTCTGTAGGAAATTCTGTGTTCTTTTAACCCGGACTTGTGCTCGGACGTTCAAATATTAGCAGCAGAAATTCTATGGGCTTGCTTCAAGTCTATTTATACCCGGGATCCCTTGTGTCAACGGAAGCTGGAGTATAGATCCATTTGGAGAATCCCCAGTCAACTTCTACGGTTGGACAAAAAGGGTAGCATCCAAGATTCATGGTTGGCTTCTTTAGCAGCTTTCCGTGTGGTGTCCTTTTCCCAGTTGCCCAGTGGCGCCCATCTTCTCCCCTTTCTTTTGGGAAGGATTCCTCTTTAAACTCAACCAACACAATCGACGCCAATTTTTGTCCCAGCACAGTCCACTCGGCATCTGAGGTTTGCTTTTTGTTTGGTCTTTTTGGCCTGGGTAGGTTTGCTTTGTTTGGTTTTTTTGGCCGGCTTTCCCTTTGGCTTCCTCCGGTTTTCCGTGGGTTTTGGTCTGGTTTCTCTTGGGGGGTTCCTCTGGTGGTCCTTTGGTTTCCTCGGGTTTCCCCTGGGGTTTTCCTTCGCCGCCAGGCGCGGGACGCGGAGGTGCTGGACCTGCTGGCCGTGCTGGCCACCCGCAATCAGTCCATCAGCCAGGAGGCGACTTCGATTCCGCGGATTCGGCGGGCGGCGGGCGGCGGAGGTTTTGGTCGACCCGAACCGAAGCCGTTGCGCGGCCGTGGGGGAGACTGAAGCAGCAAAAGAAGCCTGCCAATGTGGTCCATTTTTTTCCGGGTGGGTGGTCAACCAACCTAAGAAAGAAAGATGCCTGCCTTTGCCAGGACAATGGCTGGCAAAAAAAACAGTGGAATGACCTCCCAATGGCTGTTTTGGGGTGGTTTGCCAGCCATTGGGGGGTCCTGGTGGTCAAATCTTTTCCTGGTGGTCGCCAATTTTTCACCCCATACCCATTTGGTTGGATCTCGTTTTCTGTTTGGAACCCCGGAGCCATGTAGGTAGCTTCCCCAAGGAACCGTAAGAGGTAGCGGAACCGTGCAAGACCCAGCTTTGGAGAAGCTTTGCATGGAAGGAACCACCCTGTTGTTTGTTGACAAGCTTTTGACAAGCTTTGCATGAAACCGGCCATCCCACTATCTTAAGTTTTTGAACTCAAGAATCGAAGGGAGGGAAGTTGTCTAAGCTTTATGGCTATATTTGGTAACGGATCTTTCAACTTTGACTTTTTGGCTGGAACAGGTCGGATTTTCCACGTTGGACCCACAAAAAGCGACAAACGTTTTGCAGATGGGGTCAACAGCAAACTAAGTTTGCAACCCCCCTCTTGGTTGTTGGTATTAAATGGAAGCCCAAAGCAAACCATATTTGGGTCTCATGTTGAGACACATCCACTTTAGGTGATCCTGCCCCACAAGATTTGGCATATGCAACTAGACATGGAAGGGGCCGGGTGCATTTTACCAAACCCGAAGTTGGTCGAAATATGTAAGGTTACCTTGGCTCCGCGGCTGGCCCTTTGGGTGGCTCCTGAAAAAGGGCGGTCCACTTTTGGGTCGAAGATGGGAAGCTGAATGATGTCACGGAAGTCGATGTTTGATTTTGGGGACTAGCCAATTTCACCCCGTCCTCTTGCGACAGTCAATTTGTCCGCCGCTCATGTGTCAAATCATCGTCTGCAGAAAATCATAGGGATCTTGTGGCCACATCGGCAAGGGAATGGTCTGAACAGGGAAACCAACATGAGCCCCGACCCTCTTCTCATTTAGACATAAACCCATGTTTCTTTTGTGTCCAGACACCAGGGCTTTGCCAAGATGTATCAGGCGCAAGTGCGAAGGGACAACCAAAGGCACCCCAGTGCAGAGGCAACTCGCGCAAGCTCCAAAACGCCTTTTCTCAACATTCCTCAGGCTTAAGCCTCAAGGGGAAAGAAGGCAACATGAGTCCGAATGAGGCCAAACATATTGTTTTGTTGAGGGGGTTGTGGGTGTTGGGGGAGTACCAGGCGCTCCTCGTATATACCTCGCATGTGCCTATATGAGAAGTGCATTTTACAGAAATGCGTTAGCCATCCGAATCTGCTTTTCATTTGCTGAGTGCGCTGCTCACAACACCTGGGTCTGTCATTGTTTGGGGGTATCCCATTTTTTAGGTGGTTTTAAAGGGAAACCAAAAGGCCAACTCGGCTTTTTGTTGGGGTCACTTTGAAACAAGACGCACCCAGCTGCACACCCAGGGGGAATAGATAGCTGTGAGTAGCTCTTTGCTTTGACGTGTACCGCGTTTGTTAGAATTTCGGAAGCGGACGCAACAAGTTTTTAACCTGGGGTTCAGCGCCCGGGCGTTTTTCTTGTCTGGAGGGGAAGCCCACGTGTTTCCCCGTAAATGGGATACTGCCACGTGTTTGAAGGTTGTACCATCCCGGTGTGACAGGCGTGTGTGTGTGTGTTTCTCAAAAACTCGGCCCTCCTTCAGGTGGCCAATTCCACTCGTGTCTTTACTGTACCCTGTAGCGTGCACTCGGGGACTGCCTGAGATTTTGAGGCCCTTCACTGACAAAGAAGTCATCAGCAATCATACATTTTGATGATGTGGATGGACAACATCCTGCACCACTTAGCAAGTGGCTTACACATGTTTATCCCACAATTCACGGGGGTTTCTCATGTTTCATCCTTCCCAACTGGTGCGAAATGGATTTCGTCCATCCGCAAAACCTCCCCTTTGGGTTTGGTTCACAGCTAAAGGGAACTCATCTTTCGGAGTTGGATGTGATGTGGCGGTCAACATGGGTCTAAACAAAAAGGCTTTTCTGGCAGCGCCTTCAACGGCACGAGGCGGCACCAGCTTCCAACAAGGGGCCATATTTTTGACAAACCCCCATATCCAGTATCTTTGGACAATTTGGGTGGGACAAAGGGTGATTCACTCAACTTCCCACACACACACAAACAAAACACCACAGAATTTGCCCATGTCATGTTTTTTTTTTTTTTTTTTTTTTTTTTTTTTAAGTTTGGTGATGTGACTGCTCATTTGGCGAGGCGTCGAAATACTTCAGGTCAAAGACCATCCTCAAACCCCAAACCCAAGTTGTAGGGCCATTCTGGCCCCGTCAGAATGGTTCTAGGTGCAGGTTTTCCAAAACAGTTTGAGGGTAGCCACATGAGGCCCCTTGCTTGAGGTTTGAGATTAGGAGCGGATCCGGAAGCCGCTTTGTACTCGAAGCGCACAGACAAAAGTGCGCCGGACTGATAGCCAGATTCACAGGTTATGAGCCCAAGTCACGCGGTGTGACACTGGCGCCATGGATGGCGCTGACTCAGGGAGGACCCGGAGAAGGACCACCCTGGAGAACAACGGAAAGGGAACCGGAGGCCGAGTCGGCCCAGTGGTGGAGGAGGTGGAGGAACCTGCCCTGATAGCCAGGCCGGATGGGTTGATTGAGGCGGCAGCTTCGACCCAATGGCCTGGAGGGCCGCAGGGGGAGCCATCGTCGATTCAGCCTGGGCCGGCAGAGAACGAGCTGTTCACTCCGGAGCAGATGAGAAGGTTGGATGAGTGGACAGCCGAAGCTCCGCTCATTCACGCAACGGGAGCTGCAACAGGTCATGGAGGTTTTGAGGGCTACATCCAGCGGTCCAATGAGGGCATGCAGGTGGAAAGGCAGCTGGCGCTGGCAGCACAACATCTTGCTCTACCAGGACCAGCGGGAGATGCTGAAGGCCCACGGCCTGCTCAACGGCAAGAACTGGGGCCGCAGTTGGTACTTCTTGGACCTGGGGGACATCTTGAAGGCTCACGGCTTGCTCAATGGCAAGATCAAGGAACGCTGCAACAGCCGGGACTACCTGAACCAGGACGGCATGCTCAATGGCCAGATCCGATGCAGGAGATGCGCTACTACATGGCACAGATCCTGGCGGATAATCGGAGGCTACATCAGGAGGTGGGGCAATGTCTCAGCCAAGTTCAGGACATGCAGCAGAACTGGAAACCGCCGGAGGTGGAGGCTACTCGAGGAGGTGATCAGAGTGACAGGTTTGCCACCCCTGAGGAACATGGAACCCCTGAAGGCCGTGGAACTCGAGGTGAACCTGCTGATCCTGAGGAAGAATCCTCGGAGCTACGTGAGGACGAGCCGACGGGCCCGAAGGACAAGTCCCTGGACATCATGCTGAAGATCGTGCAGGGCATGCAGAACATGCAGCAGCAGATGTTGGACACCAAGAAGAAGGTGGACCACGGCGATGACACGAGCGAGACGGTGAAGAATGTCACAACGGATTTGCCGAAGCTTGTGGAGTACAAGCCGGAGAGTGCTCCCATCGACCTGGGAGACTGGATTTGCGTCCTGGAGCCGATCATGGCGGACCTCAGTGAATCGTCACAGCAATGGTGGCAGAAAGTGGTGGAATCGGCGAGGATGTGGTACGGAAGGTATCAGACTACGCCGCCGCTGGAAAGACTCAAGCTGCAGCCGAAGGACCCTCCGGAGCTCCAAGAACCGAAATGGCGGAGGTTGGAGAGGCGGGCTGTGGGACTACTTCTTCGCGCTCTCCCTGACGGAGCTCGTGAAGAGATGGTGGCAACGAAGTCCATGACTTGCTATGCGATTCTATGCAAGCTCATGGCGAGCTACCAGCCGGGAGGACTGGTGGAGAAATCGGTCATCCTGAAGAACTTGGAAAGTCCCCCTGAAGTGGACTCCCTGGCATCGCTGGTGGTTGGGTTGAGGAAATGGATGAGGTGGAAGCAGAGGGCACAGGAACTTGGGGTGACCATTCCGGACCCCACGGTACTGGCCCGCTCCCTCAGCAAGATGGGTGGTGGAGATGCAGCCGGAGCTCTCGTTTAAGATGGCTCTGGCGAGGAATTCGCTCCAGCTGGACTCCATCCCCTCTCACGAGGCAGTGGAGAAGTACGCGGAGCACGTTTTGTCGGAGGTGGAAGCGATCGCCCACTTGGAGAAGGAGGTCAAGGCCCCAGCGGGGAAGGCGCAGGCCACGGACACCCGTATCAAGTAGGCAGAGGCTGTGGACTCCAAGAATGAGGTGAAGAACGCTGGAGAAGGTGGGAAACCCTGCAAGTTTTTCCTTACCGAAAAGGGCTGCAGGAGAGGACGTGGCTGCCGTTGGAGCCATGACCAGAAAGATGAACGCATGAGATGCTGGTCGTGCGGGGCGAGCGAGCACATGCGAAAGGACTGCCCCGTGGCGATCAAGAGCAACGTGGACCGAAAGCCCAAGGCGGCGAAGGTCAACGCGGAGGAGGAAGCCAAGAAGGAAGTCGCTGTGGAGAGCCAGAAGGTTGCGACTCCAAGGGCGACTACGTCGGCAGCGATGCAAGAGGATTCACCGGGAGCGGCGAGTTCGGCATCGGGCGACAAAGAGACGGACGCGATGAAGGACGTGCTCCAGGAGGCGACCAAAATGCTCAGGAGCATCAACGTCAAGACCGGCAAGACTGGACCGGAGGACGACGAGAAGAAGCTGATGGACCTGCAGAAGCAGCTGGACGGCATGCGAGAAAAGATGCGGGTTCGACAGGTAAGGTTGTCGAAGATGGAGATTGGTGGGATGCGCGGACTGGTGGATTCCGGAGCAACGCACCCGCTGAGGCCCATGATGAAGGGCGAGGACACCTCGGACTATGAGGAGAAGACCGTAGAGCTGGCGGCTGGAGAGACGTACCGCCTGAAGGTCACCTTGGGAGGAACCCTGGTTGCGGAAGACGAGCGGATACAGCCGATCATCCCCATGGGAATGCTCACGAAGGACTTGAATTGCCAGGTCAAGTGGAGCGGGAAGACATGTGCGGTGGTGCACCCTGGACGAGGACGTCTACCGGTGGTGATGAGTCAAGGCTGCCCGGAGTTGCCGAGAGAACTCGCCCTCAGCTTGATCCAGGAGCTTGAGGGGGTGAACCGCTACAGGGTCAAGGCGCTGTCAAAGCGGGATGAGGTGGATTTCATCAAGAAGGTGGTGGAGACGCACCCGGTGTTCGACGGTGTGCCGGAGGCAATCAAGGAAAAGTTGATGGTCAACCCGGCGGAGGACTGGAAACCTCTGGGATTGAATAGGAGCCGGAGGAGAAGGCTTGAGAAAAAGGGAGGTGCGATCGTGCACTTGTTCGCAGGCCCGGAGGAGGGATTTGACTTGTCCCGGGCTTATAAAGAGCAAGGAGGTGATCCAAGGGACATCCTGGAGTATGACATCCTCCGCGATAACAGCCACGACCTCATGGACGACGAGCTCATGGGTGGCTTGGTGCGGCTGGCTTTGGATGACCGAATCAAGGCAGTGGTGGGGGGCCCAAATTGCAGGACGCGATCAGTGCTGCGGTTCTTCCCATTGCTCAACAGGGCCAAACCGCGACCGGTGAGAACGGTGGAACATCCCTGGGGATTGCCGGGAATGGACCAAGGAGAAGAAGCCATTGTGTACGAGGATGACGTGCTCATGTTTCGCTTCATCCTGGTCTACTTGTTGGCGGACCTCACGGCAAAGGCCAGAGAGGAGAAAGGGGGCGCTGTGGAGTTCTTCCTGGAGCAACCGGCAGAGCCGCAGGCGGAGCCGAGATGTGCATCGTGGTGGCGGACGCCGGAGTGGGAAGCCCTGGAGAAGCTCCACGAGCTCAAGAGGGTGACGTTCTTGCAAGGTGACTGGGGTGGGCGAGCGGCGAAGCCTACAACGATCGGGACCACCATGGACTTCAGAGGCCCCGAGAAAGGCATCTGCAAGCTACATCAAGGAGGTCATCAAGGGCAAGAACAGGAGACGGACAAGCCGAGGTGGATGATGACGGATGAGGAGAAGCTCAGCTCCTCGAAGGCATTGGCTCGATGGGCCCCTGGGATGATGCGGGAGCTCGCCAGATGCCTTCGGAAGGAGGTGGACGGTGAGTCGAGAACGAAGGTGAAGGCTCTGTCGTGGGAAGAGCATGTGAAGTTGGGGCACCTGCCGTTTCGGCGGGACTGCCGAGTTTGTCAGGAAGCCTCAGCCAAGGACAGGCCACATCGAAGGGTACGACATCCAGCCGGGAATGTCCTCTCCGTGGATTTGAGTGGACCGTTCATCAAGGGCATCGATGTGGATGGAGTCCAAGACCGAAGGTACCTGCTCGTGGCTGCGTTTACATGGCCACAGATCAACACCGAGGAAGGTGAGGAACTTCCTGCTGCAGAACCAGGCGAGGGAGAAGATCTACTACCGGTGGAGGAAAAGGAGGATCAGGGCGAGCAGGAGGAAGAAGAAGGCTTCAATGTGGAAGGAGCCCGAGAAGAGGAGGAGCAGCCGGTGATTCCGGAAATCCAGAAGGAACCGCACCCGCTGAAGACGTTGTACATGACGGTCCCGCTGAAGTCCAAGGACAAGCGGGAGGTCTTGGCGGCGATCCAGGAGGTCTATATCAGACTGAGGAGAGAGGGCCACCTGGTGCTGAGACTGCACTCAGACAAAGGAGGCGAGTTCATGAGCAAGGAACTAGCCAGCTGGTGCCGACTGAGGGACATTAGAAAGTCCACCAGGACACCGGATCAGATGCAGGAGAACGGAAGGGCGGAGGCCGCAGTTGGGGTCGTCAAATCCATGGTAAGGAGGGTGCTGATAGCATCACGATGAAAACCAAAATGGTGGCCCTGCATCGCCCGCTACGTCTCGGAGGTGCGCTTCAGGTTCGACCAGACCGGAGACCATCCGAAGTACCAATTCGGAGAGGAGGTTGTGGTACCAAAGAGAGCTTGGAAGCAGAAATCCTTTGAGGCAAAGAATCAGCGAGGCAAGTACCTGGCCCCGCTCTATGACATCACCCACGGTCATGCGGTGAAGCTGGACTGTGACAACAAGGTGGTGGCGGTGTCGAAGGTTCTCTCAGGCTTGCGAGAAGGGGAAGCCCCGAGAGCAGACGGACAAGAGGAGGAAGAGAATCCTGATGGGGAAGCTCTGTTTGATGAAGCTCTGCGTGTGAGAAGACGACTGAGGATGAAGACGAGCGATCCGAGAAGGATGGACGATGGAGGAGGTGAGCAGGTTGCGGAGCGGATTCGATTGTTGCGGAACCTCATCATGGAGGAGGAAGAAAGGATGTTGGAAGACGGAGAAAACGCAGCTGAGGTCACCTTCAAGATGGTGAGGAAGCTGAAGGAAGAAGAGGAGAACCTGAAGCAGACCGTGCCGGACCACAAGGAGGCAGAGAAGGTCTTGCATACAAAGATGGTCTCCACGAATGAGGTGATCGCGGACAAGGAAGCCTGGGCAACGTCGATCAAGATGGAGCTGGACTCGCTGATGACAGAAAAGAAGGCGTTGCGGCGATTGGCTCCTGGGGAAGCCGCGAAGCTGATCAAGGAGAAGGGCAACAAGCTGACCGTGGTCCCGGGCAAGGCAATTTTCAGTGTGAAAGCGGGAAGTTCGCGGCGGAAGACCAGGTTGGTGGTGTGCGGGAACTACGTCGCCCAGAATTCGGAGGCGGAAGGAGACACCTTTGCAGGTGGTACGGACATCACGGCGATCCGCTTGCAGGTGAAGGTCGCCATGGAGAGGAAATGGACGATGTCCGCGTTGGACATCAAGTCTGCATTCCTCAATGCAGATCTTCATGGTGAAAAGGAGCCGGAGCACCTGGTGGCGATGCGACCGCCGGCGATCATGGTCAGGATGGGCTACGCAGAGCCCGGAGAGCTATGGCTGATAGACAAAGCCATGTATGGGCTTCGCCAAAGCCCGAGAAGGTGGTCAGACCACCGAGACGCGGAGCTCGTGACGGTCCAGTGGGAGGTCAACGGCGCCTACTACAAGTTGGATCAGTGTGCTGCAGAACAGAATTTGTGGCGCATCCTGGAAATCCGAGGCGCGGAGGAGATATTGGCGGGACTGGTCACCATCTATGTCGATGATGTCCTCACTGCGGCGGAGGAGGCCGTGCGAGAAAGGTTTGAGGCCATCATTGCGGAGAAATGGGAGACGAGCGTGCCGGAGGTGCTGAAGACCGGGAATCAGATCCGATTTCTGGGAATGAACTTGAAAAAGGAGGAGAAAGGAATCTTCCTACACCAGCAGGACTACGTGGAGGAACTGCTGACCCGGCACAAGGACGAGGTGAAGAAGGCGAAGGCGCCCATGTCCAAGGAAATGGCGGATGAAGCTGAGGAGACGATCGGCAACCACACGATGACGGATCTCGCAAAGGCACAGAAGGTGACGGGCGAGATCTTGTGGTTGATGACGAGAACACGGCCCGACCTCCTCTACAGCATGAGCCGACTATGCAGTATGGTGTCGAAGAACCCGAAATGGGTCGTCAGAGCTGCGGGCTATATCCTGGGCTACCTGGACTCAACGAAGGACTGGGGGCTGTGGGTATCAGGAGAATCTGGACGGCATTGGAGCGGCCATGGAGCAGCAGGACTTCAGGCATACGCTGATGCCTCCTTCGCCCCACTTGGGGAAAGAAGCCAAGGATGCTCCCTGGTGTCGTGGAACGGCACTGTCATCGCGTGGAAAGCAGGGAAGCAAGCGTTTCCGGCCTTATCCACGGCGGAATGTGAGTTGATCGAGGCCATTGACAGCGTGATCCTTGGGGACAGTGTTGAGGCGCTGATCACGGACACCTTGGGGCTGGACGACTTCAAGAAGATGCTGCTGTCTGACAACGCAGCAGCGGTGGCGATTGCCACCGACGTGACGGGTTCCTGGCGAACGCGGCATCTCCGGCTTCGAGCGTTTCATCTTCGGTGGCGAATCAGAGCCGGGGATTGGGAGTTACGCCATTGCCCTGGACAACAGATGTTGGCCGATCTTGGCACAAAGCCACTGGGCCCGGCGAGGATCAAGGAGCTGTGTGCCTTGTGGAACCTGAAGGCCATGCGAGAAGAGGCTGAACAAAGCAGGCTGAACAAGGCCGTGGTAATGCAGCCGGAGGTGGACAAGTGGATCAAGCTGCTGGTGATCTTGATCATGATCACAGGATGCAGGGCACAAGGGAATCAACAGCCGGAGGAGGAGAAGATTGACCTTGCGGTGGTGGTCTTGGTGATCGCAGTGTGGTGTACCGCTTGGTTCACGAAGTGGCATCGGACATCTGTCTGAGGATGAGAAGATTGAGAGTGAGAGGTGTGGAGCAGTGCACCCAAACGGAAAGTGAGGAAGAAGTCGTGGAGGTGCCGAGAACACAGAGCACTTCGGCGGCCAGGTCTTCCAGCTCGGGAAGCGGGAATCCCTCGAGGGCAAGTTCAATGAGGAGGCGCCGTGGGGGAGACGCTGATCAACCAGAACAGCCAGCTGTGGAACAACCTCCGCCTAGGCCAGTGGAACCGGATGCGGAGGACGAACGCTTGAATGCACGCTGGCGGGAGGAATTGCGGGTGATGGAGCAGCTGCGGTGGCGGGAGTTGCAACCTGAGCCTGAAGCGGTCGAGGTATATCACTTGACCGGAATGGGTGACAAGATACATTGGCGCCGCAACTGTTACGGGTTGCGAAACACCACAGTTCGCGGAATGCGGGCGGTTTTGCCTTGTTCCAGATGCTGGATGGGAGGAGACAGGCAGCGAGTTCGTGGGGCCAGGAGCTGGAGAGGAGATGACGGCTTCTTGCACGCGACCATTCACTGCGCCGGCATTGGACAGGCTCCACTTCGACCCTTGCAGCCGTGCAGATTCTGCCAGGGAGGAATAACGCAGGACAATGAAGAGATGATGAGAGACGCGGGCCGGTTTCCGCGTGGACTCCTATGAGCGGCTTGAGCTGAACACGTTCTTCGGATGACGTGAGAGGCTCGCAAGGCAGCACTGACTGCCGACTTTTGTCATTTGAGTCCTCCCGGACACAAAGGGGAGGAGTGCAGGTTTTCCAAAACAGTTTGAGGGTAGCCACATGAGGCCCCTTGCTTGAGGTTTGAGATTAGGAGCGGATCCGGAAGCCGCTTTGTACTCGAAGCGCACAGACAAAAGTGCGCCGGACTGATAGCCAGATTCACACTAGGAACCCTTAAAAACGAACCACGGCTCAGGTTTTACAGCCTTGGGCCATTGGGTGCGGGGCCTTCAGATGTTTAACCAGGTTGGGAAGATTTTCGAGATGGTGCTGGAGTGCACTTGCGACATGATCAAGGGGGACTTCCAGAGCTACCCGGACCACAGGGCGACTCGGCGCATGAGGTCAAGCTCGGCAGGGATATATAGCAGTGACAGGAATTCCATCGAGCCCCCTTGAATGTACCTGGAGTCTCCATGGCCCTTTAAAAATGGGGTTCAAAATAAAGGGGTCATGACCCAGTTTTTGACCCAGTGTTTGAGGGTCATGGAGACTCCAGGTACTTCTGAGGTAGCTGGCTGGAAGCGGAATCCTCCCTCAGCTCCTCGCTAATTGGCACGAAAGAAGCCACATCAGTATGAATAGCCCCAAACTTGATTTGTGCTGTGTTCTTATGCTTCAATCGTTCATCTTCATGATGTTTCTCTACAAATGTATTTTTTGCTCTGTTCATGCAGAGTTTCCTCCATTTCCCGTTTTGGAACCTCTCAAAGTGGCAATGGGTTCAAGGGAAACCACAAGTAAAATCATCAACCTTTGGGGAAATCCAGGTTCGGCCTGTTCTCCACAGGTGTCCTTTTTAGGTGGCCCTTCAGTTTGGTTTTATGGCATTTGCAGCGGACACCCATGGCCTTTTCCTCGCAGGTGAAGTTGTACGACCTGCTGAAAGCCATCAATGCGCATTGCTTCCAGGCGCGCTTCCATGGCCGTGCATTCGGGAAAAAGGTGTGTCTTACCAGAAAGAAAAGAAAGAAAAAAGCAACTCTTGGTGTTGGCAAAACTCGACGGCAGTAACGACCTGAAATTGGTTGAATCCCGTGGAACCCATCATCTTAGCATGAAACCTATGGACCAGGGCTGGATCTCTTGGTGTGCCGACTCAAAATGAAGGCGGCCTTTCCGCTTCCCTGGGCGGCAGGGAAAGACCGACATCAGGTCATCTTTTCACCCAAATCCCCGTTGGAGCATTTGGATGCCGATGGCTAACTGAAAAGTTAGCCTGGCAAACAGATCCACTCCGGGGCTTCCATGTCCCAATGGCCGAAACACAAAGGAAGCCCACAACTCTTTCGGTTGGTCATGGAAGGCCTATGGTTGGGCCAGGCAAAAACTATGTGCCATCTATTTCGCCCAAAAGGATCCACCGATTTTGCAGAAGGGCCCCTCATGGGGGTTGGGTTTTTGAAACTATTGGGGTAATTCTCATTATTGGGGTCGAACTTGGTGCATTTTGCGGGTTTCAAACACACACCCATCAGGGGAAGCTCCCTATGATTTCCCAAGCCTTGCGCCGGAGGCGTTGTTCTTCCTGCCGGAGGCACAGGTGAAGCTGTACGTGGACAGCTTGCTTTGGGCCATGAAGCACGAGCAACCACAGGTGGCCGACAGCGGGTTGCAACTCTGCAAGGCAGTACATGGCGCCATCCCCCAATATTGATGTTTCTTTATTGTTGGGGATACCCAGTTTTTGTGGCTTTTGTATGGGTTTGTGTTTTTTTGAGGGTACCCAGTTTGTGTGGCTTTCATATGAGTGTTGTTTTTTTGAGGGTACACATGTTTTGTGTCTTTCATATGGGTGTCTTTTATTGAGGGACCCAGTTTGTGTGGCTTTCATATGAGTGTTGTTTTTTGAGGGTACCCATGTTTTGTGGGTGTCTTTTGTTGAGGGGGCCATTTGTTTGTTGCGTTAAAGAAAAACCAAAGGGACCCCACCATCTTTTGGGGTTCACTATTCTGAGACACATCCATATTGGTTCAGTCATCCCCTTCCCATACAGGAACCTGTGCCATCTACTTTCTCTGGCGAATGAGATTGTGGGATATGTTGACACCGCACGTCAAGCCAAGTTTAGGCATAACTATAGGAGGATTTGGATAGCAATTAATTTGTTTAGCATCAGTTTCCGCGAGTCACCCATCATGATCAATGCAAACTGCAGTAGGACTGCAAATGTGATACCAGATTACTTGAATCTGCTTCAGGCCATTATCAGTCAAGCGCGTCCTGTTGTGTAACCCTGCCTGTTTAGTGTTGGGGATGAATTCTGAAATATTCTTTGAACCGCGGCCTGGCAGTCTTGGACAATCTTTGTCGAATGGAGTTGATAAAGAGTTTGCTGATTTCAGGCCTGCAACAAAATAATATCAGATTTGGTCGGTTTGGGTGTTCGGTTCGGCAAGACGCGTCTAAAAGCTTCACAGCCAACGCACGGTCTGGGCGAGTTTGCACCACAGTTTGCTCAAAAGTGTCAGGAGAGTTGCCGGGTGAGATTGTGTTGAGCTACTTGTTTTCAACGCAATGCTTTCAGGCATGCAACATGTTTTGCATAGCCAACTTTGGGAGTTAGGACGTTTGCGGTCTCGTGTTGACGCGAGTCTCGCAAGCAACGAAAACTAACTCAGGCAGGCCCTTTCAGCCAGTGTACGAAGATGTATGAAGCCACTTCTGAGGCAAGTGCTCTCGCAGTTCTTGGAGAGATTGCTCACGGGGCCGGGCAATATCTACGTGCCCTTCTTCAAGCAGTACTTCTTCCTGATTTTGCAGGATGTACTCTGCGTGCTGACGGACACCTTTCACAAGAGCGGCTTCAAGTTGCAGCAGCGCCCCGGCCCAAAACGATTCTGCGCGGCGAAGGCGGCGAAGAGAAAACTGTTTTTGTATGCCAGCTAGGTGCCCCAGTAGTGCCCTTTCTCACCCTTTTTTGGGGGAGGGTTCCCCTACTAAAATAGACTACAGAAAAAAAGGGTACCCTGATTCTAACCTCTCTACTGGAGGACCTAGCCAGGTTTCATGCGCATTCGCGACCTCGCAAAGAGGGTGTGGACCTCATTAACGAAGACCTTTCATACATGGGGTTTACTCAATCTTTGGGTGGCTGAATCATCCGAATTCACCCAAAGGAAGGTCATGGATCTCCTGTTGGTTTGGTGTTGAACTGGGAAATTCTTCGAAAGAGTCGGTTGTTTCTCTCAAGTCCATTCCTCAAGGTACCTAGATGGTTCCAAGGGCAGCCAGCCCCCAAAGTGGTTTCGAGAGTCGCAACATGCGCGCTGTGCTTAAGAGTCTAAGTTTGTCAGTTTCCATTTTTCCAGGTGTTTTAGAGCCAACAAGAACAAGAAGGGAGACGAAAAGAGTGTCGATCCTGCTGCACGTGAAGCTCCCCCCCCCCAGCCCCATCCGGGCCTTTTTTTGTCCTGAGGCACATCCTGCTGCAGCTGATCCTCGCCGTGGAAAGCGGCACCTTGAAGGAGGCTGCGCCCAAGCAGCAGGTCATGGAGTTCCTGCGCCCCAGCAGCAGACTTCGCGCGTTGGCCGCTTAGGGAGGCGTCTCTTTTTTTCTCTCCTTTTTTTTGTTGCTTCTTCCTTTGGGTGTGGTTTTTCTTTTTGAGGGAAACCCCCCAACATGGTGATGTGAATTATATTTGTTTGGGGGGTTCCCCTTAAAAGCCAAAGAGAAACGGGCGGGTACCCTGAAAAAAACGACCCCCCCATGTGGAAACCGATGGTTGGATGACATTTTGCCAGGTTCGACCTGATCGGAAAGAGCTTCCCCACCTTGAACAAGAGCCAGGCGGGGCGGGTCGCGGGTTGGCACCGGCGCTTTGCCGCAGGAGCCGCTGGTCGCTATATGTTACCTTAAGCCGCGTGGTTTGGAGCCGACGGTGCTTTGGGGATGTGGGATTTGAACCCTGGTTCTTGTAGAGGCTAAATGGGCAACCCCGTTGCACCACCACCGATTGGAGGCAAGCTGAAACATGCAGTGGTTCCAAGATTGTGGTCCTGAGAGGACCGACACCAATCCAAATCACCCATTGGAAGGAAGCTGAAATAGTGGGTCAAAAGGTGATCACCTCTTATTTCTGGGGCCCTGAAGGGCAAGTGAGATAAGGATGAACACACAGAGCATGAAGGTTCAAAAAACGGTCCCTGAAGTGTCGAAGGTGCCTAGGTTTACTTTGGCATCCTAGGAAAGTGGAACTCCCGAACCGGAGTTCGGAGCAACCCTTTCAAGGGATGATTCCGATTGTCCTGTTTTTTGCACCTGGTTCTTTTCAAAAGGCCAACTTCCCTGGTTATTTCTGTTATTGAAAATCATTGATACCTAAAAAGAATGGGAGAAGTACGGGTAGAATCGTCGTTTCTGTCACCCAAAGCAAACAATGATCAGATAACCCTTGTTGGTAGTTTGGTAGTTTGGATTTGGATTCTAACCCCCCGGTTCTTGCTGAGGGTAAATAGGTAACTTCCAACAAACCACCAAGCCAAACAACCAATTACGGAAAATAACAAGAGGGCAACCCTTCCTCCCACTAACAATAGCGACTGTGGGAGGGTACCTGCAAGATCAATTTCCTCTTGAAAGCTGACAGGACTTTGGACTAGCTTTTTGGTTGAAACAGGTCGGATTGTCCGAATTGGACCCACAACAAGTTGAAAAGCTTTTGCAGAGGGGCCGTTACAGCAGCCAATTGCTACCCTTCCAATCATGAAAGCCAGAATTTGGCTGGAGGTGGAGATCTTTGTTCTGCACTGCTTCAACAAGGCCCGACAGCCGAACGACTTTCAACAGCACATCCGGGACTTCCTCATTCAGCTGAAGCTTGACTTGCAGGTGTCCTTGTGATAGGTCAGTTTGGAAAGAACTAGTATTTCACTTCCCAGGTTCCGTTTCGGACTTTGGTCACTTTTTGGGAAGACCGTGTTGGTGGTAAATAAAGTGTTTGGTGACTTGTTTTGGCCAATTTTAGTCAGGAAGGGAGTCTCTAAGGGGGTAGGTACAAGGGGTGAGTAGGACCACCTTTTCTCAGAGACTTTTAGATCGGTTTGTTCGACCCACGGTGCTTTTGTTGTATATTGGGATATTAGTAAGTCATTTTTTATGGCAATGTGTTATGTTGGATCTTGAAGTTACACTTGGGGACCTCTAGAAAATGCACCCTTGTTCGGGTGTTGGATTTTTTCTCTGTGTTTGTTGCTGCAAATCAAGCACCGTGCGACCATTTGCAGGGCCACAGGTTTGCGATCTTGAAGTTACCTTGTCGGAAGCAAGTGGTGGGTTTCATCTGGGAGAAACCCCCTTCTGATCTGCCTGTTTCCAGAAAACGGTTTAGATACGGCGGCTTTGTGGATCCACCCCTGTAGGATATTAAAAGAGCACCAAAAGAGCACTAAACGAGTACTCCAAACCATTTTCTAGACTGTTAGTTTGGTTGCCCCTAAAATGCTTCTTAGGGTTTCACTTTGTCAAAATCACTGTGGGCAACTGAGCAATTCTAGAATCTTTAAGCACGTTTGCCGGTTTACCAGCCTCACTTCGAAAATGGTCCAACTCACTTCCCACTGCTGACTTTTGGGAAGACCATCAGTGGTACGGAAACGTTGTGTCTTGTTCGGGGGCCAATCCACGTGAGCTCACGTGAGCCCCCCCCCAGAAAAATAGAAGAAGAGAAGAAGCCAGAAAGCACGCTGATGATTTACCTTTGGTTTCCTTGACCCTAAAACATGGTGACTGAAAGTGCCAACAAACGGATTGAAGCAGGGGCCCGCGTAAGCGACACATGCAAGCGCGTAGGTCCGCGTAAGCATGTTGTTCCGAGTTACGAGTATCCTTGAAGGTAAGCTGCGCCGCTTGCGCGACTTGTACTGAGCAGCTGCAACTGTTGAGGCGGACCATGCTCGAAACCCAAAGGTTTGCATCACGAGCTGTTCTTGGAAGAGTTGCGATTTGCGAGCTGGAGCTTCCAAAGTGCACTTTGTGTACTCCCGTAGTGAATGCACTTTGCGCCGGAATGGCCTCGTGTAAGCTGTAGCTGTGGTGGTGGCATGCAGAATTGTTGCATGCACGGCTTGTAAGGTAAACTCTGCCGGTGGACACTTCCGCGCGTAAGCTGGTTGTGTGCGCGAAGAAGCGCTATCGCAGCGGAGTCTATCAGTATTTTTTGCATGGCTCAGATGGAGTGAAGGTTGAGCTACGGAGGCCCTAGATCGGAGTGTCTTTTTTTGAGGGTACCCGTTTTGAGGTTGGTGCAAACGGAAAACCCAAATGTAAGTCGGAGCAAGTTGGAAACCCAGAAGGGACCCATTTCATATTGGCCCGGCAATTGTTGTTTCTGCAGAGTTGCAAATGACGAACAGACTGTTTTTGGATCTTTTTTTTCTGAATGAATAGGTGGGGCCGCTGTCCAAATTTGCTGGATCTGAAACCAGTCAGTAAAGTCTGGCCAATGCAACACACAGCCATGCGAGTGCAAAGCTGTTTTTTGCTACGCGGCTTGAACTCCGGCGCAGGCTTGCTTGAACTCAATATTGGCGTCGTGTAGTAGTGCTTTAGTATTGATGCGAATTAAATCGGTCAAGCAGTGCTGATGAGTTTAGTAGCAGCGCTTGTTTCTAGTTTGGAATCGGTTTTGCTTTGTTTGACCTGTGTAGCTGCAGTCTAGCAACAGTTGAGAAACACGTCAAAGGGAGTTTTTGCACGTTTGCTTTGGCAAGCCTGGATGTTCCACCTCGTGAGTCAAACGCTCGCTTCTGGCAGTTTTGCAGCTTCATCCCCACTAAGAGTAACACAAAAGCAAAACAGTCGAAAGTTTGGACCCGTCAGCAGTGAAAAGTTAAAGTGCAAAAAGCAACACTTGTTTTACTTCCGGCAGTGGCAAAACTGCCAGAAGCAGTAGCATATTTCCCCACCTCTCATTTTATCTCAGCTTGGCTTTTTGGCCAGAAGGGCCTACTTGCTTTCTGTCCATCCACCTCTCTATGTTTCTATCTGCCTATCTATGTTTCTGTCTATCTATCTTCCTACCTTCTCTGTCTGCTATCGAGCCATGCATCTATCTGTTTGTCTGACTTTCATTTTCCGTCTATCTACATACCTAGCTAATTCTCTCTCTCTCTCTCTCCCTCTCCCTCTCTCTCTCTCTCTCTCTCTCTCTCTCTCTCTCTCTCCATCTATCTATCTGTTTGTCTATCTATCAATGTCTCTATCTACTTCTTTCTCTCTGCCTATCTATCTGTTTATCTACCTACCTTCCGACTATCCATCTCTGTATGTACCTCTCTCTCTCTCTCCCTATCTCTGTCTCTCTATCTCTGTCTCTCTATCCATCCATCTAGCCATTTATCTGTCTGTCTATCCGCCTGTTTATCTATCTATCTAGCTTCTGTCTTCCCATCTATCTACCTCTTATCTCTCTGCCTATCTATCTATTCTGAGGGGTTCTGAGGGCACTTCGACTCAACTCATGCTGTTTAAAGTTGCTTGCCCCCTTTTGCTTGCTTGCTGCGGCACAAGTCTAATGGCAGACTGAAGCTTCTTCATTGGCACCTAGAAGGACAAGCAACGCTACGAATATCGAGTCTCTGGTTTGGAGCACCCGGCCTTCCGGGCGACAGGAAGGGACACACACTCTGGATTTTCAAGGCCGATATGGCCGATGATGGTTTTCAGCGCAATGACGGCGAGCAGTTTGCGACATCAACACCATGTTTTTTCAGGACGGCTGAAATCCCATGGGCTCCTGGCAAGCGCTCTTGGGATGAGTTCATCCCGAAGAAAGGTGCGTGGAAATTGTTTGGGGACTGAGTCACGACAGTCTCCTCCTCCCACACTACGTCGCCAACGGGGCCTGACAGCATCGTTCTGGAGCATGTCGGCACCAGCGTTGTTCCTGTTGATGACCTGCTGTATTCCCAGCAGGGCAATAGCCCGCGAAGAGCTAATCGAGAAGCTTGATGCTTGGGAGCTGGGCCCAATGCAGAAAAGTTTTTGGTGCTTAGATTCATTTCGGATGCGGGAAAGATCCACTCTGCAGAAAACAGACAGCTTTTCTTGGCATGTCCGTGCGAGAGTCCACATCATGTCACTAGAAGGTGACTTCCTTATCCGTCTGTTGACGCGTGGGCTTGATAGTTGCATCCGCAACCCACCTCTCAGGCGAGGGCGAGGATCTCTGGATTTTGAAAACCCGGCGCATCTATCTTACTAACTGCGGGGCATTTTGCAAGCATAGGGAACATTTTTTCGGGTACGGGGACGCCTTTTTTTCCCGGCCCGCCGCCATGAGTGCTGGCAGAGGTGGAGACGAATGTTGTCGTTCCCCGTCAGGGCGAGACCTGGGGGCTGTGGGCTCCTCCCCAGGCCCGGTTTCGCCCGCCTTTTTTCTTCTTTTTTTTCCCGTCTGTCGGGCTGGCTGGGCCGCCCCGGTCTGGGGCGGCCCAGAGTGGCAGGCGCACCCTTTTTTTCCCCTTCCACGCTGTCCCTGCCAGGATTCGTCATGGAAGCCTGGTCGCAGGCGTGCTCGTTCGGCCGCTTCTTCTCATTTTTTTTGCGTCGCCCGTGGAGGGCGCCATCGAAGGTCCGCCGGGAGGCGGCCTTCAACATGGCGAAGGCCTGCTTTTTCTTCGGTTTTTCCTGCTTTTCCGGTCGCCCGGCAGGACCAGCTGGAAAAGTCGCCCGAGCCCGCCGCTTTTTTTTTGGGGGAGTGCCGAGCTGGCACTTAGGTAGGTGTGCCGAGCGGGCACAATTTCTCTCTATCTATCTATCTATATATCTATCTATGTATCTATCAATCTATCTATGTATCTATCTCTCTAGCTATCTGTCTATTTTTCTTTCATCTTTCTCTGTCTATCTGTCTAATCTTTCTAATCCATCCATCCATCCATCCATCCATCCATCCATCCATCCATGTATTTGTCTCTGCATTTTTCTTCCTGCCTATTAATCTACCTATCTATGAAAGTGCTGCACCTTCCACGACACCTGTGCTGGACCCAGTGAAAGTGCTGCGCCTGCCACAAAATCTATAGCTGACCTTGCGAAAGTGCTGCGCTGCCACGAAAGTGCTGTGCCTGCCAAGAAATCTGTACCTGGCCTTGCGAAAGTGTCACGAAATCTGCACCTGACCTTGAGAAAAGAGCTTGCGTGCCAGTGACCTGCTTGCATTTTGCAAGTGTGGGGATCACTCGAAGTAAGTAGCTTCTTCAGTTTGTTTTGCACCTGTTTTACATTGAAACTCTGCGAGGCGGAAACCCTAGCTCGGATACGCAACCGCCTCGGCCAGTCCGCTTTGGCTTTGAGGTATATACTGTGCTTTAGTTTGCCTTGAAGTGTTAGTGAGTGAGCCGGCGCCGAAATGCGCGAGTTGGTTTCCAATGTAGAATGCCCGCGCGTTTCAGCATGGCTTCAAGGGCCGAAGGGAAGGTGCAAATTTCCGGGGGATTTGGCAAGTTTTTGAGGGAATTTGCTAATTTCTGCGGTGGACTTGTTTGTAGAGGGAAAGGGAGAAGAATGAGAATCAACCCCTAGTTTTTCTATTGCAGGCTTGCCCTAGAGATCACAGGTTTACCCTGCAGATAACCCCCGATTTGCTACTGACTGGAAAGCCACGTGAGGAAGGAGTGGGGCAGCCACGAGGGCGCCTTGTACGAGCAGGAGCGTCAGCAGGCCCAGGACAGCACAGGGCGATTCGAACCGCCCTTTTGGTTATGTTGGTTGTGTGTGTGTTTTTCAAAGGGAACCATCTTGGTCCTTGAGCAACAAACAACTACGATGTTGAACGGGAACCCCTAAAGACAGTGGATGGACAAGCATCCCCATATACATGATGTCCATCAAAGCCGTCGTAATCGAATTCACAGAGTGCGACTGTTTTCCCTGTCAACACTTCCGATAGGCTTTGTTTGTATCTCTTAAAGGGGTGTGCTTAGGCTTAGGCACATTTGTATTTTCACGCTCCGCGCACTGGCCTCGCGTGCCAGACGCACAGGGCCAGCGCCAGGGCCAAGAGGCAAGCCCCAGGACCAGCCCCAATTCTTCAGCCTTGCCCTGTCAGGTGTGTGGCCCTGGGGCAGCCACATTTTGGGAAAATGAGGTGTTCCCGTATGGCGCATAGTGCAATAGTTGTAAACCACGCCGGTCCCTCCTGGGTGTGAGTATATGCAAATAACCGGAGGGCTCGGCGGATTTACATACCCCTTTTACTATTTCAATTGACCCTCGGGCCATAAGTGGCCTGGAAAGGCTTGCACTACATACACTTTGCCGGGTTCACTCTGTATGAACAAAGGTAATGCCAACCAAGGGCTACACTCCATGTTCTCCAGCAGGCTGTGAAGTTGCGCTGAGCTTTGCCGGTCCTTTGTACGGAAAATTGACCGTTTTCCTTTATGATCATGAGGTAATTTGGTTTGATGCTGCCATTCTAACCTCAGTCTATCCCACATATTGTATCTCAATTTAGCCCACCCCCCCCAATCCTGTGAGGCGGAGCATGTGGTGTGGCCAGAGGAACATGATGAACGGAGCCCTGAAGATTTCGAGTGGGGGGAGGCGGTTCTGATACTTTCGGCCTTTGTACTCACTCGAGTTGAGGGCCTTTCTCTCCCTCCAATGGGATCAGCTTTCTTGTTTCCCATTTGGGCCGGATGTCCACGTGAGCCACGGTCAAGACCAGGCTAGATCAAGCCTACGGGAGAACCCCCACCATGAATTTTGGGTGCCTTCGCCGCCTTGCCTCATTCCTGAAGTATTTTTTCTAGGCCACTTTCATCCCCGGTCCGGAAAAATCCCACTCCCTTCTCTCCCTTTTTGTTGGGGGAGGGTTCCTACTAAAATAGACAAACAAACTCTCTACTGGAGCACCTAGTCTGACTGCTGGCTTCCAGCTGACTGGGCTGGGGGCGCTCAGGAGGAGCAGCAGCAGCTGGAGCGCCAGTGGCGAATGCAGGTGCCGGGCCTCATCCCCCAGTACGACGCATCCAGAGACATGGACGACTTGTGACCGGCGGAGAAAAAAAAGAACGGGCCCGCAGGGCGTCGGCGCGGTTGTTCAGTTGTTCAGTGGTTCAGTGGCGAGCAACGTAGATCTTTACTTGAGGATGCAAGTTTGAGTTCAGGTCTTGAGCGCCTGGGTAAAAAATGTGTCCATATGACCATGGGTCAAAATTCCGTACCCCCAGTGAAAATGGTACCAGTGGTTTTGACCAATATCTTTTGGGGGGGGCAAGATTTTGCCAAGAAGGTAGTCTCAAAGCAAGAATCCCGTGTTTTGCAGCTCAGCCTTGTTGCCAATAAGTCATAAGATCTTACTTCCAGGTCCCAAAATCGGGGTGTCCCGGCCACCATGTTAAATATATTCTAGGAACCTGTTTGGCTACGGGTTTTCCTGTTGATCCACCCCTGTTTTTTTTCGTTGTGACCGAGCACCGGAAAGAGTACCCTTTGAAAGAGAAGCCGACGGCAGAAACCAACTTGGAACTTGGAACATCCAAACCTGAACTCTGGGCCTATGGGCCATTGCCCAACAATAAAAAGGAAAAGAAAACAAATCAAAAAAACGGTCGTCTCAATTCGCTCATGCGTCTTGGGGCCTGGGGATACACTTAGGCAATACCAAGACTGGCTTGGACTAGAGACCATGGGCCCTGAGCGGTTTGTTTTTGGAGGCTGACGCAGCGCTCCCTTTCAATTCCTTGAGTTTCCTGGAGGTCTATCCGCCCCTGACATGCCGAAACAAATTCAAGAAGAGGCGGAGGAAAGGGACACAGTGCTCCACCTCAGATGAAAGTTACCCAGAACCCCAATTGGCCATTGTAGGGAGGCCGTCTCTACCTGTACAACCTCTTGAACGTCGCTTAGCTTTCAGTGGCACCCTTATTCCCTTCATGGTTTGTGGGTTTTTGCGAAAGATGGCCCTGGTGTCATGAAGATTGGAGTACATGGTACGGCTACAGAGCATAAACATTTATAATCTATGTGGCTGTGGGTCAAAACCAATGGTACCTTTTTGGGGTAGGTGCACCACCCATTTTAGTGTATTTTAGTGGGGATTGGGATGTTCATTTTGACCCATGGCCTTAAATGTCGATGTGCAGTTGCTGCCATGGGTCAAACCAGTGGGACACCCATCATGGGCTTTGGCGATCCTGTTGGTTTGAAGAGGGTACCAGCCAAAACATAGGCCCAAATGCATTAACCACGGGCTGCTATGAAGAGACATGGTAAAACGTGTTCTTCAACCTATGTTACGTTTTTGTTGTTCTGGTACACGTTCTTCAAACTATGTTGCCATGTTCAAACGCCATGTTCAAACTCTTAGCTATGTTGGCAGCCATGAGGAGAAGTAGAATCTATAACTCCATGGCAGAACATGTGTCAAACTATATGTTACAGATGTTTGTAAGGCAACCACCTGTTTAAACAACAAAAATAAACTTGGCTTGAAGAAACCATAAACATCACCACTCCACCCTTGGTAAAATAAAGAGAACAACAAAACAACCTGGCCAACCACCAGCACCCTTACGTTCAAAAAAAACTTGGTAAAACTAACAACAACACAAAAACACGGCGAAAACGGTGAACCAAAAACACCAACGAGGTGGACGCCGAGGACGTCTTCGCCCAGAGCGCGGAGCTCTCCAGCTGTCAGCTCTTCGTGCTGGAGCGCGAGGCGACTTCGACTTCGAAGGTTTGGTGGTGAAACGGCGGAGTTTCCCATCTACCCTCCAGAACCAGGGGTTCAAATCCCCAAGCCAACAATCCAAACCGCCACTTAGTAACTTGTGACGTCCTGTGCATGGTTGCGAAATCGCCTAAGAACCCCTGCAATGATGATTCCTGTAAATGCCAACAAACAATGGTTTCAGCCATGGCTCTTATATGGTTCAGGATTTCGTCCATCCACTGTAGGTCCCCCAACTAGGTGCTCTTTCTCACCCCTTGTTTGGTTAGGAGGGTTCCCTACTAAAATAGACGTCCTGAAACAGGTGGGTGCCCTTATTCCAACCTCTACTTGAGGACTTAGCGTCTCCGTTGCCCAGTGACGCCCCTTTTTTCCTTTTTCTTTTGCGGGGGGAAGGGTTTCCCTTTAAACTCAAACTCAACTAACCAAACAAGGATGCCCATTTTTCCCATAGCTACTGGGCATCTGAGAAGTGCTGTGTTGGGTCTCTAGGGGTGATCACCTTTTCTTTTTGGGTCCCTGGGGGGGTGAGTGTTTTGTGTTAGTATAACTCCCCAGATAGCTGAAGGCTATAGGGATTCTAACTTTAATAAAGAGGGGAAGCGAGATTGATGGCTGGGTGCTAGGGGGGCATGCAGTTTTGGGTGTTTGGGGTGCTGGTGTTTGTTTCGAGGTGCTGGTGGTGGTGCGGGCGCATTTTTGCGAGATTGACGGCAGGGTGCTGCAGTTTGGAGTGCTGGAGCAGGTTTTGCGAGATTGACGGACGCGGACATGCGTTTGGGGTTGCTGTTTGCTGGTGACGCTGTGAGCGCATTCTTGCGGGATTGGCGACCGGGCTGTTTGGGGTGCTGTTCGGGGTGTTGTTGGATGCTGGTGACGGCACAGGCGCGGTTTTGCGAGATTGACGTGTTTGGTGGTTTGGAAGATAGTATAACGCACAGGCTCGAAGCGAATCGACCTTTTCACCGCTTGGTGTCCGTGTTTTCGAGGTGTCAAAAGGTGATCGCCTTGTCTGGATCTTGAAGGGGCAAGTGGTCTCACACGAGTTCACTTTTTCACCCGAGTTCGTGGAGTGTCGACGTCTTGGGTTTGGACCATGTTTCGGTGACTCGAGTTCAATGTCGTTTGGGCAGACTTGTTTTGCCCCAAAATACCCACAAACCATCCCCTAAAGTATTTTGGTGGTAAACACAAGGTGAGTGGAAGTGAGTTGCGGCGCGTTCGGGTTTTCGGCAAAGGTGTCCTTTTGATCGGTTGGTTTGCATAGAACTAGAAGGGGTCCACCAGTTTATGTTGGTTTCATTTCCATTTACCAGGGCCATCTATTTTACCAAACAGGACACCTATGGTGTTCGGCTGTTAAAAGGCTGAGGCCATAACACCCGCAACGACAAAGTGCCCAGAAGAGGCCTCCAAATGCCAGAAAATGCGACAAACAAACTAATCTTGGTCAAACTGTTTCGGCGCAACACAAGCCCTTTGCAGCCATCTGGGGAATTAAAATTAGCCCGTGTTTCCACACAATTTTGCAACACTGTTCGCGCAACGAAACCACAAGAGCAACAACCAACCGCTAAAACCACAGCAAACAACACGTATAATAATTATTTTTACCGCATATGTTTTTGAAGTTTCTGGCCATGCTCTCTAAATTGTATGGCTCTGGACAGCTACGAAAAAACCTCATTTGGAGGGATACCTACATATATACCTACCCAGTTATTATTTGGAGACCTGGGGAATTACGGGGGGGGGGAGGGCGCTACAAGGGCCTTATTGATGCGAATAGGGTTGGTTTGGGGGGGGACTTCATGATCATAAGAACACGATGTGTACATGTATATAGGGGGGGGCTTCCGGCGATTGGCCAAATGTTTGCTTTCGGTTCGGGGTACGCATTTTCTTGCTGGTGCGAAACTAGGACCCCCAGCTAGGTGCCCTTTCTCACCCCTGTTTTGGTTGGGAGGGTTCCCCTACTAAAATAGACTACAGAAAGAAAATCGGGTACCCTTATTCTAACCTCTCTACTGGAAGACCTAGGAGAAGTAGGGAATGTGAAATGGAATGAACCCAGGCTTTGGTCCCCTTAAAGTAAACCACCAGTTGGACAGTTTATGAGGGTCATTGCATTTCTTTTCCCTGCTGAGCACTAGCAAAGTCTCGAATAGATTGTCGAACGTTGAATATCAAGTATGGGTAACATGCTTGCTGTAGGTGTGTTTTGACAAGGTGTATAATGTGTGTGTATATATACATATATATATATATATATATATATCTATTATACACATGCGTTGTTCATCCATACTGGAACTATTCGAGTCTGCTTTCTTTGATTAGCTCTCTATGCGCAATATGTATATCTTATATATACATATATACTGTATATCTGCGCATGAGCAATCCAAGATCAAAGGAGAGCTCGCGTGGTCCGGGTGATTTCGATGCTTCAACATGCACACCCCTCGGTTTCTCGGAGACTGCGGGCTTCCGGCTGGTCGACAATTTTGAGAACTCGGTCCGTTCCGTGCTCACTTTCGAGGGGGCGAGAAAGAGAACGAAGTCAGAAGAAGAAAGAAGGAAAGAAGGGGAAGGAGAAAGAGGAAGAAGGAGAGAAAGGAGAAAGATAATGAATAAGATAATGGGAAAAGACATGATAATGAGAAAAACACGTATTCGAGTACCCGAGTACCCTCCCATCCAGAAACATGGAACCCTTTGCAGGGTTCTGCAAGACTGAAAAGGACCTCAGGTGGGCTCCATGTCTGCGCAATTTGCATTTGCAACGACGCCTGTCCAAAATCCTCACCAAGCGTAGGTAGTTGTCTCTCAGTGTGTGTGAGTTCATCATCTACAGTTATGAGCACGTTTTTCTGATTTGTATCTCCATGTCGTTTATCATTGTATTTGTCTTTCTCTTTCTCTTTCCTTTACCTCCTTCCTCTTTCCTCCTTCCTTTGTTCGTTCGTCGTTGTCTCGTTTGTTTCTCTGTGTTCTCTTTTTCTTGATCTTTCTCTTTCTCTGTCCGCAGCAAATTGTCAGGACCCTGAGAAACGACACTCAATTTCCAGAAACTTCGTTGGGGGCCGTATGTCGCCTTCCATGTGGGGAGCTTGACAAACAGTGTTTCAGCGTGCAAGTCCCTTACATATCATGCGGCAAACCACCCCGCCGAAGAATACGACGGTCTTACTGAAAGGTGCCAAGAGGGCGACTTGTTCGTTTGGTTGGAAGGGCAATATGAGGGGCTGACTGGTTCCTATCATTTTCCCATGGCCTAAATTCGTTGGAAGCACCCCATTCAGTTTCTTCAATCGCTCGCAGGCAGGGCCTGGCGTGGTGAAAGCCGGAGACATGATCCGCCTGAAGTCTTTCTTCACGCACAAGTACTTGGACGGGGGGGGAAGGGATAGGCAGTCCCTCTTTCGTTGCGATGCTCAGTGACCGGTTCTAGGACCCCCGGCTATGTGCCCTTTCTCACCCCTGTTTTGGTTGGGAGGGTTCCCCTACTAAAAAAGACGACTGAAAAAAAGGGTAGCCTTATGCTAACCTCTCTATTGGAGAACCTAGTTGTTGTTTTTCTTGTTTCCCTCCTGTTTGTTTCACCAGCAAAGAGTAAGCGTTCTGCAGGGGGTCGAAGCCTAGCCAAGCTTTTGGGTGGTTGTTTGAGACAAATCCAGGAAGCCGAAAATCCATGGTAAAGGCTGCGCATGGAAGAGATTGAGACTGGGATACCAAGCAAGATCTTTATTCAAAAGCCAAACCTGCGCCAACATGTTTTTGTTAGGCTGTGTTTTAAGGCTACCAACTAGTGCCAGTATGCCGTTCAGAGCTGGTTGTCGGAGGTTTCCGAAAACACAAAAAGCATAGTTGTCTTTCTCTTTCTCCTTGTTCCTCTCTTTATTTGTCTCTGAATATGTATATTGTTATTTATTTTACTAGTTATATTTATATTTCTTCTCTTTTTTACCGGTCCATATCGGTTCTTTATGTTTTCTTTATGTTTTTGTTGTTCTCTTTTGCTTTCTCTTTTCTTTCATTTTCTCTTCCTCGTCCTGTTGATGTTTGTTTGATGAATATTTATCTTGTGTTTCTCCGTCTCTTCATCTCTCATCCCACCCATCCGTCCATCCGTCAGTCCATCCACTTATCTATCTGCAAATCGATCAGTCAAACTATGTGTATCTGTCTATGTATGTATCTATACATCTATCCTTCGATACATCGATCTATCTATCTACATCTATCTACATCTATCTACATCTATCTACATCTATCTACATCTATCTACATCTATCTACATCTATCTACATCTATCTGTATCTATCTACATCTATCTACATCTATCTACCATGTACCTAACATATCTATTGTATCGAATCTATCAAATGTATCTATCATTTCATCCGCCTATCAATATACATATATATATATCGAACCATCCATCTAGCAATCTATCAATCTGTCTACCTGTCTTCTATCTATCTGTCTTCTATTTATCTATCTGTTTGTCTGTCTGTTTGTCCGTCTGTCTGTCAGTCTATCTATATATCTATCTATCTCTGTCTATCGATGTATCTGTCAATCTAATCTATCCTAATCTAATCTATCCTATCCTATCGTATCCTATCCTATCCTACCCTATCTATCTATCTACTTGTCTACCAATCTATCCAATGTATGTATTCAATTTAATGTATCTAATCCATGTGTCTATCTATCTAGCTGGCTTTCTAGCTATCTATCTATCTATGTATCTGTCTATGAACATGTCTCTCGAACTACCTAACTATGTATCTAATCGATGCAACTATCTATATATCATTCTACCTATGTATTGATTTATCTATGTATACTTCTCTCTATCTAGATGTATTTCTTGCTATCTGTATATAGGTATCTATACTATGTATAATTTTAGCTGTCTATGTGCCTTTCCCTCCACCAAGTTCTCTATGTATCTATCTAGCTAGCAAACTGTCTATTCATTGATCCATCACATCCAGCCACCCTATCCACCTATCTACCTACGAATATACTTATGTGTTTGCCTGCTACTTATCTACGCATGTGTGCTTTCTGTCTGACTATACTTCTTTCTATTTGTCTAGCTATCTTTGTCTCTATCTATCTAGTCGAATCTATTGCTACGTAATGTACTCTAATCGATCTATGCATCTATTTGTCTAATCTATATGTCTATCTATTTGTCTATCTATCTAGCCATCTATGTATCTATCTATCTATCGATCTATCTATCTATGTATTTATATATTTAATGTATCTATCTATCCCTATCTATCCTTATCTATCCCTATTTGTCCATTCCTATACCTATGTCCTATCTGAGAGATCTAGCAATCTACCCCCATTTGGTTTGAAAGTATTTATATATGACGAGTTCTGTTTGTTGTATCTATCTCATCTATCTCATCTCTCTGGGTGTCTGTCTGTCTGTTTGTCTGGCTGGCTGGCTGGCTGGCAGTCTGGCTGGCTGGCAGTAGTTCTATCTATCTAACCCCGCTTTCTATCTATCTGCTCTCAGTTCGGATGTATCCATCTATCTATCTATCTATCTATCCATCTGTCTACTTTGAGCTTGTATTTATCTATCTATCTACTTGCCTATCTATCTATCTACCCAGTCCAAATTAGGCTCATTTAATCTATGTTGTTGTAGCCATTTGGCGATCTAGCTATCTCGCTATGTATATATCAATCTTGCGAAAGTGCAGGGCTTGCCACAAAATCTGTTCCTGACCTTGCAATGCGACAGTGCTGCGCCTGCCACATCCTGCCACGATATCGGCACGTGACAGTTTGCACGTCCGTGCCTTTGGGATTAGCGAACAACGCATTCCAGCATTGCGAAAGTGCTGCGCCTGTCACGAAATGTGTACCTGACTTTCCAAAATTGTTGCACCTGTCACAAAATCTGACCGCCAATCGAATAAAGCGCTGCGCCTTCCACGCAATCTGTGCCTCAGGTTGCCAAAGCGCAGCTGTCACGCAAACTCATGTTGCGCAAGTGCACGCGTCCGTGCCAATGGACCCGGTGCTGAACCTGTTTTGCACTCGTTCCGCACCCGTTATGAACCTGTGAAAAACAGGCGTCGCGCCAGAGCTGTGCGCTCCTCAGAAGACGCGAAACACGCACAGGGCGCTCACTTCAAGCACTTCCTATCCCAAGCGCTGCGCCTTACTTTGAAACGAGAGCTAGCCTTTCACCTATCGCCAGTGCTACAGAAGTTTCTTCTAAGTTGTTTTTCTTGTCCTAGACAACCCCAACGTGAGGGCTGTACCCCAAAAAAGGCCCTCAGCCATCTATGAATGCACGGACATCTTGGCCCCATTGGACTGACCGAACATGCATTCCCATTTCGGTCCATGTGCGGTTCCAGAAGCTCGCACCTGAAATGTGGGTGATTGCCCGATCAGATTCTTGCTATGCCCACAGATATATCGTGGGCTTCTCATAGCTCACTAAAAAAGCGAAGCGCGGGGCTTCAAGGCGTCAGTAGATCCCGGCAAGCAGCGAGTATTTGATTTGCACCATGACCGCGCTGGAACCGCATCAACCAAAAGAAGCTGATGTCGCGTGTGGCAAAGAGCTCTCTAAGATAATTCTCAAGGCCGGCGCCGGAGCTGCTTGCAACGCCTTTTTTGACCTGTGTAGTGTTTTACGAACAGAAAGGCGGTTTTGGAAGAGTGGTTTGGAACTCCTCATCATTTTGTATCGACCAGAACCCTGATTATGGAACCCACGGGACGGATCCTTGGTTGTTTTGCAGCCGACCGTTGACCTCAGCCGGTGGTTTGGGATTTGGAGCCCGATTTACATGTAATCCTAGCTTGAGCTCTACTAGTCATTGGATTTCCCGCGTGCAGGACGTGCATGCCAGCGGCCACTTGCGGTGCCGCCTGAGCTCCCCCGACGAGGCACAGGAAGCCAGGTCCAGCTGCAAGGGCCAAAACTCCGACGAGCTCAACTGGGGGTAATGCAAGCTCACCGAGGAAGGCTTTTTTATTTGGGGATTTCCTATTCCAGGTGTGCAAAGATATAGAAAAGACGGAAAGCGACTTTGAGGCTTTGAGGTTGGAGGCTGGTTGTGTTTGACGCAACGAGGTAACGCAAATGCATGCGCTGGCCAATCAGCCAAACAGCTCCCGGATCCCCGGCGCAGTCATATTTGTTCAGTCACCCCACCTAGGAGAAACTAGCCGAAACCGGCAAGCCAAAAGGTGATGTTGTGTTTTGTTCACAGCCCCGCAAAGAGGGACATGTCACTGTGCATGGGAAACAAGAACGTCTCTTCTCGCTCAGCGGGAATCTGAAGCTCTTGCTTCCTGCCTTGCTTCGCAAACATGGTCTCAGTTGTCCAAACGAATTGAGTTTTCGACTTGCGCGTGTCTCTTTTTGCCCATTTTCAACCAGGTGAGCGGTAGAAGTATTTTCATCCAATGTTGACAGGACACGCTAGGCCAGCCTTCCTTCATAAGGTCTTTTAATATATTTGGTTGGAATGACCCTGCACCAACCGCTCCGCTGTGTTCTCAAACCTTTTGTCTTAGACAGGGTTCTTGCCTGCGCAATTTGGAAAGTTGCCCACCTCGAACTGGGGAAGTTGCCGAATGCGCAGCTCGCACATTTCAGAGTTTGAGCCCCCTTTGACTGGAAGGGGGAGTGATATTTACTTCCTGTGAGCGGATGAATAATATATACGCATGCATGTTGGTGGAACACACAAGAGGCAGGCATTTCCCTGTGACAGGTTCGGTAGATGGACATGGACATGTGGGTTGTTCATGTGGTTGTCGCCCCCCCCCCCCCCCAAGTTTGGGAAGGAGGCGCAGTATTTTTCGGAAAACGAAATAAGCTCAGGCGATATCCCCAACTGCACCCCATCCTCCCAGAACCCTTGCAGAACCTTGTGGAACCCTCGTGGAAATCTGGTGGAACCCTCGTGGAACCTTCCCTCAGGGCCGCCCCGGACTACCCCGGAGCTTATCTGGGCTGAGACCCCAAAGCTTTCAGCTATTGGGGAACAAGAACAAAAAGAGTCGACAAGTATGTTTGCTTGGGTGCCTGGGCCACTAGAACTACGACATGACCTTCATGGTGGAGATTGTGGGCTGCCGCGACAACTATGCCATGTCACGCCTTCCGGCAAGGTCAACAGTTGGTTCCGATCGAAATAGAAGGCTTGGTTTGCTTTCTTTTCCCATGGATTTCTACCCCACGGATTTTCGGAACGAGAAAGACACATGCGAAGACTGAAGGGCATGGCGAAAAAAATGTGGTCAAGCATGAACCAGATTTAGTCAAAAGTGAACCACGCGTCAAGCATTCGCCTCATGGATGTTTTGGCAAACCAAGAGGAAATCCAATATTTTGCAGGGAGCTCCCTTGCTGTTGAAAGAGCGACTAAAAGGTTCTCAATTATTTTTAGGCCGATAGGCCTTTCTATTTTCAATTTGCGCCACATGACGCAAGAATCCTGAAAACCCTGGCTCCTGTTTCATCCACCTGCGCTCGTCGGGACGAACACCAAAAAGATCGTTTGCTTTCATGCGCGTATCCCAAAAAAAGGGTTGACGAGTCATGATTCACCCAGAACCATGCTTGAAGTCGGCATGAGCACCCTGGCATCCTGTGACCCTGGCGTACTTTAAGCTGGTGCATTTGATACACGTCACGTCCCGCCCTCGGTTACAAGGCCAGTGCAAGCAAAGAGAAACGGCTTCTCGTATTGAGGGGTTCTTAGATTTCCCATGGGACCTGGTGTGGGTGAAACCTGGTCGAAACATTTCCCATCGAGCCCGAAAGGTCTTACATTTCGTGGGCCATGTTTCGCATCCGGTCGGATGCTTGGATTCGATCTTGCAAGCTGGCTCCGGGCGGGGTTCCGAGTTCCCACCAAAAAGTCTTCTGGGGTGCAAACCACCATTAAAAACAAAGGGGGTGAATAGAAGTACCACTATTTATCTAAGCAGTTTCATCATCCAAAGTGGGTCAACCATGCTGTTCATGGGGGTTGAACTCCAAGATCTGCGTTCGCAACACTGTTCGAAGCAGACGAAGTTGAGCGCGCGGAAGCGGTGCAGAAGGCTCCGCAGAGAGAATGGCGGGGATCTAGAACAGCCCCTGTGTTTGTGTCCATTCTCTCAAAGGTTGTGCAACTAGGTCCCCCAGCTAGGTGCCCTTTTACCAACTTTTTTGGGGGAGGATTCCCCTACTAAAATTGACTACAGAAAGAAGGGTACCCTTATTCTAACCTCTCTACTGGAGTATCTAGTTGTGCAATACGTTTGTTTTGATACGTGCGTTGCTTGTTGGGGGAAATGGAAGACCCGCTCAGTTTTCCGCGTGCCGCGTGTAATAGGGCATACCTCGTGTCTATTGTATGGCACCCCTTCAGGCAGTACTGTTCTGTCACCGAAACCTTTTTCTGGGTGGTTAGCAGCCATCCGCTTAAGCTTCTTAGCTTTTTAGTGTTTAGTGGGGATTTCCACTTGACCCACCAAAGGTTAAACTTTCGCATCTGAGGACAGCCCAGTTTTATAAATCTTCTTTTATTCAGGGGTTCGCGATTGGTTTGTACCCGCCTTGATTGCCGCAAGAAACTGCCCCAGAGGCTCCCTTCGAAGGCCCCCCTTCGAAGACTCCCAGCTCCATCCTTCCATGCCCGGTGGTTGGGAGGCGGAGGCAAATCGCTGGTTTGGTGGTTTGATCTGGCGGGGAACAACACATCTACCCTCTAGAACCAGGGGTTCAAATCATCCTAGCTCCAAACAATCCAAACCACCAATTAACGGTGACTTGAGAGTTTCTGGGGGGAAGGCTAGACATGCCTGGATCCCCAGCAAGGCCAACTTATTTTCCAGCCACTTTTGCATCAAGTTATGGGCTACTGGCGGGCTATTTTCGTGGCCGGAAAGTCGCTTGAAAACATCCCAAGCCGCCGCGGTTTGGCCACGGGACTTGAGGCGTGGGCATGTCCGGCAAGCTGAAGGAGTACCGGGGCGTCCATGTGGAGACCGCCCTGAAGCTCAAGGCCAGCGCGGGGCGAGCTCGAGGTCAGCCCAGATCGCTCCCCGAGTTGGGTTCGGACTTGACTAGGTGGTCCAGTAGTGCCCCTTTTACCAACTTGTTTGGGGGAGGGTTCCCCTACTGAAATAGAGCACAGAAAAATAATCGGGTACCCTGATTCTATCCGTTTAGTCCACTTGTTGGGGTTCGGACCATTGTGGTGGTAAGTAAGAGGCTTAGACCTTTTTGGCCCATCCACTGGAAGTGGTGGCTTGGATTTTCGTTTTGATTTGAATTTCCACCGCTGGCTCTTGTAGAAGGTACAAATGGGAAGCCGCCCCGAACCTTCGAACCACCATCCCAACCAACAATTGCCTATTTTCCAGCTACTTTTGCATCAACTTATGGGCTACTAGCGGGTAAACTGGCTGGAAAAACGTGGCTACTTGGGGATCCAGGTATAGTTGATTGGAGGTTCCTCATGTTCGAGGGGGTCCTTGGGGACATCCGCTCAAAACTCCAGGTTGATGAATCCGAGGCTTAGTGTTCTTCCAACCTCCGTACCGAGAAGAACAAAAACAACGGCGCGGATTTCCCGTGCCGCCCTGGTGATGCACCGTTGTTTAGAAGAAACATTGTCTATAGGAAGTCCCGTGCCATGTTGCCCGTCCTTCATCCTTTGTTGTTTGCCATGCTCGGCAACTTAAACGAACTTTATGTTGTTCATGAGAGGCAGACATGTTTTGCTAAATGGGCTCTATTTGTGCCAGCTGCATTCGACCCTGCTGAAAGTTCTTACGCCAGCAAAGTCCACAGAGCTGGGAGGTGTTTTTTTGCTTTTTCTCTCTCCTCTCTCTCTCTCTCTCTCTCTCTCTCTCTCTCTCTCTCTCCGTCTCTCTTCTGCCTTTTTTTTTTTCTCTCTCTCTCTCTCTCTTTGTCTCTCTCTCCGTCTCTCTTCTGCCTTTTTCTCTCTCAACCCACAAAAGTGAAAGGCGCAGCCGCGCATACACACACCCACACGTACGCGCGCGCACACACACACACATACACAAACAGCGTTTGGAGCGCACCTGTTCCCCGTCTCCATTTTTGTTTTCTGAATTCTTCGCTAAAGCTTCACCTGCCAACCACAGCCAAGTAGCCAGCTCACTTTGACGCCTCCGGCTCCTGCCGATAGCCCTCTCATTTTGAAAATATCCTATAGGAAGACACAAGCAAGGACCTTGTGATTTCATCCCTCACGCTTTTTTCACGTTTGTTAAGATGTAATTTAGCTTTGTCCTGCCAATGCTTCTTGCTTGTGTTTTTGTTTGGCGCTCTTTCCGGACTTGCCAACTAGAGGCCAACTGGATTCCTTTGCAAAGACCACGCCCGACACAGGACTTGAGTACGGACACCTCCGTTTGTTGATCTTGTCCGTAGCAGGGGATGTCAGCAACTTGGCTTTTTAACTTCCTCTTTGTTGGGGGGAACTCCTGGAATGCTTCGCACCACGTGCAGATGCACAGGGCCTCGTTTTCTGCCTGTTTCTATTCCCCAGCACTCCCGTTGTCTAGCTTGTTCCTTCTTTTTTCTCGCGCGGAGTGGTTAGATGTCCTTTGGGTATCACAGGGACGCACATTCGCATCAGTTCTTGTAGTCGATTTTTCGAGTGACCCGCATCCGCATCGTTGCCATCGTGTGGACGGACTGCCGCTCCTTGGGGGAAAAAACCACATGTGGACCCATCCTGGTTCAGGGCGACCTCAAGCTGACATCGGGCACAACCAAGTCTAGGATTCAAATTAAAACTCGGTTGGATGACAAGCCGAAAGATCCGAAAGCCGTCCCAAATCCCCTGATATGACCATAGCCAGTACCTGCTTGCTGGCAAGTGGGCCTTTGGGGCCCCAAAACCGGCGTCACCAACCGCGTGGTTGGCCATCGACTGGATCAAAAGAACGTCCGAAAGGTAAAGATGACATTGGGGCGCTGGACATATCATCCTTCACTTCGCCATGGAATGTCCGGTTTCCTCTTACCATGACAACGTGGGAGCAAAGGTAAGAGGCGCAGCGGCAACTCATTTTGGGAGATGAATCAGGTATTCGGTATTCGGACCTCATTTTTCCAAAGGCTTGGTCGGATTGAAGCCTCTGATCCGAGTCGGTCAGAAAGTTCCACAAGGTTCCATTTGCTTATAGGAGTATTTGCTATTTCCCCTCTTGGTTTTTTCAAGGGAATCTATCACTGGACATATTTGTTGATTTTTTCCAGGGAGCTGTAGGTCCAGGCTCCGGCCTGGCAGTGGAACTTTCCTCCGAATCCCTTCCGGAGGTCCAAGTACGGCTCCAAGTGGCCGTGGTTGTCAAAACCGTTTTGGGATCCCATTTTGGGGTAGGTGAATTCACCACCCATTTTAGGACCTATTTTAGTGGTTGGATTGGGATGTTCACTGGGGGCCAACCGGCGTTTTTGAATCATGGCCACCATCCTCAAAAGGTACCAAGGGATTTCCTGGGCTTTAGCTGCTTCCTGAAGAAAACGCAGGTTTCCGACTAGCAAACAGCCCGACTTTTTGCACGAGATTGGTTTAGGTGTTTAAATCCAAGGACACTAGAAAATGGGAACGTATTTGAATTGAGTGAACACATGAAATCTATCATGCATGGTTAAACGTTGTGAACACTTGCGCTGAGAAAAGTAGCCAGCTCATTGAATTACCCATGGTCGCTTTCCCCTGACAGCCTGGCAGGTCAAGAGGAATTGCATCACAGTGAGGCAGGCGGGTCAAATGGGTGCGTATATTAGGGTGCGTGGATGTTTGTTGGTTGGTTGGTTGGGTTGGGTTGGTTAAGGCTAGGCGGCAACAGTTTGGCCACGCCACTTGCAGTGGCCCTCTATGAGGTTTGTTCAAGCAGAAAACGGCTGGAGCCCGGTGCTCTGAAAGCTTTGTTGAAGGGGTCATGCACGGGCAACCAGTCACCTGCATCCCCAAGTAGCCACTTTTTCCTGCCACTGTACCCACTAGTAGTGCATACTTTGGCAAAAGTAGCTGGAAAATAAGGGCAACTGGGGATCCAGTCATGGCCAATTTGTTAACACGGCAGCCCGCAAAGCCAAGCCACGCATTGCTGGAGCTGGCGCTCTTAGCAATCCCGTGCGCTCCGAATCATCTAACTGCGCACCTGGCAATGCCTGGCGACTTCAGTGACCTGGTTGCCCTTTTACCTTGGGTTTGCTTGATCTGTTTTTTGGCAGTGCCAAACACCAAACACCCGTTGGCTGAGCCAGGGGAGGTGGAATGCAGATCCGCAGTCGGTGGATGCAAGCTGCCAACGTGTGGATTTGGCGGCCCAGACGTGCCCAGGTGCTCGCATGCGGACGACCGCCGCAAGTGCGCGGCGATGCAGCAGGTTTACTCAATGTCCCAAGACTTGCTGTCACAGATCAAACTCGTGCCGGACCTGCAGTGACAACTGCCCGGAACAGCTTGCCCGGTGAATGGAGCAGTCAGCGCCAGCTCTCGCACAGACGAAGTGTCGAAAGCGGCCAAGCCGTTTGCGAGCGCCACAGGCGCTCGAAGGTGGTGGCAGTTCTTTGGGCCCTGCGACTACCGCGCATGCCGTGGCCGTCACACTTGGATAGCAACCGTAGCAAAAGGAGTTTTCACCATGGCAGATAGGTTTCGAAAAACGGGGACCAAAAATATCGTCCGTACAGGCCCTACACCCACTAGGAGGCTCGGATCCGGGTTCCTGCCCTGCTCACGCAAAAACGACATTGTTCTACTTTTAGGGAACGCCGCGCCTTTTAGGCAAAGGACAGTTTGAGATTCTACCTGGATCCCCAGTTGCCCTTATTTTCCAGCTACTGTTGGCCATATTATGGGCTATTAGTGGGTAAAGTGGGTGGAAAAAGTGGTTCCGTGGGGATCCCGGTATGTTCAAGGGTTTGGCTCAGCCTGGGGTTTGGGCAGGGGCGGCGCCAACTTTTTGACTTCCTTCGGCGAGAAGTTGTCGGTGAAGAGCGAGCCTGAGGACCTCCGGACATGGTTGTGCCTTTTTATTGAGGCTGGGGACCCTGTTTAGGGTTTTTGAAGGGCTGCCAGCAGGAAAATCTATTTTTTGGGGGGATGATCCGCCTATGTTACGAGACACTCATATGGTGGGGGGGTTCTTTAACTTGCGCACCAGCAGGGAAGTTTCGGCAATGCCTAGGAGGCGATCAAGTTTTTTGTTGTTGCGGTGGTTGAGCGTCCGGTTTTTGCCATCCGCTTCTTAAAGAAGCGTCAAACGGTGTCGGGAAGAAGTCCTCCGGGATGAGGCTGATCCTTCTCAGAGAAGGGTGGCAAAAGGACCTGCACGCAAAAAGGAAGAGGTTCCAGGCTTGCACCAGGACGATCATGTGTGCAAGCATCCTCAGATTTTGTTGGTTAGAACCCATTCCAGGGGCGCTGGGGATGTCGCCCTGAAGGGTGAAGAGCAGGACAGCCAAACAGTTCGCAGGGGTTCATTGGAATTAAGGATGCAAGATAGCTACTCCCCAACACGGGAAACATGGATTGTCCCATGATCCCATGATTCCGACGTTAGGCGATGTTTTGGGTTACTTGATCCGCTGAAGCGGTGTTTGGGCCTAGCGAGAAATGGCAACAAGCAGGCGTATGATTTGAGTTGGCCAATTTCAATCTTGGATTTTTTTAGATTTCTTCAACTAGTGAGTTGGAAAAGATGAACTAGTTAAGCTTTCTCTTGGTGCTACATGGTAATTTCCCCTTTGAGGAAACGCAGGGGTTGATGTGTGTTGTCTTTGGTGCATTTTTTGCTTGGATGTTAGGACTTTAACTTTTTGCCAACTAATGGGGTTTCCATTAATCCACTAAAAGTTAAACTTTCAGCAGGGGAGCAGAAACCAACCGAGTTGTTTTGCAGACCCCCTACAAAGCACCAAGTTCTAGATTTCATTCGCACAATTTACACGAGCCTCCTGGCCGGAAAGGTCAGACGCCTTGCGTCACTCTGAGAAGTTACCCCAGAGTCAGCCTGGGGGCCAAAACCTTAAGCGCCTTTTGCTGCCGGGTTTCCAGTTGAACATGAACTGACCAAAAACCGGGTGTCCTTGTCTTTCAAGCATAGGAGGTCTGTTTTTTTTTGTTGTGGCCCGTGAAGGGGCGGGTTTGTCTCGTCGCCTTTTGCTTGAAGTGATGTCCCTGATCCTTCTCACTTGATTGGCAACAAGTCTGATTTTTTTTTGCTACTAGTGGGTGTCTTTTGGTTGTGGCTCGCTGACTTTTTCTTGCGTTGGTAGAGGGGGATATCAAAGGGAAGTAGCTGTTTGCTTCCCAATTTTGTGAGTCACACCCGCTAAAGATGTTGTCTTCCCAACGAGTTTGTTGGGTCCAGACTGTTCAGACGCTTGGGCGGCTTCCTGGACCCCCAAGTGGCCCCTGTTTTTTGTTGCCTTTGTACCCCTTCTTTCTGGGTCAAAGGCAGAAAAAATTGGCTTTTGGGGGGTCCAGTATCGTGTGAGGATCCAGCTGCCCAGCAGATCTTCACCATCTACCGCGACGGCGCGCTAGTCCTAGACTTCCACTCGGCCCACAGCACTGGGCGCAAGCCGGTCAGGACAGTGGGCGGAAGGTTTTGGTTCAGCAAGCCGCACGCGGTTTCTGTTTGTAAAGGTGCATAGGGCCCCCAGCTGGGTGCCCCTTTACCCATTTTTTTGGGGGGAGGGTTCCCTTATTCTTAGCGCTCTACTGGAGGACCTAGTGTTGCAGGGGTTGTTTTGCAAGACGAAAGGACAACAAATTGGGAAAGGCACATGGGGATGTTTGCTTTTGAAGGTGCCCTATTCCTGTGATTTCCCTCCAGCACAACCCCTAAAGCCGCCGCACCTTCATGCCTTTGGGGTTGCTGTTCCTTGAAGTTTCCCCGTAAACGCCCCGACCATTTCGGCGTAAACCTTTTGGGCGTTTATCAAAACCTACTGGGCTCATGTTGATTGCCTCTGGGGTTGTGAAAGTTAGGGACTGGTGGTTGTTTCCCTCCAGCCTACCACTTAGAGGATGACTTTTGACAAAGTGGCAGTCAGAATTGTTGTTTCCTTTCGGCTTGCCTGCAAGCACCAACCGACAGGGGGCTAACCATGTTGAGATGCCGCCATATTCATGTTGCCGGGTGTTCTTTTGTGTTGGCCCCAAGCAGTTTGATTCTGCTTTGGTCACCCCTTTGTAGAAAATCAATCTGCTCAATTCGGTTGCTCGCTTCCCGAGTTGGGCTTTGGTCGCTTTTTGGGAAGACCACTGTGGCAAGATTTGTGGGCTCGGTGAATTCCTTTTGGAGGGTGCCTGGATCCCCAAGTAGCCACTTTTTTTCCAGCCACTTTATCCACTAGTAGACCATAATTGGGCAAAAGTAGCTGGACAAAAGTGGCTACTTGTGGATCCAGGTACCGGAATTCCTTTCTCGGGAAAGGGAAACCAATCCACAGCTCGAGGACATTGGCCTTGGAGACCTCTGATGAGATCCTTCGGAAGACCATGATGGAGGCACGGGGGAGCGGGGGGGGGGGTGGGTGGGTGGGTGGGTGGGGTTTTGGGGGCTCCACAATTTTTTGCCATGGTGAAACGACCCATTGTTGGCGGGTTGGCAGGGATGAACCCTTGGGTTTGGACATAGCCATTGTCAGGGTTCTTGTTGAAGCAACGCTTTTAGACATTGAATCAGGTCCCTCTTAAAGCAACCATGCCTTAAGGAGTTTGACCATGGTACATGTCGCACAGGGCAATGACCCGCTTTTGGGCACAAGGGTCCATGACTACATGACATGTTCTCTTGTTGGTATCAAGCATCAGTTTTCAGCGACTCCTGTAGAATGTAGCCCTGGTGGTTTCCGGCTCGTTTTGAATCCCTGGCATGATTTCTGGTTCTATTGTGAGCAACGTTTTTCGCCCGAGGGAGCCACTTCGTTTTTTTTGGTAGGAAGCCCAAGCCAACTCAAGCCGTCCCCAACGGCGCCAAAACATGGATTTCTCACTATGCGAATCCAACGGATCTGGCCGTTAGCTTCCTCTTTCCATGTTTAGAGGTTGCCAAAGGTGATCACCGTTGGTTTCTGGGTCCGAACTGGACAAGTCAGATGTTCGTAGCATCCGCCCTTTCAGGAACATCACACATTGCCACTTTTTGCAAGTCAGATCATGGTTAAGAGTTTGAAGTTGAGTTGGACTCGCAGCGGCTTCCCCCAGCGGATGTTGCACGTTTTGTGCACTGCTCCTGGGCCGGTCCCTTCAACTCCCTGAGTCTTCCACAAGCTTCCAAACCCAAACCTCAATCATCGTTCCCCCGTTCCCTTGTTTTTCTCAGTGGGCAACTGAAAAGTGAAGGCGGTGGAAAGGCCATTTTTCACAGATTCTCACTCACCAGAGGTGACTGGTGCCATGGTTTGAAAACATGACTTTCATGTTTCGTTCGGCATGGGCCGGTGTTTCAGAAAGCTGTAAGCATTGGCCAGGGCAATCGAGCTCTCGGGTCCAAAAGTCAGTTTGTGAGCTGTCCCATTTGTTTGGTTTTATTTTAGCCAGCGTCTGTGGCTCAAAGATTGGAAGCCCCAAAATGGCAACTTGGTAAAAGAAAACGACTCAACCTAGCGGATTTCTCTCGCAAATTCCTCTTTCGGCCATGGCGGACTACGACTATCTCTTCAAGATTCTTCTCCTCGGGGACTCGGGCGTCGGCAAGAGCTGCCTCTTGCTGCGCTTCGCGGACGACACCTACACGGACACTTATAGTTGCTCCGTCATGGTCTCTACCTGGACTCTCCTTCTGACCCTTAAATGGACCCTTACAAAATGGTTGGTCGTTGCCCCAAATAATGGGGTCATGGACCCATTTTTACAGGGACATGGAGACTCCAGGTGCGAGCGGTTTCCTCATTGCCTGTCTTTCTTTTTTCGACATGCTTTTGACTTGGGTTGCCAAAGTTGTCAATGCCGGGAAATATGGCCACGGGTCAAAAGCCCGCACCCCCAGTGAACATCCAATCCTACCACTAAAATAGACTAAAATGGGTTTGGTACCGTTGGTTTTGACCCACAGCCATATCTTGCGCTTGCAATCTTGGGGCATTCACTTCCGGTGCTTGAGGACAGCTTCGTGTGTACCATCGGCGTGGACTTCAAGATCCGCACCTTCAGACAAGGCTCCACGGTCATCAAGCTGCAGATGTGGGACACCGCGGGCCAGGAACGGTTCCGTGCTCACGCCGGCAACTCCTTCCGGACTCCTGGCAAGCTTCATTTTGTCGCAGGCATAGGCCCGCACACCGGACCCAAGGGCGGCATTTTGGACAGCTCTTACACTATCCCCAGTAGTGCCCTTTTACCCTTATTTGGGGGAGGGTTCCCCTACTAAAATGGACTACAGAAAAAAGGGTACCCTTATTCTAACCCCTCTAATGGAGGACCTAGTATAGTTTTCAGGGGGGAAGGGCGGTGTTGGAGCGAAATATGTTACATCCCACTAAAGGTTTGACTCTTGAGGGATCAAACAACTAAGGAACGTGAACGGCGTGATGGTGGTCTACGACGTCACGGACAAGGCGTCCTTTAACAACGTGAAGCACTGGCTGCAGCAGGTTGACCGGAGTACGGAGGGCGTCAATACGCTGTTGGTGGGAAACAAGTGTGACTTTTCCTCCAGGAGCGGGGATGGGGAACAGCAGCATTTGGCTCGTTTTGCCGCAATTCAATAGTAACAATAATAGTAAAGTAAACATAGTAGTGAATCATAGCGTGCAAAAACCGTATATACATTTTAATATTAATCTTATCCCCCGTTTCGCGAGAGCAACCCTGAGGGCTGTATCCTTTGATGAGGGCCAGGAGATGGCGGACTTGTGGGGCGTCCAGTTCCTGGAAACCAGCGCTAAGACGGCCCACAACGTGCAGGCGGCCTTTGAGACCATGGCGCAAGACATCCTTCAGCGAGTCCAACGGCAGGGCCCTGCAGCCGTCAGAAACCTGGTCAGCAGCGAGCAAACCGCACGAGAGCCTCGTGACAGATGCTACGGGTGAGGCGAGCTGCGGTCGTTTTTGACATGGTGTTGCAGTTTGAGGTTAACGAATTGTGGGGTGTTTGCTACTCCAAACAGTGATCTGCCATTTTTTCAGAAACCCGAGGTGACCTCACCCTTTTGGGACCTCGTTTGACATGCTTGAGATTCGCCAAACAATCTAGCCCAGGACCCCCCAATGCCTGGCAGATAACTCCAAAACAGTCATTGGGAGGTGATTCCACAGACCGTTTGCTAGCCATTGGGGGGTCCTGGGCGTTTTTGTTTTTTTTTCCTGGGATGAGGCAAAGCTGAAGCTGTTGGTCTGGGCGGTTTTGTGCATATCGAAACGATCCGGACAGGTTCATGCTGTGCCCACACTGGTGGTTTCGTACGTTTTCCCATGCTCATGGCCCTGTAACAACGGCGATTCAGGTTGTCAATGGCCAAAGGGAGCAAGGATAGAGTTGCGAGACCCTCTCTCCATGGCTTTGGGCCTTGCATTCCCTGAGGTTTGCCAGAGT
>CAUJNA010002990.1:197302-207302 GCA_963377175.1 Effrenium voratum | reverse complement strand
AGCACCAACAACAACCGCGACGACAACAACAACAACAGCAACAGCAACAGCAACAGCAACAGCAACAGCAGCAGCCAGCCAGCCGTCCAGCCAGCCAGCAAGCAAGCAAGCAAGCGAGCAAGCAAACAAGCAAGCAAGCAAGCAAGCAAGCGATGAACCAACCAACCAACCAACCAACCAACCAACCAACCAACCAACCAACCAACCAACCAACCAACCAACCAACCAACCAACCAACCAAAGACCAACGACCAACAACCAGTCCAACGCATGTATGTACATGCGTGTAATAACCCTGCTTACAGAGCTTGCGCGCGAAGATTCTTAGCAATTTTAGGGAGACTCATAGTAGCCCCCTACAAATCTACAGCATACATCAGCGGCAGCATTCGACATGCCAGGTACATTCTGGAGGCCTTCTCTGGACGCATGTCCGCGCAATCGCTGCTGCCCAGGACGTTTGGAAAAGGCTCACTCCCCAGCTTCCTCAGCTTCAGACTTTTTGGGAAGGCCTTTTCAGTGGGTGTTTTGTGTGAGGGCGCCCCTTTCTGCGTGGTTGTTGAAAAGCAAACCAAAAGGCAAGCCAGTGACAGCTCAAAACACACACACACACACCATGTGGCAAAGGAGAAGAAGAAACTTTGTTGGCCAAACCAGGAGGGAAGGTGAAGCTGTGGACTTCCAATGTGGCGAGCGCATGATTCCACAGACTTCAAAACCTCCGGCTCAGACCGCCGACGTTACAGGCCTGCCGTTTTATTTGTCGCACAAGTACGGTGCGTCGTTGCGAATTGCTGCTTGCCCCATGATGAAATCATGGAATGTTAAAGCACCCCCTAGCTGACTACCCCCCGCTCCTGGAATTAGGGATAGCCCCTTATTAAGGCCTTATTAGGGTCTTAATAAGCCATTGTTTTTATGTTAGCAGAATAAGGGCAAAATAGGGGCTAGTGCTTCAACCTTTTTCGTCACCACTAGTTTGGTCGTATTTTGGGCTGAGGTCCGCTGAGATGTCAATGTCACGGGATGATGGGTTCCGGACTCGTCTGGGTGCCAAACAAGACAAGGTTTCAGAAAGACACAAACTCAGTCACGACATGTGCAGCACCCGCTCCAGCTGAATTCAATCGAATCAAGTTCTCACAAACAAAAACAACAGGAGGAAATTGTCTAGCGGAGCTTCGTGTTGCAACAATATTTTTGTCCTTCTGTTGGCCTGCCTGAGAAATCTTCAAATGCCGTCGGGGGTTGCCCATTTCGGCCTTATTTGGGCCTTATTTGGGCCTTGTTTGGACCTTATTTTGGCCTTATTTCAGAAATCTTCAAATGCCGTTGGGGGTTGCCCTTATTTGGGCCTTATTTGGACCTTATTTGGGGCTTATTTTGGCCTTATTTCAAAAATCTTCAAATGCTGTTGGGAGTTGCCCTTATTTCGGCCTTATTTGGGCCTTATTTGGACCTTATTTGGACCTTATTTTGGCCTTACTTTGGACTTATTTCAATTCTCTTATTTGAGCCTTGTGTTGGCTCGATTGCAAATGTTGAAATCAGGTGGCCTTATGGTTTGCTTTCTGTTTGACTTTAGGCAGGGTTTGGCCCTTCCTTTGACATAGTTTGTATTTTTTTGTGGGGGAAAGTGAGCGTCAATCAGTGGTGAGTAGTGAGCTGTGCAGAAAATGCTCTTACCACACGCCAGCGCAATCCCAAGTATTTGCATTCTGCTACCATGTGGGGTCCCAGGGAGTGGCGTTTGGCCGCTTGAACGATGGAAAGCGTCTGCTTGGCAAGGTCCGAGTTTGGCTTGTTTTAGCTCAGTCAAATTAACTTCCGGGGGGGGGGTAGTTGGCTAGGGGGTAGCTAAACATTCCATGATGAAAGCAAGTACAAAAGCAAAACCAGAACATTTTAAAGGTCAAGGCGTAGAAAATTATGTCACAAGAGGTCACGCTTCATTCAGTGAGGTTGTCACGAAAGCATTCAATACTCTGTATGACAGAGCTTCGGTGATTCCCAATCCCGTCCCTTCATTTGCCCTGTTGTTTCTCTTCGTTTCTCCATAATGCCGTCTTCATTGTCCTTCATTCCCATTCCTTTTTTCTCTTCAGTTCCCTTTATCTTCAACTGTTTGATAACCCTTTCATCTCCCCTTCATGCCCCTTCATGCCCCCTATGTTTCTCCTTCAGTTTCCATCTCATATCCCCTTCATGTCTCATGCACGCCCCTGTATTTCCATTCCCTTTATTTTCTCTGTGTTCCCCATTCAGTTCTATCCACATTCTATTCTCCCCTTCAAAAGTAATTCCAATTTTGCTGGGAATGCTGGCCAGGAACCTGCTCGAGTCGAACACCCCGGTGTTTTTTTTGTTTTTTTTTCGCAAGCGTGTCCCGCGTCTTGGAATGACTGGGTAGCACGTGGCCCCGGAAAGTCCAGACTTTTGGCCTGCGGGTAAGGGTAAGGGAAAAGGCAGACGTTTCATTGCAGCGCACGGGGCCAAGACGTCGGACCCTTCTCCCGTCAGAGTGTTTGCCATGTTTCTGCAATGTGTTCTGCGGGGTCTAGTTCAGAACAGCCTGTCAGATTTTTCCAGAAGGGCCTGTGGGCCTGTAACTAGGGTGCCTGATGGAAACATTAATGTGTGGGGTGACATCTTCGGGGAACCCCCTTAGAAAGGCGCCTCGGTCCATGATTCGACGTTCCCTGTAAGTCAATGTCTGCAGAAAAGCGGTGAAACAAAACCGCTTCCGCAGGATCGTCACCATGGTCTCTGCTTTGCAGACCCTCGGTGCCTTGGCCCACTATAGTCGCCAATTTGAAACTTGGTTGTTCTGCCTGCGGCGTGCTGGCAAGTCTGTTTGGTTGCTTTGGTTTGTTGTCTGTCTGTGTCTGTCCGTCGGTCTGTCCGCCTGGCCGCTTGCCTGCCAGCATGTTTGTCTGTCTGTCTGTTTGTTTGTCTGTCTGTTTGTCTTTCTGCCCGCGTGTGTCTGCCAATATGTCTGCCTGCTTGTTTGTTTGTTTGTTTGTTTGTTTGTTTGTTTGCCTTTATTTCCTTGTTGATTGGTTGTTTTTGGGTTGTGTGTGCGTGATGTGTAGTTTGCGTTTGTATGTATGATGTGTGGTCTGCGTTTGTGTGGGTGTCTGCGGTCTTGTTTGTGCTTATGTGGACGCGCATCGGTTTTCTTGGGGAACGCGTGCGTGTGTGCATGTCTGTGCAGTTGTATCTTTGAGGCGAGTGTGTGTGTGTGTACAGGGGTGTTCTGTGATTCAAGTTGCGTGGGTGTGTGTCTGTGTGTCTGCGCGCTTGTGCTTGCGTCGGTGCCAGTATTAGTTTGTTTGTGCCGTGTGCGCTTGAGAATGTCTACGTGTACCTGTGTGTGTGCGTGCCTGCGTTTGTGTGCGCGTGTGCTTCTCTCTCTCTCTCTCTGTGTTTGTGTTTGTGTGTTTGTGTTTGTCTTTGTGCGTTTGTGTGTGCACGTGTGCATGTGCTTGTGTGCGTGTGCGTGCGCATGTGCTTGTGTGCGTGTGTGTCTGCGAGTGTGCCTGCGTGTGTGTGTGTGAACCCTCCTAGCCCATGGAGGCCGAGGCTCACACCTGCCTCCAGTGATGAACCTTGCCCAACGAAGCTGCGTCACTGGAGAGGAAGCAAGGCCTGATCAGCCTTGTGTACCTGCAGAGGACTATCCGATGATTCCGTGTAAGCAGCCTCATCTCATGTAAGTAGCTTCTTTGCCGGCTTGAACCTTTCTTTGTGTTGAACGGTTACCCTAAGACCGTTCAACTGCCTTTGACTGAAAAGTGTGTGTGTGTTGTGTGTGTTGCATGTGTGTGTGTGTGATTGTGTGTGTGTGTTATGTGTCTGTGTGTGTCTGTGTGTCTGTGTGTCTGTGTCTGTTTATCGGTGTGTCTGTGTGTCTGTGCGGCTGTGTGTCTGCGTGTCTGCGCGTCTGCGTGTCTGCGTGTCTGTGCGTGTGTGTGTGTGTGTGTGTGTGTGTGTGTGTGTGTGTGTGTGTGTGTGTGTGTGTGTGTGTGTGTGTGTGTGTGTGTGTGTGTGTGTGTGTGTGTGTGTGTGTGTGTGTGTGTGTGTGTGTGTGTGTGTGTGTGTGTGTGTGTGTGTGTGTGTGTGTGTGTGTGTGTGTGTGTGTGTGTCTGTGTGTCTGTGTGTCTGTGTGTCTGTGTGTCTGTGTGTCTGTGTGTCTGTGTGTCTGTGTGTCTGTGTGTCTGTGTTTGTGTTTGGGTTTCTGTTTGTCTGTTTGTGTGTGTATGTTTGTGTATTTGCGTATACACCCGTTTGTGCCTTTTGATGAAGCAATCCAAAAACAACGCCTTAGCGAATACACATATTTTTAGGGTTGCGGTTTGTCCATGTCCGAACGATCCGAGGTAAGCGCTTCCACGGAAAGGTGGATGTCTCTTGCGCGTTGCTGCCCAAGAAGTTCATGAAGATGTGCACTTCGGCCATTCAAACCCTGCCACTTTGCCAGAGTCCTGATGACATAGAGGCGGGCCAGAGCTTGAGTCCTATTCCCCGATGTTGCATGTTTTGGTTGTTGCCAAGGTCGGGACATTTTTGCAGGGTGATTCTGTGACGGTGTTGATGGGCTGCGACATGTTTGTTTTGACAAGGGTTGTTGCAAGGTCGGTTTCCTGCAGAGAAAGAGCAAAGGAAAAGGGGCTTGGTATGTTCTTAGCCGGGAGTGGGGAATGACTCACCAGCAGGAATCTAGCACCAACTCTCAACGCCAAAGGCTTGGGTTTGCCTATTGCTTCCTTTCCAGGCTAAGAGTCATGTATTCCCGGTGGCCGATAGTCGGTGCTCGTTGGGGGTAGCAAAGTTCAGCGATTCATTCTCTTCAAAGTGCCCAATTTCCCCAATCTGCTCAAAAAGGCTATAAGGGCCCCAGACAGGAGATTAGGGCCGTGCCCTCTAAAATCAAATCAAGTGGTGATCGTAATTCCGGCAATATGAGAGTTTCTGAACATGACGGGCCCCTTTTTTTTTTTGGGGGGGGGGGGGGTTCCCTATTTTGAGAACCTTACATATTTTCCCCCTCGTATTCCCGGCGGTTTTCTTTGGCCAGATCACCTTGGCCCCTCGTGAGCAAGACCGCCGCGAGCGTGAGCTGGCAACTCTGGACCGAGATCGCATGAGCACCATGGGACTGATAGGCGCGGTTGCGTCGGGATGGTCAACCCCTGCAAAACGAGTGGCTCGTTTTTCGTGGAGTAGGTACCCCCTCTGCTTGGTGGGTCTTAGAGGAAAAACACAAGGAGAACAATCCTAAACTCCTGCTTGGGGTCCAGACCCCTGGAATTTGCAGGGGTAGACGAGGGTTGCTAGGGGAGCAAGGACCAATGGCTGGCATTGATGGGAGGCCAGCCAAGGCCCGGAGGCCTCTCGAGGCCAAGGCAACAAACCGCCCGGTTTCTGACAGACCTCATGCTGAAGGTGAACACGTTGCCAAGGCCTTTCCAACCAAGCGGAGTCCTGGGCCCCAGCGTTTTTTTGTTTCCGTCTTCTTCTTTTCCGCTCCTTTTGGTTTCTCTTTCACTTCCACGTTTTGTGATTGTCCCCTGTTGAGTTTAAAGGGAATCTATCACTACCCGGTTGGGTTTAAAGGAAATCTATCACCACTGGACATATTGCTTCTTTTTCCGGGGGACTTCGCAAATGGAGGCTCAATAAGGGGCCCTTTCAACCTTGACATTGAAGACCTCTATTGAAAGGTATGTGCAAGCGTTGAACGAGTGCGGACATGGAAGCAACTGTCAAGAGACACTCCCCTACACATTCATTGCTCACTCCCCGAGTTTCTGGACTTTTTTCTTAAGGCCTACGGCCAGGCCCAGCCTACGCCCAAAGGGAAGAAGTACCCCAGTCATCCTGACGGAGTGATGCTGATGTTGCATCTGACAAACACTGAGAGCGAGTGAGTGAGTGAGTGAGTGAGTGAGTGAGTGAGTGAGTGAGTGAGTGAGTGAGTGAGTGAGTGAGTGAGTGAGTGAGTGAGTGAGTGAGTGAGTGAGTGAGTGAGTGAGTGAGTGAGTGAGTGAGTGAGTCGGTGAGTCGGTGAGTCGGTGAGTCGGTGAGTCGGTGAGTCGGTGAGTCAGTCAGTGCGTGCGTGCGTGCGTGCGTGCGTGAGTGAGTGAGTGAGTGAGTGAGTGAGTGAGACTAGCCAAAAGGTACTGGGCAGATTGCATTCGGGCTCGTGGCTTCCTTGCAGGTTTCTTGCTGTATTTTGTTTTTGTTCTCGGGTTTCATGTCAATCTGCATGAGGCATCTTCTTGGCGTCGCTTTTTCGGGTTCCGAAGCAGGCTCGACCTTTTTTCGCCGAGTCGCTCTCTCGGACTCTCGGCAGGCTCCTATGCCTGCAAAATGGTGGTCGGGGCCTTGGCCGAGTTCGGAAAATTGGGTTTGAGACTCAGCCGTAAATATATATATATATATATATATATATGAGCGACTAACTTTATTTACCTTAATGGAAACATGCAAGGGGCTGGAACTATTTTTGGAAATGTGCATATTTAGCCGCAGAACGAGTTGGGGAACACCCCGAAAACGAGCTAGGGCAAACAAGCATGATAACATGGATTAGGAAGACATTTTGTTAAAACGAGTTCCAAAACGAGTTCAAAACGAGTTCAGAACGAGTCCCCTACAGCGTCCAAGTGAGCATTGGCCCAGTTCCTCCTCTCAAGTATTACTTTTCAACAAATTGTGTAGCAGCAGTTTGCTTAGCGAAAGGTTGTGCAGCAACAACGAAGGAGACAAAGGAGGCGGCAAGCTAACCAAAGCTCGCTTACTTCTTTAAGCTCCTCTTCTTCAAGCTCTACAGAAAGTTGAGCCAGATAAAACGAGCGCGGTGTTGGAAAACGAGATAGGGGGCTGCGACCGAGCGCGGGGTTGGAAAACGAGTCAGGAACACCCGTCCATTATGCCATGCAACAAATAAAAGCCGTTGCTCATAGAAACTCCTTGGAGAATGTGCCAGGTCTATAGTAAAAACCCAGTTAACCCCAGGGTAATGGTTTGGCTGTACCTGGATCCCCAAGTAGCCACTTTTTTCCAGCCACTTTACCCACTAGTAGCCCATAATTTGGCAAAAGTAGGAAAATAAGTTGGCCACTACGGATCCAGGCAGCCGTACTCCTTGACCCAGTCAAACTTCAAAGGTGTGGGGATGGAACGACGGTATCACGGGTCCCAGTATGTCCCACAATGAGTTGGTGCCCTTTTTGTATCATGGCTTACTGCAGGTTTGGGTGAAGGAGCGAATGCACAACGCTTTGTTTAGTTGCTTGCTACTTTGGATGGATGACATCCTAACTGATCAGTGGCTTCCTTTCTGATGAAATAGCTGCCCGGAAAAGCAGGGGCGTGAAGCACAGGACTCCAATTTGGGCACAGGATTCATGCTTACAACGTGGGAAAAAGCAAATTGCCGCCGGAGATTCATGGACCATCTCAGGCTTTTGACCTCGATACGGGAAGCAAAGAGGCTTTATCTCCAAGTTCTCCCGGAAGTTAGGCCAAGCCCCTAATTTCTGTGGGTGGACGTCCTGGAGAATTTCAATAACGAAACTCACGTTCAAACATTGTCCAAACCAAATGCCAGCGGGCCCGAAAGGAAGTAAACTTTCTCGGGTCCCGGAGTGAACGAGTCCACACCCAGAGTGACGTAATCCTAAGCAACGGGCATTTCCATGGGTTTTCTCCAATTCGGGCTTTGACCGGGTCTCGAGCACGTTTGCGCATGCGCTTGCAAGCTTTTTCGGAGAATGACGGTTTCCCACCCAGCAAAAAGTGGATCGCTTGCACTTGTTGCTTTCTCCAGGTGACCCAAGAATGGTTGACTTCCTCCTTATCTCCATTTTGAGAAACTCCCATGTCAGCGGCCGACCAAGCGGCACCTTTAGCCGAGCTTGTCTGCGGCAGCGTTGGCGAGCTTTGGTCAATACCCCGGTTATTGGCTGTCAAGGAGGTTTGCGGACCGGCAATAGACATGTCGAGAACTATTGCAAGTGTTGCGGGGAAGGGAAACCTAGCCACGTTCCACTTCTTGGAGTTTTCACCATGGCGCGTACAAATAAATTGGCATAGACAGTAATACCATTTTGTTTGCATATCTAGGGTGTGTCGTTGTTTCGGGTACCCCGAAAATGGTGGTGAATTTGTTGCTTCCCTTTAAACCCACCAACAACAGGGTACCCAGAAGTGCACAGCCATAAATACATATATATATATATGTGTACATGGCGGGGGTTTAAAGGGAGCCCCAAGGCAAACCACCAATCTAGCGAAGGCGGCCGCTCTCATGTTTGAGGCAGCTGTAAGGATTCCCGCTAGGGGAGTCACCATGCCCGTTTTGGACCATGCCACACATGTGTCGTGGTCAACCTTTAAATGACCATCGGTAACTTTGTCCATTGTGTCAGAAGTATAATCTGTTTAGTAGTTTTGCCCAATGGTCATCCCATGTTGATCGGACCTTTTGATCAACTGCATATCTTCTGTGGACAGCAGAGACCCCCGCTTTGTGGAAAGTTTAGAGAGTCCCTCCCAGAATTCATCATTATTGGACTGAGCGAACCCCCCTATGGATTTTCTGGGAGAATGTGCCAGGTCTATAGTAGCTAAGTTGTGGCTGCAAAACCCTTTTGAACTTCAGGGGTAACGGTTTCGTTGTACCTGGATCCCCAAGTAGCCACTTTTTTCCAGCCACTTTACTCACTAGTAGCCCATAATTTGATGCACAAGTAGCTGGAAAAGAAGGGCCACTGAAGATCCAGGTAGGGGCAAGTCTCTTGGACCTTTGCTTTTTGCTTCAGATCCTCGGCTCGTGGGTTTTCGAGTCGAGCTAGGTCCACCCCATGCTGGGCTTGCTGCAAGTGGCCGGGCAAAGGCCCTTGGCCAAAGAGGAGGCCGGGATCAGTCCCTCGAAGCAGCGAAAGTTTCCCGAGGCGATTTTGCACAAGTGAGGTCAAGTACCATGAAGTGCGAATGGATGTTATCCTTCAAATTCCTCTCCTTGGTACAAGTGAGGTCCAGTACGACGAAGTGCGAATTGATGCCATCGTTTTTCTTTGTCTCGAATGGTGAGGACCTCTCAAAAATGAGTGTCGTGACGGGGATTTGTTTTTGTTCGCCACGAAACTGATCGCTCGCTCCATGCGCCGCAGGTTTTGGTGTGCAAGGAGTTCGCGCTGCTCACCACGTCCTTGGTGCAGAGTTTGTTCGACAACGAGATGCGCTGCGTGTCCAGCTCCAACTCGCAGGCCGATCAAGTTTGGGCGACTGAGCATCTGCACTAGGTCCCCCGGCAATTGGTGCCCTTTTGCCAACTTTGTTGGTTGGGAGATTCGGTTCCCCTACTAAAATAGACTACAGACAGAAAATCGGGTGCCCTGATTCAACAGAAAAAAGGGTACCAACTTATTCTAACCTCTCAAATCTGGAGGACCTAGTGAAGCTTGCTGCTCAGTAGGGAATGACCTTCCGGTTTTCGGGAATGAAGTGAGGGATTCACGTAAAGGAAGCTATAGGGGAGGGGTTTTTCTGGGTATTCCCTCATCTGCTGAGGACCAGTAAGGAAAGAAAGCCGGTTGATTTGGGTGCACCCTCCAAAGGTAGCGGTGCCAGTTTTTGGTTGGTGTCAAGGGAAGCCAGAAGGAAAAACACGTTTTCGGGAGGGGGGGTCCCCGAACAGAAAAGCCAATTGGGCCACTTTTCTCCAGCCACTTTGAGCCCATAATGTGGCAACAGTAGCTGGGAAATATATGGGCCACTGGGGATCCAGGTAGAACCCATTTGAGGTTATCCGAGTTTTGTTTCCCACCAGTCGCCTGACGAGTTGGGGGGGGAAGGCCGGAAGCATTTTGGGGACTGACTTCCCAGGATGCAGCGGTGTCCTTTTCTCCTTTTGGTTTGGAGAGGCGTTCCTTTTCACATCAAGCAATTTTGGGTGTCTTCCACGTCAGGGGGATGGGGAGGAGGAAAGGGG
>CAUJNA010002990.1:187302-192302 GCA_963377175.1 Effrenium voratum | reverse complement strand
TTGCGCGCCCGGATCGAATGGAGACTTGAAAGCAACCAAGTGGGTGCCACACTTTCACACCCAGACCTCCCCGGGTGTGAGAAATGATATTTCGAGGGCCGAAGCAAATTAGAACATGGTGTTGGGGTGCTCCAAAACCAAGTTATGTCACCAAAGGGCAAACATGTGTACGGTTGGAAGTTTAGCGTCTGATATTACGGTGAATGTCGGAGGGAACTCCACTCGATGCTTTGCCGCTCCACGCCTCCGCGTCGTCAGGACAAGCCGGGCGAGAAGGAGAACGGGACGGAAGCGGTGGTGGCTCAAGGAGGACCCATCGCGTGGTGGGTTTCTTGAACTGGGGAACGACGAATCCGTACACAGCTCCTCTTGACCTCCTTTTTAACTCGCTGGTGCTCAGCAGGGAATGAGGGAATGAACCAGGGGTCCCCCCAAAGGAAACCACCAGGGATGGTTTATGGTGGTGATTCCCTCATTCCTTACTGAGCACCAGCAAGTAAAGTGGCCCTTTGATGCCCTGCGCAAACAAGCCCCACGCATTGCACGGGAAACGAGTGCAATCATCCTTTACTTGGTGATTCTGGGCATTCCTTCATGCCGATTTGGAGTTCTATTTTGGGGGACCCTTGAGCGCTGGTCAGGGATCATCTCGCGGTATGAGTCAGGGGTCGTCTCCGTTGGTTTGGAGAGAAGCCAGACGGAGCGCATTTTCTCTTGTCCACTCTGGGACAAGGCCCCGCCTGAGGATCCGAGGTGCTTCCGTTTGACGGGATGGTTGGGGCGATACTGGTCACAAGTTGAATAAACTAGTGGGTTACTTCATCGTTTGTTATGGTGTAATTGCAGGAAATTCGCCCTGAAAGGGTCCAACATGGCCATGGGTTCATACATGGACCTGTACAATCAGCCTTGGATTTCCCACTGCTCCCCAGCCACTCCTTGTTGAGGGGGGTCAGTTCTCATTGATTTTGTCAGTGGGGATGAAGGGATCGCTCTCCGACCCTGTTCCCATTGCCAATGCGGGCCTTTGCCCGCCTTAAGCCAACCCTGGAACCATACCCTTCCCTCTGCCCCACCTTAGTCAACCCATGCTTCCAGCAGCACCTTTATCCCACCCGAACTCGCTCTCACCCGTCCTAAGATACTCCGCAAAGGCACAATCATCCTAGCCCCGCCCTGAGCCTGTTTCCCAACCCCTTCGTCACCCACCAGCCCTACATATCCCCACCCGCACCCCTGGCACACCCTATAAGTATCTATAAACCACCATTTCATATTAAGCCGATCCCGCACTTCACAGCACTGTCGTTCGCTTGCCAAGAAGCAACGGCAGCACACATTGAACTACAGCATCTGGCCCCCCGCATTGTCCATGGCCGGTGCGGTTCTTTCTGCGCGTGTGGATTCGAGCGACGAACCGGGCCCCGTTTCGGGCCGGCGTCCCGTTGAAATCAATTGAGCACCCCTACTTTTTTTCCCGCTCCTGCAACAGCCTTGGCCTATGTTTGTTGGAAGCGTCCCAGTGGTTTGCCGGTGTGTTTGGCACTCCTTCTTTCAGGGTATTAGCTGCGAAGGGTGTGAGTTTGCAAATGACATCTTTGTGCCCCTCTCCCCGCGCCCTTTTGGTAGGTTCTAAGCAGAAACCAAAAGGAAAACCCCTCATTTTGGGGGGTCCCCTAAAAAATGAGTGTATGTATATAGTACCCTTCCCCCACCCAACCCCCCCCCCCCCCTGCAGCCTCTGCTTTGGAACCCTTTGCGGACTTTTGTGGGGTCGACCATAAACAACTCGTGTTTGTTTTTTGTATTGTTCAGCTTGCACAACCACCAACTCTCTGTGGTCTTTTTCCGGGTCGACCTTAAAACATGGTTTTGCTTTGTTTTGTTTTTGTCAGTCTGCCCAACAGGACTTTTGGCGGGTCGAGCTCAAACAACTCGTGGTTGTTTGTCTTTCGTTTCACTTCGCTCGCGGCGCCTGCCAGACTCCCGACCTCCCCTTTTGCCCACAGTTTCTTCTTTTAGCGTTGGATTCCTCGAACCCCCGAATCCCTTCGCCCGCACCTACAAGCAAGCCAGCCAAAGACCAAAGCCAAAGGCAGAGCAAGCCCCCAAAACCGCCGTGGGCGTGGACACGCATCCAAGCCAACCTCCAACCAACCCTAAGACCCCAAGCCAACCCTGGTTGGGGGGCTAGGCCATAAATATAAACACAGTCCACCAAGTGGTTTTATCTCTAGTCACATGGCTCCCCTGGATAAGCCGGAAGCGCTAAGCGACAGATTTTTTTGGCGAAGCGACGAAGCGACGAAGCGAGCCGCAGGAGCCACAGAGTCGCAGGTGGCTGAGGTGAAGGAGGTGTCCAAGAGCAAGTCCAATGCGCTGTCCGAGGACCGGGAGAGCACAGCCCACGAGAGTTGTGACTTTCGTACCCTTCCTCCAACTAACATGGCACCTGTGGGGAGGTACCTCGAAGATTCATTTCCTTTTGAAGGGAGCCCCTGTCAGTTGCCATGTTAGTTGGAGGGAGGGTACCACTTCTTGGGTTTGGGTTTTGCCACTTAAAATGGCAACCAAAAGGTTTTTTTTCCCTTTTTTTGGGCCAATCCACTCAATCGGAAGTGAGACAGTCAGCTACTTTTGACTGAGTTTCACCTTTGACCATTTTCCATCATGTTTTTGGGGAGTAGTTGGGCAGGAGCGGGGGTTCCAATTATTTTTGCCTTGGTCAATCAAAACCGATCAAGATCCTGCCAGGTGGTAGTTTCCCTCAGCGACTGCGGAGAAAGATTGGGATCCGGGACCCAACTTGAGCAACCCAGTCTGCGGGTCACTGGGCAACGGGTGGATTCTTGCTCTCGCCACTTGAGCTGAGTTTTTTGTCCAGTCGAGTTCGCAGAGTTGGTGGGTAGAATTCTTGACCGTTGAACATGGGACGGCAGGAACGTTTGGCCGGAGAAGCCCTGGTAGCTTCAATATATCTCTTTGGGGTACCTGCGGTTCTCCAACCGGCCCTTTGCCGGTGGCCGGTTGCCAGGGTTGCGATTTACTTTAAACACAGGGTAGACCATCTCATTATAGGGGGTACGACAAGGGATACCAAATGTAGGGTTGTCATGGGGACTTTACCCACATTGTTGGTCCGTGTCATTTGCCAACATCATTTGACCATCTCATATCTGGTGTAGAGAGTTGGGCCAGGTCTCGTCAATTCATCTTGCATGTCTGCCTTGAAATTCGGGTCGGTCCCAAGCGCCGGCAATGGGCCGGAAAGCAAACAACAAAAACACAAGGGAGCGTTTGCCCGCAGAAGTTTCTTCGGTTGAGAGCTTCATCGCGCGTTTTTTCAGGCCGCTAGGGCAGAGGTGGTGGAGGAGGTCATCCCGGCGATCAACATCAAGGCCCTGGTGCATTTGTTGCTCTATGCCATGCATCAGGCGTGGCAGAGCAACTTCTTTTTCGTTTCGGGCGACTTGGGGTTGGCAAAGCCTATCTTTGCCTGATGCAAATTGCCGTACCTCTTGCTTTTCTTAGTCTTTTCTTTACGAGGGCACCAGGCTTGCAGCAGACTGTGAAATTAGGCGCACAAGCTGACTTTGTGGAAACCTGCAGTCTGCGTCTTTGGCCCAAAACGTCATCGTGCGGGTTGTAAGGATCACGACGTTGATACTTTACGAGCGCCGCCGGCCTTTCTTGTCGCTAGCTTCTGAAAGAATAGCTAGGTCCAGCTAGGTACTAGGTGCCCCTTTCTCACCCCTTTTTTGGTTGGGAGGGTTCCCCTACTAAAATAGACTACAGAAAAAAGGGTACCCTGATTCTAACCTCTCTACTGGAGGACCTAGATAGACAACCGTGGTCAGCAGTTCTCCGGGAACCAGGACCATGACCGCAAGGAGTTTGTGGCACATATCAGGTCGATTCACTTCCCCAGAGTTAGCTCTCCTTTTGTTGTTTTGCTTTTTGGGGGTCCCCTTTCTTTTCCAGTAACCGGGAAAACACTGTAGATGTGCGCAATGCGCACATGTATATATATATATCATATTAATATATATATATATTATATTAATATATATATATATATACTGTATGAAACTGTATATATGTATTTCAATATGTACCAGTCCCTGGGCCACGTACCCCCCCCCCCCCCGCCCCAATGGTATGGTCCCCCCACTCCCCCGCATCATCCGCATCTTGGGGATGATGCTGGCAATGCTGGGGATGCTGTCCAGTACCGTGCGAGCCCTGCAGCTTCGGTCCCAGATCCCCTTTTACCCCGTGAACCAACACCCCCGCACCTCTCGCAACATCCTACCCTAAACCAAACCACCCTGCAACCCCTCCTTAACCCCAACCCTAAGCCTAAATCAACCAAAACCCAAACCCACCCGAAACCCACCGCAAACCAACCCTGAACCAACCCTGAACCAACCCTAAACCAACCCACCAAGCCTAAACCAACTCCGAACCACACCCCAACCACCCAACCACCCAACCACCCCACCACCCCACCACCCCACCACCACCCCACCACCCACCACCCCACCACCCCACCACCCCACCACCCCACCACCCAGGCCCCATCACCACAGGGGGGGGTGGGAGGGTGGCCCACCCACCCTACACCAACCACCCAACCCCACCCACCACCCACCACCCCACACCCACCACCACCCACCCCACCCCCACAGGGTGGGGGGGGGGAGGGGGTAAGAGGGAAGAGTATGTAGAATGTGCCGGGGAGAGGTCTGGGCATCAACATCACACTGAGAGCTGGCTTTCAGGCAGATCTTGTATAGGAATTGATTTCATAAAATTGCAAATCTTAGTCTGAGAAATTGGCTTCCAGGGGAATTTGGTAGGAATGAAATTGCAGATGTTACAAGTTAATTTGTAAGGTAAAGAACATATTCTCCAAAATATTTTTTTACAAATTTTACAAATTCTAGTCTGAGAAATTAGCTTCCAGGGGAATTTGGTAGGAATTAAATTGCAAATTTTAC
>CAUJNA010002990.1:146223-187202 GCA_963377175.1 Effrenium voratum | reverse complement strand
AAATTGTAATTTTCTGCCAGATTGTTTTTGATATTTTACAAAATATAGAAATCAATTTGTAAAATTTGTACAATTTGTAATTTTGAGCCAGATTTTTTTGATATTTTATAAAATTTGAAAAAATTGAAAAATTTGTAAAATTTGTAAAATTTGTAATTTAATTCCTACCAAATTCCCCTGGAAGCTAATTTCTCAGACTAGAATTTGTAAAATTTGTAAAATTTGTAATTTTGGGCCAGATTTTTTTGATATTTTACAAATTTTACAAATTAATTTGTAAAATTATTTGTAAAATTTGTAATTTAATTCCTACCAAATTCCCCTGGAAGCTAATTTCTCAGACTAGAATTTGTAAAATTTGTAAAATTTGTAATTTTGGGCCATATTTTTTTGATGTTTTACAAATTTTACAAATTAATTTGTAAAATTTGTAAAAATTGTAATTTTGGGCCAGGTTTTTTTATATTTCACAAATTTTGCAAATTCATTTGTAAAATCTGGAAATTTCACTTTTTACACATGTACTTGCGACATTTTGTGAAATGCTTAATTGTTAACCAAATTTGTTGGAATTTGGCATAGTTCAGAAACTAATCTGCAACATGTGTAAAACTTGTAAGGTAACTCCAGCCAAATCTCCCCGGAAAGCAAATTCCCCAGAGTACGTTTCAATGTCAGCAAATCCGATTTAGAATTACAAGCTGGATTTGAACAAACATTGCTCGGGGGTTGCAAATTGCACAAGCTAGTTTGTAAAAAGTCGGTCCAGAATTACACAAATTACAAGTAAAGGTGTGAACATTGTAAACTTGATAAAACTTGATCACCGTCCTTCCCTTAACGGCTTTTTTGGGTCAAGTTTGTTTCATTTTGAATCGGTTGAAGTTTGGTAAGGAAATGGGGAGGAAAGCATATTATCTTTTCATTTGGAATCTCTCTTTTCTGTTATTTCCATGTGTTTGTTTTTCTTTAGGATCTCGAATTCATACTCCTTTCTTTATCTTTCACTCTCTCCCCTGACCATTTCTTCCTACAATCAACTCAATAAACTAGGATGGAAAAGACAGGGATAAAGAAATAAACATAAGATAGGTAAAGGAGAGAGGACATCTTCTGTAACACGCTTCTTTTGGATAACTTTCATACCACACATACCTGATGGAGAAAGAGATGGAGAAAACCGTACAAATAGAAAGACATGGAAAGGCTACTGGGATTGTGGGATGGATTCATTTGTATCTCAGAGATTTTATCGCATACCAGGTTAGACCAATCGATGAAGGTAAGGGAAAGGGAAAGGTGTGAAAGAACAAAGAATGATTAAGAAAACCTTCCGCCCAGACATCACGCAGAATACACAAGATAGCCTGTCCGTGAGACTTGGAGGATATGATGATTGAAGATTCCCTCACTATCCCTTTCCAGCCTGTCTTTGGGGCCTCTTCCAAATCATTGCCTGCTTCCTCTTGTCCATCCATCCTCATCCTTTATTTGCATTTATGGATGGGCAAGAAGTGACGAAAGCATTTGCAGGCAGTAATAATTACGGTAGAAAACGTAATATCCTCCCTTTCTTTTCAAAATCCTGTTTTATACAAGCTAACAACATAAAAAGGGCGCGAGACAGTTATGACAAAGCTAAAGATAATTATGGGTGGTGCTTACAGAAGCTATCTAATTTATTGCGTGCTAATACATGCTTCTAATCTTAAAACCCATACTTACATTCCTCGTTCTTTTCTATTTTATTCTTCCCTTGTTGAGATTCATTGCGCTATCTTTCTTTGTGAATGCTTTTGGCTGTCCGGTCGTCGCTGGGGCTCACCGAAAGGAAAAAAGATTATGAGTAGGTCTTACTCATATTATTTTGCTTGTGTTTTACTATCTTTTGGACCTTTCATCCTTCCCCTTCTTCTGTTTCCCTTTTCAACCGTTGAAGAATGCCAGAAATCGAGGGGTGAAGGAAGGAGGGAGAAGCTAGCCCCCCCGTTCCTTCTTCTCCAACTGTATCGCTAGTGGGGAGAAGATAGGAAGGAGATCAACCGTTCCATCTTTACCTTTCCCTTCCCCACTACGTTCTGGAGTTCTGTCACTACGAAAGACTCACGATGGAACAGTCTAAAAGTGGGACGAAGGAAGGGGATATTGGCTTTATTTTTGGTTTATTTGTAGAAAAAGAAAGCCACTTTCCACAACCCGCTTCTTTCTGTAAAAAAACAGATGGAAGAAGATGACCTTTCCTTTCCCGGCCCAGCCAACGCTTGTCATTTTCCTTGCCTTGTCTTTTACATTGCCATGTTTTGGAAATGAAGAAGTAAAGCGTCTGGCAAGGAGGTAAGCGCCCATCAATACTAATTGAAGATACCGAATTGGATGGGCACTTACCATGTCTTTCCATCACTTCTTTCTTTCCTTTTGATGAAATTGAAGATTGAAAATGGGAAGTGAGAAGCCTCTCTTGACTTCTTCCTCAAGCACAGGCTGCTGTTAATCTTATGCCGTGTGATGCTTGGGAAGAAGAAGAAGAAGAAGAAGAGAAGATAGGAGAGGGTGAACAGAAGTAACGTGATTCTTTCTTTTCCTCCGATCGCATCCTGATTTTCCCATGTATGTCACCCACCAAAATCTTCAACCCATAAAGATTTGACTACAGAATCCTTAAAACCTTTTTAATAGCAAATGCTAGCGGTCTCTCTCTTTTGCTAATAATCTTCTGGAAATGAAAGGACAATAATAGAGTTTTAGATCATAGGATGGTGTAAGGACTGGGTTCTTCTCATCGTTGACGTCCTTCCTTGTCCAAGTCACGGAGGAAGAGAGGTTGGTTTGTGGTCCCAAGAGCTTGTATCCTTCCCTTTCTATCTCTTCCACTTCATCCAGGAAACATTTGTGGATGGACATGTCGTTATTAAGATCATTGCCTTTCGGTTTACCATCCCATTTATTGCTTGAATGTCTATCTTTGTTGTCTTCCATTTACAATATTATCTGAGAAGTATAGAAATGCTTCTGGGTGTGAGGTTGAAAAATTGGCGATGTAAAGAAAATCACGATGGTTGGAACAGAAAGTTAATCATTACCAAGAATAGGTTCATAGTCTCTCATCTGCTGGTTGCATTCTCATGTACTTGTTCACTTTGCAACCTTTCTACTTGTTTATCTATCTTCCCAATCTCTCTTTCTCTCTCTCGCATTGTAAACGTTGGAGGCATCTGGATGGGGGAAAAAAACCCGGGGGGTAATAACAAATATGAAGAAGAGGAACTGGCTAACACTCCTTCTGCTCTCCCGTCTTTCGCGGCTGTCAGGATTAGTAAGAATTACGAAAAAGGCCTATGAAGAAACATAATAGATACATAAATAAATAAATCAATAGGCAAATGACAGAACCAAGAACATGAAAGTAATAAAGAATGTTAATAAATGAAACGGTCTATTGGGAGACAAATTATTCTTGTCCATCAAGAACCCTCTCCAACACAGTGAAAAACCTAGAGTGGACAATGATGGATATGATAGAAAACGCAATAAGATAATAAAACGCAGAAAGCTATGAGATTACAACGATTCTGTAATTATTGCCTTTAAATTCACCCCGTGACCACTTCATCCCATTTACACAAATATATTGGAGAAGATATTAGTGCATGATGAAGAATAAACACAAATTATAACCATAGATAGTTTGCTTGACTCTGAAGAGGCTGTTGGTCTTTACTCATGGAGTTTATTTAGTTGTATCTTCTTTCTGCTTTTGTTCTATTAGAATTTCCTTGCAAAATCTCTCACTCACTTCCTATTGTATCATTAGATATGTGCAATATTCTTGAGTTTTAGGTGAGAATGAAAAGGATATTAATAGTTCAAAGTTGCTGGAGAAGGACGGAACACTATTTACGAAAGGCTATTTATTTACTAGAATCTCATGAGTAATGTTAACTAATTTGTATCGATTGGGGTTTATTTCTCACCTTCTCTTTTTAAGGGGTTTCCTTTTTCCCAAGCTTACTTGTCAAATCCTACTGAATCAATCCCATGTTCATCGCTAGAAGTGACCGAAGGAAGTTAATAGTTTTCTCATCAGAATATTGCCTGTCCAAATAGAGTGATGAATGAAGAGACGCTTAACTGTTATTATTGCTTAAGTGACGTCTCACGGACAGGCTACGTCTCCAGACCCTTTTTTATATCTCTCTGATTGTTCTTTCCTTTTATGTTTATTTGACCAGCATTTGTTTACTATTTACTTCTTCCTCACTGACATTCGATCTTCTCTAACTCTGTTATCTGTTACTGTGGCTTTAATCATTTGATTAACATTTTCCTCTTTCCATTTCCATGCTCTATCTTGGTGAGCTAGCAAACGTTTAATTTAGAAAAAATATGGAAGTGATAGATAGGAGGACATCATTATTTGTTTCTATTAATACTACTTCACGAAGGTATACCGTGTGCTTTTATCACACTCTCTCACAACCAAAGAGAGGATGTTCATCTGGTCTTCATCACCCCTCACCCTTTTTTCTATTACTACAAACTAGCTGGTTCTTTCAGGGTGGGGCATGCCAAGACATTCCTTTCTACTCTTGGGATTGCACCAAAAGAGTCCATGTGCAACAATGAGCCGTTCTGCTCTTGAAGGCGCGCGGCGGCACATTGTACGTAATCTTCCCTGCCGGGGGGGGGGGGGAGGGGGGTCCACGGCCTGGAACATATATATATATTATATTAATATATATATATATATATATACTGTATGAAACTGTATATATGTATTTCAAACCCAGGGACCGCTTTGCACCGACACAGGACATCGGGTCTTTCTTTTGGCGCCCATTTTTGAGATTGTTGGAGAGCAAACAGAAAGCGAGACCCATGTTGAGGGTCCAGAAGTCCACATATCAGATAATACATGCCTCACTCACATAGTCCAACACAGATAAACTAAAAGTCCATGGTCCATACATCAGAAAATCCTCAGAGACAAGAAACAGCAAGGAGGCACTGTTGGAAGGTTACTTTTTGGGCACGGTGACACATCAGAGCGAAGCTTCTCGTTTGGATTTCCTCTCGGATCCTTCTTGCAAGAACATCCCCCCACGAACAGAAGCACCTGAGGGCAACTGATCTTGCATTTTCCTCAAGCGGCCATTTCCCTGTCACCTGGAGCAACATGGAAGGGAGGCTATGTTATTGTCAGGAGACGCGAACATCCACAAACATGTTCCATAAAGTGTAACAACAATTGCCATCCCCCCAAAGGAGTGTAGTGAAATTGTTTGGGCCTGTTTCTCAGCGAGGGATGACTCCAACATATTCTGAACTCATTACCCATCGCTCGTTTACAACAGCGCCAGCCATTTCCGCTTTTGAATTACCTTTGTCCAAATTGGAAGGGCCAGCTTCCAAAACACATCGAAGCTTCTGAACGGTTTCGATTCGATATGTTCAAATGAATTGGGCAAGTTGTGGACGTAGATCTAGGATTGATTCCCCATCCTTGCATGTCACCTAATTCCGGTGTCCCTGGATCCACCATGTCACCATGGAGGAATGGATGTCCATTGGCCTGTAAGAGACATATTCAAATCCCGGGCTGCAAGCCATGCACGCCGAAAAAAACCTGAGGGTTTTGTTCAAGGGTTCCTTCTTTGGGGTTTGTCAGGGGGTTCCTTGGGTGTTTGTTGGGCTTTGCGTTTGAAACATACCACTTCACCTTTTTTGTGGGTGATTTCCACAGGTCATTCCACATACCATTTGCCAGCAATTCGGGGGTCCTGGTTGCCAATTTCTCATGTCACTTGATTTTTTTTGCTGACTCTTGAATCGATGTGGTTGTCAAAACCAATGGGATCCCATGGGTAGCCGAATTCGCCACCCATTTTTGGTTGCCGATTTTCGTGGTTGGATTGAATCGGAGGTTCCCTGAAAAAAACCGATTTGGCTTTACCCTTGCTGCCTATTTTAGTGGTTGGATTGAATCGGATGTTTTTTGGGGGGTACGATTTGGCTTTGGCTTTTGAACAGCCCATGGCCAAATTTGAGGCTCCTCCAACTCATTCCCTGCCTCAAGTTCGCGGCGGCAGGAGTCGATCGCCTTCCGCCACGGCTCGAGGGCAGAGGTGCCCGGTCCGCGCGACGTGGATCAGTTTTGGTTGGGGGAGGGGTCTGCATAAGAGGGTCTGACGTACGAGGGTTTGAGGGTTTGAGGGTTGAGGGTTTGAGGGCAAGATAAGGTCTCGCCCGATGGACTTTAGAAGTCGGGGTCGATCTCGCGCAAAGGGTGCCAAAGCAGGCTTGCACCGCACCTCTTCTAGGCGGCGAATGGTCTTTTCCAATTTGCCAACCGGACAGATGGACCCAGATCAGGTTTTTGGTCACCTCAATGGTTGGTTTGGGGATTTGGTGAAACCACTGTTTGTTTTTGGCGGGTAAAGGAGAAGCAACCTCTTGACCTCACCACCAATCCAAACCACCAATTGGAGGGACCTCATGGGCAAACATTATTTCAATCATGCTTCTCCGCATCGTACCCCACAACCCCATTCTATTGATTCAAGTCCTTGTTGCACCCTTTGCACCTTGGTTGAAAGATACATCAAAGGATACAGCGATCACCATTGTCTAGCCCACCACTACATTTCACTTCCTGAGTTGGTGGACTTTAATTTGTTTGGAAAGACCATTTTAGTGGTAAATAAAAAGCTCAAACATTTTTTTGGCCGGTCAACTTGGGAAGTGAGACATAGACCTGCAGCTGAGCTTTGGAAGGGCTTTGCCGGCAGGGTTCGGCAATAAGGTAGAGAACTGATAGACCCAGTTGCCCAGTGGTGCCCCTTTTGTCCTGCTTTTTTTTTGGGAGGGGGTTCCCCTTTAAACTCATCCAACAAAAAAAACGGTGCCCGTTTTGCCCATAAACATCCACTAAGCATCTGAGTAGAGCTTGGCTTCAAGATATCATGCCTTCTTGGGAGGCAAGCCTTGCAGAAGTGCGGACGGGCCCAAGGTTGCAATGGTTCATACCTGGGTTCTCTCTCTTTTGAATGCAATGGAGGTTGGGAACGTGGCTATGGTCGGGTGGAGACCTTCCTTTGGGAGTCTTTTGCGTGATGGTGGCAAAGCTCTAGGGGCACCTTCCCCATTCTTTCCAGGCATCCTTCTTTCTAAAAAAACACCTAAAACCCTGCAGAAACAGCGATCGGTTTCTTCTCTTTTTTTAAAGAACGATGGTTGAAAAGAATGGACACGGAATCAAGCCCTCTCAAACCTGACCAAACAAGAACTCAGTTGAGGAACTCCTCAATGCCCCCCTTTCAAGGAACTCATGGGGGAATCAACCCCTAGAAAAGCCGCGCAGATCCCGGTGCGCCACATGTCCACCATGGTCAACTGCAGCATTGCCTCGCTGGCTTCACTCATGTGCCCTGCCGGGCGGATGGGCTCGTCAGGGTAGGGTCCATAGGCGGCTTCTCAAAGTGGTTGAAGATGGATGGCTTCCTCTGGGTTTCCCTTCAAATACCAACCAAGCCGGGGTCTATGTTGAGAAACTCCTATTCAAACCTTGGGCCCCTTTAATTACCAAGGAAATATCATATAACATGTAAATGGAACAGCTAAGCAGCTGCCTTGCATGCATGTGATAGGATCTGCAAAGCGTGGCAGAACCTGGCTGCAGATGTTGCGTGACGGGTGGGCCTTCATTTGGCTTACTGGCCTCTGGCCCTTGCAGTTATTTGACCTGGGCATCAACTGGCCATGGGTCAAAATCCCGTACCCCCAGTGAACATCCCAATCCCCACTAAAATAGGTTCTAAAATGGGTGGTGCACCAAAAAAACCCAAAATGGGATCCAATGGGCACAGCCAACTGTGACACTTTGCAAGCATGCCCTCTCTGCGGAGAAGCAAAGCTTGACGTGGCGCACTGCCTCCATTCATATGAATTTGTCCTGGCACACTCGATGTGGTTCACTTGTCACGGGCATCGGCACGGGCGCCTCCCGAAATTTGGAGCGCCCGTTGTTTTTTCAGCATCATGCCCCAATCCAGCCTGCGTGCTGGCGACCTCGTTGAGGCTAGGTACGTTAGCTGCCGCTGCATCATGCGCCTAGCTAGATCAAAATCGCAGCATCGAAGCCATCTTGGAAGCATACCAATTATGGCGCGTAGCAACGACCGACTCGCCAAGTGTTCCTTGCTTAGGTTTCGCTCTCACTGGCGCCCCTTTCCGCAGTCCTCCTCTGGGGCAGGGGAAATGAAGCTATGAAGCTATGGATGCTTGGAGGGGCCGGATTAAAATCGGAGAAAAAACCCGCTATGAGTCCGCCAGGTGTACAACCTTTTGCCGCGCGGCGAACTTGCCGCGAACTCCGCGTCACCACCACGGTCTGTTTGCTCTGCGTAGAATGTTCCAGCGAGTCGAATCAAGGCGCGAGCGTCCTTTGCCGCATGCCACCACGTCCATTTGGGCTATCGAGTAGCAGCTCCTTAGCCAGGGACATGTTTCAGTTTTTGCAAGCGCCTTAGCGCCTTAGCGCCAAGTTCAAAGGCTGAGTATAGAGGTCCAGATAAGAACCCATGGCCGTTTTGGACCCTTGGGCTGATTTATGAATAACAAATGGTTAATTAACCCATAAACTACGGGTTCACAACAGAGGTTCGGCCATATGGACGCATACATTCAGCCTTTGACAAGTCTGTCGGTTGCATCCCCGGAGAAGGTTAGCTGGCCTGCCTCCTTGACCTATGGCTCGCGCCCAGTCACGAGCATCCAATTGCTTGTAGCCTTTTTGAGGAACCAGGGGAGGATTTCAGCACCGTAGAGCACCACAGGCTCAACCCTCTCAACTCCCGGAAAATGGGCCTTGCCCACTCGCAGAATGCCTCCCAGGTGTTGGGGGGGGTCCTCCTTTATAGTGCTTTGGTGGGGAATGGGCTGGGTTTTCGGGCCAGAAACAACGACGGTTCCGTTCAAACCAGGTGTTCCAAGACAAAGACACCGGAAGCAAGTTATAAAGAAGCAGCCCCAACTCCCAGGTGGAAAGGCGTACTTGCCTAGGTCCCCCAGTAGTGCCCTTTTACCCCCTTTTTTGGTTGGGAGGGTTCCCCTGCTAAGATTGACTACAGAAAAAAGCGTACCCTTATTCTAATCTCTCTACTGGAGGACCTTGTTGCAGTGGAACTGATCTTCCCTAAGTTAACATCGCTGTTCTTGGCATGTGTCTTGTTTCGTTTGTTTTTGCTGGGTCTGTTCGTTGTTTTGTTTGTGTTTTTTTTTCTGCGGGGCTGCAAAAAACAAGGTTTTGTGCTGCCAATGTTAGAGTTTTCATCTAGCCACAGCATCGGGTATCGGAATCTTCGGGGTGCAACTTCTGTTTCAAGCTCTGTTGCTCAGTGGTGCCCGTTCTTTTCCTCCTTTTTTTTGGGGAAGGGTTCCCCTTGAACGTCCAGCGGCCAAAAAAGGAAGCCCTTTTCTTGCCATGCAAATCCACTGGGCATCTGCATCTGAGCAAGTCAAAAGCCGAGCTGAGGAGCCTGACAGGCACCAGCCACAGCAAGAAGTTGCCCACAGAGGCTCGGGCAGTTCGTCCGGATGTGAGTCTTGCGGCGCTAAGTCAGGAAATGGCAAGGGCAAGGCAAAGCTTCCATTTGCTTCCATTTGCTCAACATTTAGTTGTTTTCCCTCTTGGTTTTAAAGGGAATCCTATCACTGGACATATTGTTATTTTTCCCAGGGGGACTTAAGCAAATGATAAATGGAAGTGGCTGGAAGCCTTTCGTAGCACCCCGGAACAGCCCTTCTGTCTGGCGTGTCCGTTAAACGGAGCCCTTTTTTCGATGACCCCGGGCAAGCGCAGCGCGTTGTTCCATGCAATGAAATGAAGAGTTCTTATGGCTGTTCTGAGTGTTGACTCCCTGCAAGTCAGTTGACCAAAGCCCGTAGGCTCTGCCAGTGAGGTTCTAGCCCTTCGGGGATCTGTGGAGCAATTCTGGGAGAACCCCAGAAACTCTGGCATGCAGGTTTGGGGAGGATTCCACAGGCACATGTTGGGAAAGCACTGGATGGGATTGTTCATAGAAGTTTGCCGATGTTTTTTTCGGAAGGCAACTAACTGACCGCACCACAAATCGCCACACAAACTCGGCGCACATGTTCCGAGAAAGGCTGTGGGAATTGGAGCCACGCTTCCGCAAGAGAAGGACTTCCCCAAAACATGTTCTTCACTGTTCATCCGGCCCTCCACATGTTCACTGTTCATCAAGTACCCCTTTTTCCCACTCCCAACGCAAACTCATGTCTACCAAGACTAAAGCAAGTGGAAGCTCAAAACTGGATCTCTCTCGACGGTATGCTAGGCACCCCCTTCACATTCGGGGGAAAAGGTCCCCTCTAATCCCAAGTGGACATTCGGGGCCCAGCCAAATGCTTTTGCGGCAGGCGGGCGCGGATCAGGGCCGGTCCTGCGACTACGACGTGTGCGAGGCTGGTGGGAGCTGTGGGTTGCGTGCGTCAATCCCTGAGCTCATGGACTTTAGGACCAGTTTTTGGGGGGTTGGATGCCATTTTAGTGGCAAACACACTGCTTGGCGACCGTTTTTGACCTTGTTTGACCCATCCACTCAGGAAGTGAGTCGTTGGTATTCAGACCCTTTGTTTAGGGACCATTCAGTCGATCAGAAGTGAGCTGCGAGTTTTTCCAACCGAAGTTTTTTGTGAATGGGCCACTTAGAGAGAATATGTTTCCCATGGGATAAAACTCCCGACACCTCATGTGGATCCCTCGCTGGCTGACTTTCTCAGCACGGTCCTTGGAACAAACCTGGACATTCCAACAAGTACTTTTTTCTCGTAGTTTCTGTGTTTGCCTCAGTTTGCGACGCAAACACCCGCAAATTCCCGCAAAAACGATAAAAGCAAGGAACACGCCCGCAAAAAGCCGCACACCGCCCGCAACAAAAGCGCACAAAAGCGCGCATCCACGCGAACGCCTAAATCGCCCATAAACGCCTTAAATAGTGAAACGCCTGGGTAAAAGCGCGCAAAGGAATGCTCAGGAAGAAGAGTTGTTTTGGGCGCTGCTCATGTGAGGTTGTCCTCAATCTTCCTGTCTGGTGGGTTCCCCTCTGCCAAACAGGCCGATTCCACAGGCCGTTTTTTTGGTATCCAGGCCATATTGCAGAGGGGAATCAGCATTGTGGAAGGCTCCCCTATCAGCCGCATGTTTTTGTTGTTCAAGCAGACTTGCTGTTTAAAGGAACCGCCACGATTGTCTTAAAAAACGATTGTTTTGCAGGTTGTTCGAGATTCCTTGATTGATTTATTTTCTGGCCTCAAGCGGATCGACCTGTTCGCTTTTGGTTTGGCAACTGTCGTGTTTGTAATGTGCTACCCTTCAGGTCCTTTGTGAAGCTTTAGCATGTTTGTTTTCCTTTCGGTTTCCCATCGCCGTGTGGTTGGTTCTCCTCGAGTGCAGTGTCTGATATGGAGCGATGAATATGGAGCCCCTTAAAACAGGGTGGGTTGCAACAATCCAACCCTTCGGGTTTCCCTTGAATTCCCCTTTGTGCGTTCCCATTGGGTTTCCCCTTTACTGTATTTCTGACCTTTGCCAAGGTGTCCCACAAACAAATAAATAACACCCAACTTCTTCGGGGTGTCCCATGCTTCTCAGCGCGAAACCTGGTTTGCAGTTCAGCCCCTGCTCAAAGTTCGCCAGAAGTTTGACGTGTGTTTTTTTTTGAACCCCGCGGCCGGTTATGTCCAAATCGAGCGGGAGGAAGGTGACACACTTCTGCTGCGTGCGTTTTGTGTCTTCCGAAAAGGATTGTTGCAACCAACTAATCCAAGAGTGCAAAAGCGCTTTTCAGCCTGTTTTTAATGTGTGTCTTTGAATATTTACTAGTCCGGACTGAAGCAGCTTCCAACCTAGCATCGCAAGAAGGGCTTGCCAATTTAATGTGCGTTTCGTTTGAGTGAGTTGATGTTGAGTTTTTATTGGCATTCTAAGTGATTTTTATAGCGAACCCACAATTTGTAGTCTTCGTTAAGCTTGGAAACCCTTTTTAAACAACCCAAAAAAGGCTTGCCCAAAAGAGAAGCCGCACCCATGCCGGAGAATCCAGGGCGCCCTATGCAGAAAACTCACTTCGGAGGCACTTGTGGGAAGTTTAGGTTGCCATTTTCTGAGGAACACTTTTTGTGAAGTCGCTCCCTGAGGCACCATTTGGGTGCGTCTTTTGAAAGACACCGAAAATGGCTTAACATATACTGGTTTTGGGGGTGGTTTGGTTGGGTTCTTGCCAAAAAAATGCAGGGCGTTCATATGGCGTTGATATATCCTGTTTTTGTTGGGGGGGGGTTGTCTTTCAAACGAAAGACGTGCCGCCCAAATGGTGTTGGTATACTGCACTTTCCTTGATCCTGGTTTGGGTGCTGTGGTTTGCTCAAAAAACGACAGGTGATATGCCCACCCGCCCCGGAACCCTCTGCAAACCTCCGGACGCCCAGCAAGCCCCAAACCACCCCAGAGATTACGCGGGCCTATCGACCCCAAAGCTTCCAAACGAGCCGCCCATTTTTCCAAGGCTGCTCAAGGGCCATTTTGGACCCTTGGGCTGCTTTCCCACAAAAGAAGCCATAACTAACGGTTCATTAATCCATAAACTAGGGCTGCATAATTACCATGGACAGATATATGTACATTACATATGGTACCCCCCCAGGGACATATACATATAATCATATATATATATATATAGTACCCCGCCACGAAACATATATTAATATATATATATATATATATGAGGGCCGTTCTAAATCGAGTCAAGTCCATCGTTTGAAAACGGACTTTTTGTTGATGAGGTGGTGTCTCATTGTGTTCGCGCAAGGATGCGCAAGGGCGGGCGCAAGACAGCACATCAGGGAAGCCAATCCTAACACAGGGAGGCAGTGACAAGAAACAAGAGTACAGGCATCCATGCCTTGATAGAATTCAAACCCCTGTTTGTGAGCTTCAATTGGAGGGCAGGTTTGGCGCTGATGCCGTGCAAGTTTTTTGGGTCAAGACTTCCTGGCATTGTTGCTTGCAATGTGGCATGTCGAGCAGCGGGTGCGGATGGGATCCGTGAACTTCGGCAAGAACTACAGCGGCTCAGCTCGGGAACCCCAAGCCAAAAAAAACGATTTTCGGGTCTCGAAAATTGTTTTCATTTTTTTGTGTGCCGGGGGCCTTTTAGGGCTTCCCCTTACCCTAAAGAAGGCGGCCCTCCGCTAACTCAAGCAAGCGCATTTGCGGCACTTCAGCAGGGTCGCAGCCAGAAGCAAAACAAATCATTTTGTTTTTTTGGGCGGGGCCCCTTTGCTAGTTTCCTTCAGAAACTCATTCCAGGCCCGTATGAGCACAGTTCACTTTGCCCGAGTGGTCTTAGCGCAAGGCTAAGGAGATTGTAGGGCCAATGGCAAGGAGTTCGATTCCGGCCTGGGGCTTTTTTGGGTGGCACGCACGGTGCGGTGCATGCAATTATTCCAACACCTTTTTGAGGTGTGTGGGTTTACGATGGCAAGAAGAAGTACTACTCGTTGAAGAAGGCAAAGGAAGCTGGCTACCAGGCTTGGGGTTCCACACGCAAACACCAAAAACCATTTTCGGAGCCCGAAGGGGAAGAAGCGTGCAGCAACATACGGGAAACGTGTGGACGCAGAGATTAAGAAGTGCCAAGCTGCCAGCAAACCCCGCGTTCGGGCACGTGGTGCGCGACACCCTGACCAAATTGAATGAGGAACGCATGAGCATGACACAAGTCGTGGCTGGACAGGTGGTTCAGCAGACTGAGGAGGTGAAAATCAGAGCGAGGCTCTGCTTTTGTTGCAGGAAGCGTCCGAGGCGGGCTTGGTGAAGCTTCTAAGTGTTTGTCAGTTGACCGTTGTATTCTGCTGCATGTCCTTTGCAGGACTTTTGCAGCGAGCTGATGGCTATGTGCCAGATGGCGGCTACCCACCGCAAGCGCCAGTGCATCAACGACAAGGATGTTGTTCTAGTGAAGGCAATGGCAGGCCATTTCCCATCATTCATCTCAGATAACACGGCCTGCGCTGCCCGCCTTGAAGAGGCAAAGGCCAAGCGTGCCAAGAAGTAGACGTGTGCAGCCACAGGGCCTACAAACGTGCAGCTGCGGGGAAGGCCGACATGTGCGGTCGCAGGTTTGCATATGCCGCAGGGCGTGAAGCAGGGTCGCTGAGCTGCGGGGGCAAAAGCGGTGGCTGAAGCAATTGGGCAGTTGGGCAGTTGGAGTGATGTTTTGGCAGACAAGCATGCCCCAAGAAAAGCCATTTTCTGGCCCCCAAAATCGTTCTTTTTCTGTTTCCTCCCTTGGCGCTTGTTTTGCAGGCTGCGTTCACTGGTTGTGACTGCGTGCAGGCGCCCGGTTATAAATTGTAACGGTTGTGGCGCAAGACCGCGCAAGGGCGGGCGCAAGGCCCAATTTCGCACTACGAGCGCCCACATAATTTTGAACAACCCTCATATAGATGTATATATATACATATATATATATAGATATATTTGTATGTATATATGCTCCGACCGCACAGCTTGGCGGTCCATGTCTCACCCGGTTCCACACTGAGCCGAGCTCCCGGAAGGCCTCCAGAAGATGGGGCGAATGTGTGGAGCCTGTGTATTAAAAACAACTCAAAGAGTACTAAAAGGGAAGAAGCTATCAGGAAAAAAACAAGAACAGGTGAACTCCGCGAAGAAAAACATCATGCATCCCTAAGCCCCCTTCTTCTTTTTCTCGAAAAGAAGCACACATGCAGCCTTTAAACCTTTTTTTAAAGGAAAACGGACACACATCTGCATCCAAGAAACACCTTTTGTTTTTCTCGGCTCGGTGTCGCGAGGTCGAGGTCGAAGTCTCGCTGCGTCGAAGGCGCTGTCCCAAGCCATGACGGAGGGCTCGCAGCTGGTGCCCAAGGCTCGGCTGGCGCAGCTCCAGGCGCTGTTCCGGGGGAGCGAGCGGTGGCGCGAGTTGGCCGCAGGGGGGCTCGGTTCACCCTTCGCCCAGCGGATTTCGGTTCGGTTTTGAGGTGGTTTGGCTTTTGGGACGTTTTTTTTGGGGTTTTATCTAGGACCAATGGCTGGCAAACCCCAATTTGCCAGCCATAGGTCATTCCGGGGGGTGTTGGATGTTGTGGCTTGTTGGGTAAAAACAACGGTTTTCTGTTTTTCTCGTAAAATCCACCAAACAACCAGTGGGTTGGGACCTGTATGTTCTCTGGTTGGTAAAAACCATGGGGTTGTTTTAGTAAACACACACACACAAACATCGAGTTCACTCCCTGAGTTGTTTTTAACGGACTTTAGAAACTTTCGGCACTTTTTGTCAGAATATCTTTTGTTGGTGGCTAGAACCTACAATCATGTTTGGAGGAGAACTGTTTAGAGTTGGTTTATAGTATCGCCCTGGGCGTAGCTATGAACGATGTGTTTGCATCGGATCAAACACCTTGCCCCCAAACACAGGGCGTAGTAAACCTTGAGCGCTCACCAGCTGCTTCGCGCTTGCTGCCCTTAAGCGCGCCAGCCCTCCAGCCCTCCAGCCCTCCAGCCCTCCAGCCCTCCAGCCCTCCAGACCTCCAGCCCTCCAGCCCTCCAGCCCTCCAGCCCTCCAGCCCTCCAGCTCCCAGCCGTCCAGCTCTTCAGCCACACTTCCGGATCGATGTTTGAGTAGGGCGGAAGACGACCTTCCAGGAAATAAGGCAAAGTACCATTTTAAGTCGGGATATTTCAGTCGGTTGGCCGGACCGGCGGGATCCCTCGTGGTAGCAGTGACAAGTGTCTGGATATTTACAGGGCGATGCCGTATTTATTATTGACTTTTCGCGCCTTTCCCGTAGCACCACCCGCTTGAACATATGTTTGGGTGGCGGTTTTAGTAAAGGGTGTCATGAAGAATTGGCTGCGTGGGGCCTCAGTTGCTTTTGCTGGCTCAGAATTGGCTTAGTACGGATTGGTCTAGTATTGGTTGATATTAGTTTCGTATTGATTCGTAGTGGTTTAGTATTGGTAAAGTATTGCCAGGCTTGGGATGAAGGTTTTTTCTCCCCCAGATGGGCAGCCATATTGTTCTCACCAAGAAAGTCCTTCCTGTATTTCGTCCCCTTCAGTTTTGGCAATCGCTACACTACATTTGTAGCGAAGTCGTTTGCGCAGAAGGTCTGCGGGCATTGCGCGAGAGGAGAGCGTCCACAGCAAGTGTTTATTGAACTCGCTTTCCTTTTGCGGACAATTAAATACGGTGCAAACCTGAGCAAAACAGTGCGATGCAATGTCAACCGCTGCAAATTGGTGTGAGGCAAATTTCAGATGCATCCACGACCATTATGCTTCTTTTGGAACCGTGCCCCGCTGCAAAGGTGAGGCCGAGTGTCAAGCTTTGAGGGGTTGAAAGGGCCTTCCACCATTTTGCAGCTTTTTAGCCTTTGAGTGGTTTGTGGGGATTTGCATTTAGCCCACAAAATTTAAACTTTTAGCGGGGGATCTGTGGACAGCCCACTTTTGACTCACAGGCAGCATTTAGGAGACTGCACAGCGTTGTTCCAAGATCGGCCAACAGATGGCCCGGACACTTGCGAACTCCTGGCTAATGCGGGGGAGCTCCCAAGTCCAAAGGTATCCCCAGAGCCCAGTTAAAAACAATTTGCGCGTTGACAATGGGAAGGCCCCGCCGGCTAACCAGAAAGGTGTTGTCAAAGGCGTGGCATTGGGGAAAACTAGGTCCCCGGTAGTGCCCTTTCTCATCCTTTTTTGGGGAGGGGTTCCCTACTAAGATAGACAAACACGAAAAGGTTGGTACCCTTATTCTAACCTCTCTACTGGAGGACCTATGAAAAAGATGCCGAAGAACGCGCTATATGCTCAGCAGGGGCTTAGGGCCGACCCCTCGAGTCTGCTTGCCGCCCTTGAGCAAAGGCTGCCCTCAGAGCGTAGCCCGAGAAAAGGCCTCTCAGTATTACACCCTCCGAAAACGCGCCAGGCGGAGAGAAGTGTGGATGCCCTGCGGCCAGTGGTGCAGCAGATGATCGAGGACCCCGTTTCGCGCGCTTGCGCCAGCGGTTTTTCCCTCTATGTTCAGCCGGAAAAGATACGGACATGGGGCAACATGCCGAGCAAACTCATTCAAACCAGCCCCAGAACTTCTGGGGGTAACAGGAACCACGCCGGCAGAGGGCTACTGCAGCAATAGTTTTCATTAAGCCTCGCTTTAAGCACCTCCTAAGCGGACGAAAGGAATGGGTTTGCCTCAAGCTCGGGGCACCCTGCAAACGACACTGCGGCTCCTTACGGTTTTCACTTTGCGGAGGCCATCTATAGACATGTGGCCATGGGCCAACAATAATGGGATCCCATGTTGGTTGGTAGGTGCACCACCCTCTTCAGTCTATTTTGGTGGGGGATTGCGGTGTTCACTGGGGGTACGATTTGGGTTTTGACCATAGCCACACGTTTTTCTTTAGTGAACACCCCAATCCCCCAGCAAAATCGACTGAAGAGGGTGGTGAATTCACCTACCAACCAAAATCAGATCCCAGTGGTGTTGACCCATGTGATTCGCTTCAGGTCAATCCGCCAGCATTCCCGATCCCCGGAGCCCAAGCCGGCTGCAATCCTCATATCCTGGAATTAACACAGAAAAAAAGGGGGGGGGAAAAAACAGGCTTGCTCACAACCTCATCCATTCGCAGAGTGCGGAACCTGGAACCTGACAGAGGGGTCCTGGAAGACCCTTTTCACTTTAAAGGGACCGGGTCCCAAACGTCAGGTTCCATATTAAGCAATTGGCGGGAGGGTATCGTCGAGGGAATCGAAAGCCAGCCGCTCCGGCGCTGCGGAGCTGGGTGTTCAATCCGCGCTCGCGTTTCCAGGCGCGTTCCGAGGCCATGTTCACAGCCGAGGTTCAGGCCAACGGCCCTAAAAACCAAAAAACACAAAAACAAAAGCTGCAAACCTTAAACTCCAAACCCATAAAGACCCGGCAAAAAAAAGGAAGCCAACGCCTGAACACTACAAACTTTGAGCCAACGCACTAACCCTTGCAAAACTTAAACCTTGGCCTAAATCCCGAAAACCCTAAAACCTTAAACCTGCGCCAGAAGGCGAAAAAGGCGGTCCCGAGCTCACTGACCTTGCAAGACGATGGCCGGATTGCTCGAACTCGTTTGGGGGCCTTGAACGGGTTGATCAGAAGGTCTGATGAACATGGGATGACCATGCGGGAAACCACCAAAAAGATGATGTCTGTAAATGGGAAAAGTTACCCATGGTCATGTGGGGATGACTATTGATCTACCCCCATATATCCGGCCAAATTATAGCAATTCACCAGCCGAAAAGAAGGGGGTTATATGAAAGGCACCTTCATGACGTCCCAAACCTTCTTTTTACCTGGATCCCCAGTTGCCCTTATATTCCAGCCACTTTTGCGAAATTATGGGCCACTAGTGGGTAACGTGGCTGAAACAAAAGGTGGCTACTTGGGGATCCAGGTAGTGGCATGGCATCATTCACCCTGTATCGTTCACTGTAAGTTCTCGTTTTTCCGGGCGATCAGGACGGCTCCTTCGATACGGATCGGAAGCTGTACCGCACCGAGCGCGTCAGCACCATCGCCTACGTTTGGCTCAGAGACAGCGCAGAGAAGGCGCCCCGGAAGGGGGGGGGATCCTCCAATGCACAAATTTAGCCATGGATCAAAACCCAAATCGTACCCCCAGTGAACATCCCAATCCCCACTAAAATAGACTAAAAATGAGGGGCACCTGCCCCAAAATGTTGGTTTTGACCCACAGCCATTTGTCTACGACAGTCTTTTTGGTGCCATGTTGCAGTTCAACGTGAAACAGACAGGAATATTTAATAGGGTCCTGAGAGAAAGAGACAAAACCAGATCGTGACATTTGAGAGCCTGCAAACCTCACGCCTAATCTTTAGGACCGTGTTGGTAGAACCAGCTGGTTGGGCGCTCAAAAACGTGCAGACCCTTTGAACATTAGGTTCACAAGCTGTTTTTTGGGGTGAAACTTGTGAACATAAACGCTTTGCTTTCTTGGCTCAGGAAAGAATCCCAGAACAGCAATGCAGTTTGGCGCGTGCGCACGTTCAGCTGGGTTAGGGGATTGGATTTTTCCCTACCCCCAGTCGGTGCGCTGATACTCTCGTTCTGGTCGTTCAACAAGGACGAGCGCTACGTTAGAATTACTTGATGGGGAAGCTGGCGACAAGAGAGCGCTCATAATTCCTGACTGCTACGACAGCTGCGGCGATTTGGAAAGAGGCGTTTTGGGAGTACTCTCTTGGGCGTAGAGAGAAGGTTCTTGGACCTGCGAATTGTATGGTGCCCCGAAGAGCTGCTTTTGAACGTCGCGCTTTTCAGGCCATGGAAGATGAAACGCTTTCCCAAACCAGGTATGTGATGCCTTGGGTGAGGGGAAGAGTTTGAACATGGCCATGCTCGAATCAAGATGGCCCTTTCAAATGAAACGGCGTGCGAATGGTTGTTCAAGTTTGTGACATCACCCCTAGGTCCGTTCACTTTAAAGCGAGTGAGTCTGCTTTCAGGGTGATCTTTGGATCGATTTCCATGGACCCATCCCATCTCTCAGCCTCAAGCCGTGGGCTTCGCTGAAAAACGAAAATGCGCGAAAACTGGGGGGGGGGGGCGCTGCTTTCCCTTTCAACTCACCCCAGCTTTGGTGCAGCCACCCAAGTCTTGCTTTGATTGGAGGAAAGTGGTCGTGACATGTTCGGCGTGTTTAGTTGGTGCCGTACCCTCAATGTTCGGGTACTGGGTTGGTGGTTTCGGATTCTCTGGAGAACCCTCATAGGGAAAATGGGAAACACCCACCCACCGAACCACACCAAGGCAGCAGCGTTTTTGGGTCAGAATGAAGGGGTTTACACAAACAGGGGACTGCATGTACTTTGCGGAGGCAATCCTGGCAAGTAGTGTATGGGCCCCAACCCGCAAAAAAATAAAAAATAAATAAAAAAAAATCATCCTGGTGGAAAATGGGAAACCACTACCCCACCAGACTCACCAGACCACCCAAATGACTTAAGGGCAAGGCGAGATGGCTACGAATTTTATTAGGGAACCACCTACAAAGTGACTGGTGCACATGAATCCCTAACTAAATGATGTCCACCAAAGGGTCCCTTATCGAAATTCAGAACCAAATCTGTAGTGCACCCAATTTAGTCTATAGTGGGGATTGAGATGTTCACTGGGGGTAGGATTTGGGTTTTGACCCATAGCCAAATGACTTAAGGGCACGGTGAGGCTATGAATTCTGCCTCGGTCCCCGAGGAGAAGCGTCGGCTGCTGGTCACCACCACGCGCTTTCGTTTGGCCGTGCTCGAGCCCAGCGATGCCTCCTTACCCGGCAGGCAACTTGGGAATCGGAGTCCAACCCCCAAAACGGGGGGGTTCTTGTTCCTTCTGGAGTCCATTGAAAGGCATCCAAAAAGGGGGCCCTCAACAAAAAGGCCCAAAAGTGGAACTTCCATTTGCTGAAATGAATGTTTTTTTCCCCTGTTGGTTTTCCATTTAAACCATGAACAGTGGGATATAACCATGGTGGTTACCCACTTACTAAGTACCCAATCGCCCCTTTAAGTACCAATCCCCATAAAAGTGTCTGTGTACCCAGGGCTTCAAGAACCTGTAAACATGTCGTACCCTCACAAAAAGGGTACCCTCAACAAAAAAAAACAAATAAAAAATCAAAGTTTTGAGGGATTCTAAAACATGCTCGTTGGCTGGTTTCCCTGAATCTACATGTTACTGGTCCGTATTGGGCATATATTTTGTTCGGAGTTAGTAGCCCTGAAGGGGATTTTCTGGAAGGGAAACGAACAGCTTGCCACCAATTCAATGCAAACAAGCTTTGCTCCTATTTGGACATGGTTGTTGCTGAAAAAAGCTGTAGCTTTTTGGGAAAAGATAGCCACCAAGTTTGGGATGTGAAGCCCAAGGGATACCGACAAACTAAGCGAGCCTCCCTCATTGTGCGACATGGGTTCGAGGTGCAATGCTGCCTTAATCCCCTTGGTTGGACACACAGATGGGCTAAATCTCAAGTCTATTCCCCCCCTCACCCTGCCATATAAGGACTATGTTGGCCTCATGTCCGGTTATTTGAAAGCTATTTAGCTTGAGGAGGTTTTTTTGGGGGGGCTTCTTGGCATTTTGGCTTTTTGGCTTCTTGGCTTCTCGGCTTTTTGGCTTCTCGGCTTCTGGGCTTTTCGGCTGTTTGTTGATTTATGCGGCTTTTGGTGGCTTTTTGGCTTTGGCTTTTCGCATCCTCCGCCTTCCTTCGGCAGGTGGCGTTTTGGCTGTTGCGTTTATGAGGCTTTTGGCGGCTTTGGCTTTTCACATCCTCTGCTTTCACAGTCCCCCTCTGGGCTTTTTGGCTTTTGCACCCTTTCATTGGTTTTTGGATTTGGCTTCCCGCATCATCAGCATCACCAGTTCCTCCCTATTTGAATCACCCCTATTTAAATCAACACTTCTTCAAGCATCATGGGGGGGCTGCCGCCCATCCCAACCCCCCCGCTACTTGTTAGATTTCTTGCAGAGATTGAATTGCACCCCTATTTGAATCATCACTTTTTCGAGCGTCCAATTTCGCGAGAAAATGCTGCAAAATACTACGTATATTTTAGGTAATTTGTGTAATCCATGTATGTCTGTATGCTTTGTTGCCCACAATTTGTTGGTGATGCTAGGGATGTTGGTCGGACATGCGGGGGATGTTGAAAACGATGCTGGGGATGTTGACGGGCTAGTGTAAAAAGCGTCAATTTCGCAAGAAAATGCTGTAAAATACGACATGTTACTGGCCCGGACGAAAAACGAAAAACGAAAAAAAAATCCGACAAAAATCCCAAAATAAATCCGCACCCGTTAGCTTGATTTGACCTTTGTTGTGCCGCTTGCACCTAAAACTTTAGGTCTTCGGGGCTGGGGTTCCAGATACTTCCCAAACACGTCCCAATGTCCAGGCTCGATTCTTGGATTTTGGTCACCTGGATCCCTAGTTACCCTTATTTTCCAGCTACCTTTGCATCAAATTATGGGCTAGCGGGTAAAGTGGCTGGAGAAAAGTGGCTACTTGGGGATTTAGGCAGAGCATCCTGGAGCACAAAAAATCGTTCCTGAGCTTTTGAGCCTTTTAGTGTTTAGTGGTTGTTTCCATTTAACACACGAAAAGTTAAACTTTTAGCGCGGGATCTGAGGGCAGCCCAGTGTCAATTGAACGTTTGACTGACTCTTGGACCCGGGACAAAACTGGGCTCGTTCTTTTGCGCACTCAAAGGTGCATCTCGCTGTCGGAATCAGAACGGGGGGAAGTCGGAGTGTCCGAAGAGTCAGAAGATGGTGTTTACTGGACTCTCAAACAACAATACCTTGGTCTTCCAAGGACCCGCAAAGCCAGGGTCCTTCTTGATTGCAATCTTGGCTCCAAATGGAAATTCAGCCAAAGGCCTGCTTCTCCAGGGTCCTGCGCTAAAAGGAGTAAAAATTAATTCCAGGCGATGGAGGGTCCGGTTGCTTGTCCGGGTCCTGCGCTAAAAGGAGTAAAAATTAATTCCAGGCGATGGAGGGTCCGGTTGCTTGTCCGGTTTCCTGTTGAAATATATTCTTTCACCCAAAGAAGGCGCCCCGGGGGGTTGCGGCGTTTGTCCGCGGATGGTTGGTTTCTCGGGAGAGAATTGGCTGGTCTCAGTGCCCAAATGTCCAGCTCACTGTCCAAGAAACTCGCCTAATCCCTTGACGAAAGGTTTCATCATTAGAAAAACACGTGATTTGCAGAATCCAATGACAACATGGGCATTGAAGTCATGCACCTCCTTCCGCATGGTGGGAAAGCTCAAGAGATAGGATGCCCGTCAGTTTGGGCCCTACATGTTAACACACTCATATCAGGGAAGAGCAGACCCATGTTACTCGCTAGCGGAGCATGTGCGTAGTCCCACCTCATAAAGAAGTTGTTGTTCGTTTCAGGGGTTGTGCATAAAGCATTTGGCATAAGCCGCACAGTTGCACTGACACAGAGTCCTTGAACAGCCTGCGTGGTCTTCTTGTTTGGCGTTGGAAAATTCAGATACTTCTTTCACTCAGTCACGGGCGCCAAAAGTCCACGCTCCGCAGATTAGCATGGACCCAACAGGCAAGGGGCAGGGGCTTCGCGCAAAAGTTACCCTTTTAACAGACCCCGCGACTTCTTCGTTTTTTGGGGGGGTGTTGGCCACAGGATATGGTCCGAAGCGCTAAAAAGTCACCAAGGCCAAAGGGTAGAGAGAGTTGGGCCTTCTCGCGCAGGTCAGAGCTTTGTCTCTCCAGGGGCGTGAGGGACATGCGGGATATCCACCGCGGGGTCTTCCATCGCAGGACTCGGCACGGGATGCCCAGCTAGGGCAACGGCCCGAGCAAGCAACCAAGCAACCCAGCAACCAACCAACCAACAACCAACCAAGCAAGCAATGAAGCAGTGTGGTGACAGACCTCTGGCTTTCACGTGGGCGGAAGATTCGGAGGCGCTGTTTGTTTCCGTTTCGTTGTTCAGTTTTTGCTGCGCGAGTTCCCCACCAAAGATGAGAAACGGTCCTTGCCCCAAGAAGGGTTCCAAATCATGCTCTGCCAGGATGAGTTTTGACACCGGAAAAAGAGAAAGGGACGTTTTTAGCAGAGTTCCTGGGGCGTCAGGGAGGGATGCTGGATGGGGGGCGTTCCCCATACCGCAAGGATGCGGCAGCTGATGCTGCTTCTTTGGGAAGAGGCGCTCCGCTCGTGGGATCCGAATTTTGTGGGCAAGCCATCTGACAAACACCGATTTGGATGTATTTTCAGGGACATTCCTTACCCAGTCCGTGGCAAGCCATGATTAAATTCTAGGTAGTTCACCAGAAACCATTGATTCGCTCCAGTTGGCTACTTATCCTACTTGCAAGGGTTGCTTGTGGGGTTGTCAAAAGAGAATGGCCCCTTCAGGTTCTCGAAGTTCCCCATTGGAGGGTTGGCGTTGGGGTGACCCCCAACCGTCGGGAACTTGCCTTGCTGCATCCATCTCTCGATATTTTAGTGGAATGGCGGGAACCACCTCACAAGTGGTTGGTCTGACTCAGGAAAATGTGAAACGTAAAATTACAGCGAGAGAAATATATTAAGCATGAAAAGGAATCAGTAGAAAGCAAATGGCGAAACAGCGGAACAAGTAATGACACGAGAAGGCTTGACAAGTTTTCGGACTGTTCGTTTTGACTCTTGTCAAGGCACTTTACTTTTGGACTTTCTTTCCGAAATGTGGGAATGCCCGTTTGACAACACGGTGCCCAAAGCCCGTTGGAAAAGCGTGGGACGACCTGTAGCACTTTGCAATCAGCTTTCTGAAGGGTTGCCACTGCTCGAATCCGCGCGACAAAAGGTCACCCCTAAAGGCAAGTGGTTGAAGGGCTATGCACAGCATTTCCTTAGTTCTTAAGTTCCTGGACTTAAAACTTTTTGAGACCAATTGAGTGGTAAAGCAAAAGTTTGGGTTTGTTCCGGCAATTCACTCGATCGGTGAATTTCCTCAAGGAGATGGGGGGGTGGGGTGGGAGAGTCTCGGCTGATTCGCCAGGGAGCGGTTGAGGGCAATTCCACGGAGGCGATGATCTTTGACAGTAGCCAGCGGCAGCGGTGGTTCGTGCAGGCTCGACCAATTGTCACCTTTTGTTTTTGCTACGGCCATTGGCGCGAACATGCAAGACCTAGCTTGGCTATCCGGTTCTTGGGACTTTACACCAGATTGGATTGGACCAAAAAGTGAGCAACTTTTCGCAGGGGGGTTGTTACTGCAACCAAGCTAGGGATGAACATGTCGAAGGATTGCTGATTAATCATTGTGGCTTGCAGGCGCAAGCAGTGGGTCAGAAGAAAGCAGGCACTGAGATGTATGGGAGATGGCAATGACTTGCTAGCCATAGCAGAGATTTGGGTCTGTTTTGTTCGGGGAGCCCAAAAAAAATGTTGTTTTCCTTTCGGTGTCCCTTTAAAACCACCAAAGATGGGGTAATTACACTCAAACAAGCACACCCATTTGCCTCCGTTCCCGCTCTTTCCCAGTCCGCCCTTGTTTGTTTGCCCAACATGAACGACCTCACAAGTAGAGGTGTGGTTTTCCAGCGATGCTACCTTAAGGTTCCGTTCATATGCCACAAGAAACCGGTGGATTTTACCCAGATGAAGTGGGGAGAGAGTCAGAAGCTTTTTGAGCCAAGTGAGTGGCATGTCTCAGGCGGTGCCCCACAGCTGGGCTGCACATGGGCTGACACATGGAAACTACGAAAGCTTGGCCTTGGGCTGCGGCGTTTGGTGAAAGGAAACACATGGCCATGGGTCAAAATCCAAATCGTGCCCCCGGTGAACATCCCGATCCCGGGAGGGGCCGTGGCACTCCGATCCCGCGCCAGGCCCTGCGACGAGTGCCCAGAGGTCGGAAGGAGTCGGAGGAGACGACCCGGCCCAGGCGCGGCGCTGTGCTTGAGCGGGCAGGCAGTCCCCCTAGGGCAAAGCATCTTGGGAATGAGCCATCTTGAGGATATTGACTTTGGCGCATTTGCTTGGATGTTAGGACTTTAACTTTTGGCCAATAAATGGGTTTTCCATTAAACCACTAAAACTTAAACTGCCCCTTTTCTTGCCTTTGTACCCTTTTTTTATGGGTCAAAGGCAGACACTATTGGCTTTTGGGGGTCCAGGTTCTTGAAACTGGAGGGAAACCAAACGGGGGAAAGGAAGGCGCCAACCTCCATCCATGTTCTCCGTGGGTTGTGGTTCCAGCCCAAGTTCGTCCTCAAGGTTGGCTGCACCTGCGTGTGATTTTTGAGACTGGATGCACTGCGCATGAAAACACCGTGGAACATGTTGGACCTCCAAAAGAGCTTGTTAAAAAGAAGAAAAACAAATACAAACGCAAACATACCTGAAACGGGTGAAAAAAACACCAGCCTGAAAAGTGAAAAGGGTGCCCAAAAAAAACACAAACACACATACACAAAAAAAAACAGAGACTCAACTCGGTTGCTTTCTGCTCCCCTGCTATGGGGGTGCAGGAAGCTTCGTCCTTTGATGGTTGATCCGAATCGCCGCTTCTAGGCCTTTCGAAAGCTATGTTTGTTTCCGTGAACCTGCGATAGGTTAGATCCTTTCTTTACTGACGGAGAAGACGTCTCAGCTCTTGGCGTCGTGCTTGACGTGAGCCAGAGGGTCCCTGATTGAAATTCATGCCCATATGAGCCTAGATGAAGGTTAGCAAGGGACAATCCCAACCATAGATAGCTGCGGCCGCCTTCTTAATTCTCTACATGTTTCTGGGTAGACCATTTGAATACCGGGTTTTGATCATGACTCATGTGCACATATTGTCACCTTCTGGGCATTGGGTGCGTCGATCGGGAATCGACTTGATCCGCAGTCGGGGTTGCTCTGAGCAGCGGGGAGGGGGGGGCAATATGGTTAGTCTGCCGGGCCCTGCGTTGGTACGATGGGGTCACCCCGCAAGGTACCACGAAAGGAACAGAACCCTACACTCCCCTGCAGATCCCAAGCAATCATGATGTGCACAGGCATGTTCTTTTGGGGAAAGCGTCCCTCGTTGGGGCTCCATGTCAATGATCATGTCCAAGAGAGCGATGTCATCATCCTCACCAGCATTGTTATCATCATCATCGTCGTCGTCGCCCTCGCCAGCCCCATCACCCCCCTCCTCACCATCGCCATCCGCATCACAATGACCATCCTTATCCTCATCCTATCACCACCCGCGTTATGGCCATCAACGTCGGCAACAGCATTACCGCCACAATCTCTCATCAACGTCACCAATCGCTGGTTCTTGATACTTGAGTCGAATGTTGACCAGGCGCACTCCCCTCATATTTGCCATAGATTAGAACGCAGCCCAAAACCACCATGTTTTTCAGGAATTCGTATTCGGGGTGGGCAGAAGGGATTTTGGTCCTGTTCAAGCATCTTCAAAGACGCTGGCCGCTTGGCAATGGCTTTCCGGTGTGGGTAGGTACTAGGTCCCCCAGTAGTGCCCTTTCTCACCCCTTTTTGGCTGGGAGGGTCCCCTACTAAAATAGACTACAGAAAAAAAACAAACATCGGGTACCAACTTATTCTGTCCTCTCTACTGGAGGACCTAGGGTATGACATACCTGGATCCCCAGTTGCCAACTCATTGTCCAGCTACTTTTGCCTCAAATTCTGGGCTAGTGGGAAAAGTGGCTGGCAAAAAGTGGCTACTTGGCTATCTAGGTAGGTATGACGCCTGGCGAAAGCGCCAGGAAGAACGCCATGGGCATCATTTTGCGGAGCACTGGCATCCTGGAGGTGACGCTGAACCCCGCGCCGCGCCCTGGCAGAATCGGCACGGAGTCGCTGCCTTTGAAAGTTCCTGTGGTGCCGCTTTTATTGGTCTTTTGGTGGCAGACAAGAAAACTACCTGGACCCCCCAAAAGCCATTTTGTCTGCCTTTGACCCATAAAAAAGGGGTACAAATGCAAAAAAAAGGTCGACTTGGGGGTCCAGGTATGGGGTTCACACGGGGCGTTGGTGGGTATCGAATCAGCCTTGATTTTTATGATGTGTCGCCCAAGACTTTACTTGAGGCTGGGTCAACCACCAGAAATGTCCTGTTTCCCATCGCAAGCCATCACTTGCTGGTTCTCAGTAGGGAATGAGGGAATGAACCTTGGGATTCCCTCAAAAGAAACCATCAGTTGGATGGTTTATCTCTGTCATTCCATTTTTCATTCCCTGCATCTCTCGCACCAGCAAGATTACAAGTAAAGAACTTGGTGCTTGACACTTAGGGCGTAGTTCGGGGTTTTACGGCGAAAAATGGCGAATTTGGAGGCTTCCGCTGGGAAGCATGTTCCTTGTGTTTTTAATTGTTGAGGCGGCAAAGTTGGAGCTGGTTTCGCAAGGATTTGTTCTTTGGTGCATATTGCTTGGATATGTTAGGACGTTAACTTTCTGCCAACTAATGGGTTTCACATTAAACTACTAAAAGTCAAACTTTGAGCAGGGGAGCAGAAAGCAACCGCGTGTTAGTATTTGCATGCGAGACCCTCAGCTGGTTTCTGTTTCTGGTTAATTATGCGCTCAGTGCGTGTGCGGCAGGATGCAGTTGTGTGACATGGGACTAGGAACCTGTTCTGTTGCTTCATGTGTTATATGTGTCTGCCTGCACTCAGATGCTTGCTGGCGGAGAAGGAGTTTGCAACGCTGTCAGTTTACTGCCTGCAAGGGTGATTGGTTTAATACTAGGTCCCCCAGTAGTGCCCTTTTACCCTTTTTTGGGGGAGGGTTCCCCTACTAAAACGGACTACAGAAAAAAGGTTGGTAGCCTTATTCTAACCTCTCTACTGGAGGACCTAGAATGTGTCGCGAGCGCCTGAGAAGCGGTTTTCTGCAGTAGGGCCATGGTGCTTGAATGAGGTACTTTCGTGCCTTTTGTCCTCCCCTGAGTCTCACTGCCGTCAGGTTTCGTCTGACTGCTTTCGTGTCACGTCATCAGCTGGGCCCTGCACAGAGCACAGTGAAGCCAAAGGCTAGTCTACTGTTTTGGCAGGACATGGACAGGATTTCCGAGCCATTTCCCTTAGGGAACCTCAAAGGCGGCGATCGCTTCAAAGGAAACCAGCCATTTTTGCGGAGGAAATCCAGGTTGGACCTTTGGACCCACCCCAACTTCCCAGAAAGCGGTATGGTTGGCGCGGACCGAGGCTGGGCTCGCTGCTGGAGACTTGCCAAGTTCGGCGTGGCGGTATCCCTTTGGAGCCTTGGCGGGTTCGGGCTCACCGGTCCTCCTGGCTAGGTCCCCCAAGGTGCCAACTTTTACCAACTCTTTTGGGGGGTTCCCCTTCTAAAACAGACTACAGAAAAAAGTTGGTACCAACTTATTCTAACCTCTCTACTGCAGGACCTAGCTGGGTACTCCTTCCATGGCATTTGTGAGAGGACTCCTGGAAGGTCAGTTTCCTCTTGGGACCCTCTGGGTGCCATATTCGCGGAAAGGGCATCTCCTGCTTCTTGGCGAGTTTGGAATTTCAGAATTTCGGAGATTTTTTTGGACGAGACTTGAGAACCGTGCCCTTCCCCATGTTGCATCAAGTATCAAAGGGTCCCTTCTTCACCTGACAACTGGCAGGTCGGTAGGATGGGCACGTGATTGGGCGTTTGCGAAGTTGGGTTTGTGTCTTGAACTGTCTACGTTACCGGACCCCGTGGATGAAAGCGAGACGTATTACTGTTTGCATTGCCATTGGCTACAACAACACGCACAAATGCACATGCGTTTGAGTGCCACCTTTTCACAAGCAACCGCTGGAGGCGAGGCTGCTTCTGACTGATTGCGGCGACCTGTTTCGTCATATCTCCTCAGCTTGCACAATCCAGTGCAGTGTTTTGATTCGCGCAGACTTGGTCAAATGTATATGATGTTAATGATGTTCTATGTTTGTCACAGATCGAGAGTAGATTGTTCTTGCCAAAGTAGCTTGGGAGGCCGTATATAAGTGTGTGTTGTTTGAGAGTACCTTGTTCGTGGTTGTTTTAAAGAAATTCCAAAAGGACACGTGTTTTTTGTTTGTTTTTCTTTTCTTTTTTTTTTTGGGGGGGGGGCGGGGTTCCTCTTATCTTGACACAATGCTGTATGTGATCCATGCAATGTTGGTTTCACTTGAAGCCGCCCACTTCCGGCCAACAGTTCGAGCGTTTCCACCCGATCCTGGGTAAACCGGTACTGTTGATGTTGCCCTTGCTAAGGTGGTCAAAACTTCCTCTTTTTTTTTAGGTGGCCTAAGGGGGAAGTTCTGAAGCATCTTTCTCTCTTTTTGGAGTCCGTATATCTTCACCAGGTCGATTGGAGAGACGAAATGAGCGTGGGATGGGACTATAGGCGCTGAAAAGGCCAGTGCTTGGGTTTCCCTTTCAAGCGTCCATATAGGGTAGCACGACCCACAAAGGTCCCGTTTTATTGGGGGGACTCTTTGTGTTGGGACCAATTGTATTTTCTAGGGGTTGATTCATCGTTCTTTCCAAAAAGACAATTTCGATTAATTGTCGCCTTTATGGAATGTTTTTCATGATTAATTCTATTGGTTGATTCCTTTTCCATTCTTTTCAACCATCGTTCTTTCCAAAAACCGGATCCGTTCTCCCTCGGTTTCCAGAGGTTTCCTAGACAGAAAGATCCCTGGAGAGAATGGAAATGGAAGGTAGACAATTCTCACTTCCTGAGTTCATGGACTTTAAAGCTTCTTGGGAACAATCTCAGCGGTAAGCAAAACCCGTTTGCGTTTTGTTGAGCTATATCCACTCGGGAAGTTTTGAGTTTGCGCAGAAGAAGCGCAGAACTGCTTGCCGCTGGTTGGCCGTAGGGTGCCAAATATTTCCATTATCAGCCCCCGGGAATGTAAATGGGCGCAGGCAGGGGGAAAACATACCTGGGCCCACAAGTGGCCCCTTTTTTGTGCCTTTGTACCCCTTTTTTAAGGGTCAAAGGCAGAAAAAAATGGCTTTTGGGGGGTCCAGGTACTCACTAAAGTCCCTTCCGCATGGGAACAAAGGGGGATCATGTTTGGGAATTCTGACGGAGGAAAACAAGAGAACAAGAGACTCCCCACAAAGAAAACGCGTCAATCCAAAACGGGGAGAAAACAAGGCACGCCACAAAACTCAAGCTCCCTGGAAAACGAGGGGGAAGAAGGAACAAGCAGCGCGACGAAAAAAAAAGAAGAAAAGGGGCACGGCAAAAAGCCGGGGGAGCATTCGGAAAACGGCGGAAAACGGCGGAAAACGGAAGCCCAAGTTGGACTGGCGAAAGCCAAGGTAGGGGTCGCCTTTGTGGAGGGACAGGACTCAGATCTGGAGCTCCTGGTGCTCACCCGGTGCAGCTTGACGGCGTCTCGGGCAGCAAGGCTCCCATGCTGAACTGGAGTCCACTTTCATCCCTTCTTGTTTTTGAAGTTTAAAAAAAATAAAAAATGGTTAGAAGTCGAACACAAAGGGCAACCACATCTTGGCGGGAACCACGTCTTGGGCGTACTTCCATGTTGACTCAGACCCATTTGGCCATGAAATTTAATGGGGAACCGCCCCAAAAGTGATTGGTGGACATAAATCCCCACCTAAATGATGCCCACCAAAGGGTCTTGTTAAAACTCATGGTCATTTCTCGTTGCCTTGCTGTCTGGCGCCCGACTCGAACCGAGGTCGTGCCGTTCCACAGCTTCTGGGGCAAACTCAGGCCGTCCGTTTCGGGGCAAAGGGGGCTGTGTCACCAAGCTGAGTCGCCGTCACTCGTGGATGTTTCTTACTTCCGGTTTGCGGATCGCAATTTTTCCCCGAACCTTATCTTCACTGCTCTTGGCAAGTTCTTCTCTTTTTTGTGTTCAGATCATTTTTTGGTGGGCGGCTGCAAGAAGCACAGCTTGTTGCTACCATCCAGCCGCTGTAGTGAAGGCCGCTGTACCGTGGCTGCCTTGAAAGACCGCCCTGGATCTGGATCTTCAAGAATTCCCATGGGAAAACGAAACCGTAAAATCCGGAGAAGGCCCGAAGTTTTTCCCACGTTGCCTCAGTGGCAAAAAGACCGGAGTGGTCAAACTCCTAGTGTTTTCTGGTAAAGCGAGGAATTGATGGTCACTCCTGGAGATTGGTTTGCACACCTGAAACCCCTAGACATCGCAACTGTTCGGTGGCTCAAAGATGGCTTCTTCGTGTGCGAGTATGGCTGGCTTTCCGGTTTTCCCTTTAAAACCAACAAAGGGTACCTCAAACATACAGACCCGTGTATCTAACTAAAGGCGTAGTGGTTTTGTTTGTTGTTCTTTGGTTGAGCCCTCGCCCTTTTGCTTTTCAAATGCTTTTCAATTTATGCAAGCCGGAAACCCCGCACTGGTTTCGCACAAGTTGAGAAGTACCGGTGTGACACGAGATTGGTGCCAAAAGTTCGGCCCCGCGCGTGAGCCTGGTGTAAGGTTCCCAGAAAGGGGTCGTCACCGTCGCGTCGTGGGTATGTGTATGCTTGCTGCTTGTAACATGAAGCGTACCGTTGGACAAGTTGTGATTCCTGTGTGGCGTTTTGTATTGCTTTCAAGCTCACAGCTGCCGTGCTTGCCTAGAGGCGTTGTTTCCTTTTTGTTTCGCGTAAACTGCATATGTTGAGCGCCAAAGAGCAGTATCCAACAAGAATGTGGCCCTCCATTGATAAGCTCAGCATCAATGATGTCCCATCCGACAGGGATAGTCGGCCAATGGTTGACAGAGCCATTGGAGGGAGAGTCGGCCGCCTTTTTAGGATGCTGTGACCGCCCCTTAACGGAACATACAGCGCACATGTTTGCTCCAAAACTCCGCACAAGCCTCATTGAATGAACCCTCAAGTTGTTTTGTTCATTTGTTTTTACTGAGGGTGCAGCTCCTGTTGGTGGGATATGTGTGAATCCGTCACTTTCGCGGGATTCCCCCCCCAAAAAAAAGGAATAAAAGAACAAGAAAAAAGAAAGAGCCATTTGACACGTTCCAGGCCTGACAGTCATGGAAATTCGCACCCAACTGCCAGTTCGATAGCCCAGCCAGCCGCCCGGATAGGCAAGGCGACGCTGGCTACTACGAGAAGGATGAGAGCATCATCCAGGCGGATGCTTCTGGAAGATCCTCGCCCAGGGGACCGCCCCTGCTTGCTCGGAGTTTGTCATCTCCCTTTGGATGACTTAGATGATATGATATCTCCTCTAAGTCATCCAAAGGGAGATGAAAAACCGAGAAAGAACAAAAAAACAGATGTTAGGTTTTTGGGAACAAACTCAGCTTGGACATCAGGCGAAAGGTTGGTAGCATGTCCGAGGCGAAGATTCACAGTGTCCTTTGATCCACTCCGCCAGTTGAGCATGGAGACCGACTCAGAGGACGACCGGCTGCCTCCCTTCAAAGAGCCACTGGGCAGCAGGGATCCTCAAAATGACCTTTTTTTTCCCCTCGCCCTAGCTGCTTGGAAGAGAGCCAAGGACCCAAGGAGCGTATCCTGATTTGCTTCTTTAGTAGCGACCTAAGGAAGGAGTTGCCCTTTTCCTTGTTGTAAAGGAAAAGCACCCCCCCCTAGCTGGTGGTTGGAAGGGAGCCAAGCAGCTGGGGGTATCCAAATTTGTTTTTTGTTTTTTTGTTGAACCCATTGAAAGGTTCACGGACGCAGAAGGTGCTGGGCTTGAATTCGTCCATGGAGTTTTCGACTCTCTCCAAGAATCATGGAAGTGGATTCGGGGGGATTCCCCGAAAGGAACTTTTTCCAAAGCCCTCTCAGCTTCCATGATGGTGGAGGGTGTTCCTCTTTGAATTGCGGGGGTTCTCGTCTGATGTTTCCTCCCCCCCCGGCAAGCGGGAAGGTTTGGGGACCGAGATAGTGCTACTGAAGCTTCACCGAGTGTGGGCCATACAAAATGCAAGTTGACTTCGGGGGGGCCCGGCAAGAAAACTATGTGCTGTCATGCAACAGGGTTGCTCCGAGTCTCCGATGACCAGGGTAGACACACACCTGTGTGTGTTTTTGCTTGAGGGCACTATCTTCACCTTGGTTTCAAAACAAAGCCAACAGGCGTTTCCAGCATTTTGATGCGTTCCCGTTTCGTGTTTTGCCTTAGAACTTTTTTTGTTCTACCCTTCAGGGTTGGAGCCATTGCCGTTTGCAGTCCAGATTTCCCTTGGCCGGGGTCTCGGTACTTGAAGTCGGAAAACCCCCCAAAATGGCCAAGTTTGATCTATGGCTTCCAACTTGAAGCCCGAAATGGGTATGTTCCAGGGCTCAGTGGGCTATCTTAGGCCGAAAGATGGAAGTCAGACATCCACGAAGTGTTGGTTACACGAGTGTCAGCTTTGGATCGGTGCTTCTTTGCTTCTGCAGGTAAGTGGATTTCAACACAAACCAAAACAAGAGTTTGCTGACCAAACAGTGGTGGGGATGCCGTTTATTATATAGTGGCTATACAGTGCATATCCTTCGAGCGGGACCCTGGGGTGGTTTGGGGGCAGCGGAAACCATCTCGGAGGAGGACTCCGTGCAAATTAGATCGCGATTTCTTTTGGGGGAGGGTTCCCCTACTAAAATAGACGTCCTGAAAAAAGGGTACTCTGATTCTAACCTCTCTACTGGAGCACCTAGAAAACTGTCCAACTTCGCTGAAACAGTGAAAGTCATGGTCAGGGAAGCACGCCTGATTCATAGGAATCCAGTTAAGCGAGCTAATTCGCTGGGCTTCTTGCGTTGGGGTAATGAAGGCAGACAGCCCAATGGCTGTTGAAGGTCGAAGCGAGCGAGCTGAACAAAGGCAAAGTTGAGAGACTGTGTTTCATTCAAATTGCTACCCACCAGGACAGCATATGAGGTGCGGCGCTAGCAAGCAACATGATGTTTGGACAAGATGCATAATATTTGTGTGGTAGGTTGTTGTTTCTGCGACAAACCACGACTAACCCGGAAAAGCACTGTTTGTTTTTGGGCCAAGTGGTCCTTTTTCGAATTCGTTTTTGTTCGCCCAGGAACCTGGTCGCAGCCACCAATGACACGGAAGAGAAGTGCGAGGCGAGACCGCGAGACCGGCGGATCGGCGATATCTCTTTCGGTCCGTGAGCTCTGGGCATGAAATTCTCGAAATGGGTGTGGCTCAAAATTAAAACAGGAGGGGCCAACCGCAGGTGTTGGTCCATGTTTCCACTTACCAGGGCAACCCATTTTGGAGTTCCGGTTTTTTGAGCCACAGCCAAATGTGCTCAAAACCGCGACGCCGCTCTGGGCCTTCTTGATCCCAGTCTTTGCAAAACGAGCTACGCAGACAGCTTCGCTTCCTGCGATTCGTTTTGTGAAGGTTGGGGGATGATGCCATTTTGGGCGGATCCGAAGCCTATTGCTTCTGAATGCCACGGGTTTGGTTGACTCCTTCACTGCAGCTTAAGGTATTCACGCGCAGCGGCGTAGACTTGACGCCGGCCATTACTGTACGGGACCGTTGAAGCAAGCTAGAGTCTTTTTGAGTTCCTTCAAAGGCTGACCAAAAGCGTGTGTTGGACATACTGTACCTCCAGCATTGATCGACAGACCGCTTCTCAGAACTTGGCATCAACCCCTGAAAGAAAGCAAGTCTGCTAGCATGACGTCGCATTGGAGATGCTACTTTTTGGCTAGTCCATTCAGAAAGTGAGCTACGGAATCCTCATTGTAGTTGCCTAAATCCTTCCCTTATAGTAGTTGTCTAAATTGTCTCCTGCACGGAACCCTTGTTGTAGTTGGCCGAGAATATTCATCATGCTGCATGTCTTGCTCCGAGCGTGACGAAGCATGTTGGACCATGCGGCCACAAATCAACGGGTCGAAGGGGAAGAGAAGGAGAGAAGCACTTGCTGCCATACAAGCTTTGTAGACAGGCACAATTAAATATGTAAAATGCAACCGACATGAAATCAACCATGTGGTTCTGATTTTTTGATTTCATCATCTCCCTGTCGTATGCCTCTCTCGACCGGAGTCAATGCATCGGCGTATCTGTCGCGCAATATGAGGCCTGAAACTGGTCCTTGGCCGGGTGCACGCTATTTTTTAGGTGGTTGCCAAGGCTCTGTTTTAGGATAGGCCTATTATAGCTTTTGGGGGGAGCCGATGTGGAGAAGAGCACCAGAGAGGCAGGAACTGGGGCACCCTAATAATAGAACAAATCACACCAATCCCTAGTTGTTTTACTCGGGGATCTACGTGTTTAGTTGGTTTAGTGATAGTTTCCGATTTCACCAACTAGAAGTTAAGAACTTTTAGCAGGAGATCTGAAAAGGGACAGCCCAGATTTGTAAATTGTATTTTTGCTCACAGTATGGGCCGGAACTCCCATGGATGTTGATTCATCCGGTTGGTCTTCCCAGCAGTGGCAAGCTAATATAAGTCCAGTCAAAGCACGAGCTGCTAATTTGATTCGAGGAAAGGTCGCTCTTCTTTAGCCGAACGTCATTTAGCGAATATGTTTCTTGCTGTTTGCATCTACCGCTGACCGATGGTCTAGACCACTGTGATATTCATCGTCACCCGAGCTTCATTGGGAGTGAATTGCGAGCTCACCAGTGCTGGGGTCTCCGAGGTATCTTTTTTAAGGTTGACAACGTACGACGTGTGAGCAGTGCCATAAACCCTGACAATACAAAGTAGTAAAGGGGGGTGTCCTATAGAATCCCCGCAAAAGCCAAACTGCAGGCCGCGAAAGCCAGCGAAAGCTTATCACGAAAGTAACTAAAGAAGGTCCCGCCGCGAAAGACCTGCGAAAGCCTGCATTCTGATGATGATGATGATGATGCGGTGTGACAGTCCGCCGCGAAAGCGCCGTGAAAGCAACGAAGCCCGCGAAAGCAAAACATGGGGTCGCGACAGCATCGCGAAAGCGTCCGCGAAAGCAAGTTCATAGTATTCGGCACGGCTCATGTGGCTGTGGGTGTGTCTTTGTTTAGTGGACTAACGGTGGTTTTCCTTGCGGTTTCCCTTTGAAAGCACCCAACAAAAAGGTATTCTCATAAAAAAGACGCCCATGTAATCCATGTGAACCTGTTACAGTAGGTGGTGTTCGGGCTTGGGATCCCGGTTCACTCATTCTCTGCGCGACACTCAGGCGAGGCAAGGGCCCTTTGACATCGAGGAGCTTCAGGGAGTTTGGTTTCTGTCGGAGGCAGTTCCGAAGGCCCGGCCCGAAAAAAAAGAGCCGCTGCCCGTATTTAGGCCCCCCAGCTAGGTGCCCTTTCTCTCGCCTTTTTTGGGGGGAGGGTTCTACTAAAATAGACTACAGGAAAAGGGTAATACCCTTATTCTAACCTCTCTACTGGAGGACCTAGTTACCTTCCCTGAGTGAACATTTTCTGGGTTTGGACCATGGCAAAAGCAGTCAGTTCGGTGACTTTTTTGGCCAGTCCACTCGATCGGAAGTGAGATGTTCAGGTCCAGAAGCTCTGAACTGAAGATGTCGTCCGTGTACCCTGAAAGTTCTTCGGGATTTTTCCCTGAGCCGCCCTGAGCTCAGCCGTGGAAAACTTTGGCAAATGGATCCTTAGTCCTCCGCATTTGGGGACTCCGGCATGTTTTCCACACTAAAAAAAAAGAGAAACGCGAATCCGCGGCCGCAAAAATGAGACAGGGAGGCCTTCAGATTTTTTGAATGTGTTCCGTGGAGCAGCTTTGTTTGTTTTGGCGGACATGGATAGGGACCCTGGGGGAGAGACTCCCGTTTAAACAACTAGGTCCCCCAGTAGTGCCCTTTTACCCTTTTTGGGGGGAGGGTTCCCCTACTAAAATAGACTACTGAAAAAAGTTGGTACCCTTATTCTAACCTCTTTACTGGAGGACCTAAACAAAAACATGTTGAGAGGCAATTTTTCCTGACCACCAAAATGACCCCAGCAGGCAATACGAGGGAAAAGTAATGTACAGATATTTGATGGGCCATCCCTTTCAAAGTTATTCCGGGATCGCGCCACCCCTTGGAATAATTTTCCTAGAATAATTTGGAACATTTGCTCCAAGGATCATGTCGTAGTTTGGTTGCACTTCGCTTCTCTCCAATCCATGTTCAGCCCTGGGAATATGTTTTGGGATTTGGGCGGATCTCCCCGAAAAGTCGAGTGAAGGGATGGGTCACTTCGGGGCTCCGACTCCTTTTTTTTTTTTTTTTTCGCTCATCTGAACACCAAGTCCTGGGCCTATGGCTTCAGCAAGCCGACTTGGTGAAACTTTGGCTAAAATGAACATTCCCTTAAGCATGGGTTATAGCCCCAGCTTCCCTTTTTGTGGCTAGTTTGAGGGTTCAGGAATGTGTGTGTTTTTCTCTGTTGGTTTCAAAGGAATCGATTTCACTCCTGAACAAACAAGTTCTCCTTTTTTGCCAGGGGACTTAGGCGAATGGAGGTCAATTCACCTTGCTCTTGCAGGATCCTGGAAAAGCAGGGTCCTAGGGCCGAATTTCCATTTGGAGCCAAGATCAAAATCAAGAAGGATCCTGGTTTTGCGGGTCCTAAGACCAAGGTTAACCTTGGTCAACGATGCCAGTATCCCTCCAATCAGCTTCTTGCTTCTCAGGTCCTAGGGCCCCGCCACCTCTGACATGGAAATTGTAGCAACCTGGATCGCCAAGTTGCTTCTCTCAGTCACTGCTGGTTCTTGGGGTAAAGTTCACGGGAAAAAGGCAAGCGATCGCACCTGGCGATGCAGTTGAAATGTACCAGACAGGACCCAATGGTTGGCAAATCTCCCAGCTGTTTTGGGGCTATTTGCACGCCAGTTGGGTCCTGGTAGTGATCTTTCCACTCCGCTGACCGCGCCTCACTCCCGCGGCCCGCGGAGTGGGTTGGTCCAGAGGTGCGGCTCCAGTTCAACTCCATGCTGGAGGTCACCTTCACCAGCGACGGCGAGCGCCAGCGCTTCCGCCGGCAGCTGGCCGGGGCCTCGGGGCCTCGGGGCCTAAACGCCTCGGCGCTGAGCTGGGGCCAGGAGGTTTCACTAAAAAAAGAAGAACCGCGGCGCGTGGAAGATAAGGAGTGTTAAGTCCCTTTTGCTTGTTAGGTTACCCAAAAATGGTCGACCCTGAGCAAGGTTCCGACTCCTCTTCTGCCACAGTTGCGCAGCTGGGCTCTCGTTTTGGTTGAATCTTGGTTGGGACGTTGACTGTTTTCGCGTTTCCCGGCTCAGACAGCACGTTTGCAGATCCTTTGTCATGGCAGGCTTCGCCAGAAGGATGTCATGATTTTTTCAGAAAGACACGCGGGTCATTTTTTTGTATTTACGTTGCTGGCGCACAACCGGCCGCGGCAGCACCGGCACGCTGAGCTTCGTATGTGCCAGCCTTTACTCCGCCAAAGAGGCCGCCTGCGCTTGCAACCACAACAACAGCAACAACAGCAACAACAAAAAGCAACAATCACCACAGCCACAAGAACAACAACAGCAGGAGCAGCAACCGCAACGACAACAGCAGCAGCAGCAGCAGCAGCAACAACAACAACAACGAGAACACGAACAATGCAAGACGCTGCCAAACATAAACGGCTCTGCCCGCGCGCGCAGACCGCCTGCAACAGAGGTGGGTTTTAAGATGTTCACGTCTTCAGTTGGTTTTCAGATTGCAAACTTTTGAGATTCTATCATTTTACGACTTTAAGACTTTAAAGTTGTAAGATCTTAAGATGTCAACATGTTCAGATGTAAAGGTTTTCGGATGTTAACATTTTAAAATATTAAGATTTCAAGACTTTAAGTTTTCTTTTTGAGATTCTAATGTTTCAAGATTCTAACACTTGAAGATTGCAACCACAACAACAGCAACAACAACGACGACGACGACGACGACAACAACAACAACAGCAACAACAACAACAACCAACCACCACCACCACCACCACCACCACCACCACCACCAACAACAACAACAACAACATCATCAACAACAACAACAACAACAACAACAACAACAACAACAAGACGACCGGCAACAAGAACCAACAACAACCGACAAGAACCAACGCGCGCACACACGCGCACAGGCGTGCGCCCGCCCGCACGGGCAAGCACGCATGCATTCGCAAGCACGCATGCATAAGCAAGCACGCGTGCACGCCGCATGCACGCGCACGCACGCACGCAGGCGCGCTCTTGCAGCGCGCAGGAGCACGCGCAGGCACGCAGGCATGCGCGCACTCACTCAGCCTGGGCTAGTTGCCACACCAAGCATGTCAAAACCAGTCGCTTTTGACAGTGAAAAACTTCATTTTCCTGTGTTTTAAGGGTTTGTTTAGGGTTGGTTTGGGGCTAGGGTTGGTTTAGGGTTGGCTTAGGGCTGGGTTTAGGGTGGGTATAGGGATAGTTTAGGGTTGGTTAAGGGTTGGTTAAGGGTTGGCTTACAGAGGGTTTAGGGTGGTTTTGGGTTTGCTTAGGGTTGGTTTAAGGTTGATTTAGGGTTTAGGGTGAAGTGTTAGGGACGTAATTAGGATTTGTTTAGGGTTGGGGTTTGGGGTTGGTTGTGGGTTGAGTTGTCCTATGTGTCGAGATGCAAGGGTGCGAGTTCAGGGGCTTGAGGAGGGGTCTGTGGACCGTAGCAGCGGGGTGTGGGCTCGGGGCGGGGCGGGGAGGGGGGGGACCCTCCAGCTTCTGAACCCGCGTTTCTATTTCTCCGGCTTCCTAGTGGTTTGGCAGTCTTCTCGACGTTTTCCGGTTTCACTTTTTCCAGCCAGGTGTCTCCTCTCACTTTTCCGATGTCTTCGCTAGGGTCTCCTTTTGCTTTTTAAGTCTGACCAAGCATCAAGCAATATTGTTGGTACCCCTTAGTTGGTGGTTTGGATTGGTGGTGGGATTTGGGCTTGGAAGGCTTGGAACCGATTCGGCTCCGCCAAAAAACGAGGCAAGTTCACCTGGGTTCAGTAGGCAATGTGGGAATGAACCCGGGGATTCCTTTAAAGGAAACCACCAGTTGGATGGTTTATCTTGGGGTCAGACTCCATTTCTCCCGCAAGTTTTGGGCCCGGCCGGGGGACATCTGAGGCCTTTATCCTGGCGGAGGAGTCGCACTCCCCACGGGGGAAGAAGCCGCAGGCCATGGATGTATACGAAAGCCACGCGATGCTTGCGATCGATGCGAGAGATGGCTGTGGTTGTCAAAACCGTTTTGGGATCCCATTTTGGTTGGTAGGTGAATTCACCACCCATTTCAGAACCTATTTTAGTGGTTGGATTGCCAGGATTTTGACCCATGGCACGATCGGAGTGACTCGAGAATCCCCAAAACCGGTTCATTCCCAACATGGGTCGAAACCCGACTGAGCAAGACTTAACTAGACCAAGCGGTTTTCTCGGTGGTTTTC